>JAFEMH010001533.1:0-458383 GCA_022495995.1 Adenophora triphylla var. japonica | reverse complement strand
AGAAGTGATATCTTTTATCAAAAGGAACATATTCGGCCGATTCGAATTCCATCGGAGATAATTTGTGACAACGGCTCTCAATTCATCGACAAGAGGACCCAAGATTTCTGACATCTTGGGGTGTTAAGATGGTGACATCTTCGCTGTTCACCCTCAAGCCAATGGACGGGCGAGTCTAGCAACAAAATAATAATCGGTAACTTAAAAAAGAGACTAAACCGGAAGAAAGGACATTGGGCGGAAGAATTACCAATGGTCCTATGGGGCGACAGGACGACATCTAAGAATGCTCTTGGTCAAACCCCTACTCACTTGTATTCGGAGGCCCAGAATCTGTTATTCCGGCGAAGTCCTTGTACCAACGGCAAGATACGGCTTGCGACATCGAACATAATAGAGACATCTTGATACATGACACGGATACGTGGACGAGCTAAGGGACATGGCCAAAGTTCGCATGGCAAGCGTATCGCAAAGGGTAGCCCGATCTTACAATAAAAACGTAAGGGTTAGAAGGTTTCAAGTAGGAGACTTAGTCCTACGAAAGGCATTCCAAAATACCAAGGAGCCCAATGCGGGCAAGCTCGCCCCAAAATGGGAGGGACCCTACTTAATAGATGCACAAGCCGGAAAAGGAGCATATCGCCTTGCAACCTTGGATGGCCAAATGATACCGCGAAGTTGGAACGCCATTCATCTCAAAAGGTATTACATTTAAGTATGATTTCCCATGAACTCATCTTTCCAGGTATGAATCGTCTTTCAACTCTTTACAACCTTTCTTTTCTCCTATGCATCTTTTTATTATTTACAAGTTAAGATGTCGCTAATACACTTTGTGGAGAGACGTCAACTTTAGTTGGCGTCCGTTTTTAACGTGTTTCTATCTTATGAGGTATTGACACATTTACATGGGGACATATCGAATGCACGCAAAGAACAACGATTTCTCCTCCGTTAGAGGCGGCCATCTCTTCTCAAGTAAAGGTACACAATCCCTTCTAAGGTTTAAAGAGTTAATTACCTCTTTCTTAAGAAGTTAGGTTACCACACCTTCGCCTGGAGTGCAAGTTATCTCACTAATTGAGGTGTGGGGTGGGCCTATATGGGTAAACTCATATAGCTTACCCATTCCCACTCAGTTAGATGATTGATCTTAAGTATTATTCTTATGGTTATGGCACATTCGTGTCATCTAAGTATCTACGGTTTATGGCATATACGTGTCATCTAAGTATCTACGATTTATGACATATACATGTCATCCTAAGTACCTATCATTTTGACATACTATCATGTCACCTTATGATCATAACATACAAAAAATTATCCAAAAGAAACAAGCCTTGACGTGCTTGAAAACTATTAAACCATAACTAAACTAAAGCAACCATAATGTATCCGAACTACCAACAGTAAACGTGCACAAGTGTTGGACCAACCCAACACATAAAAAAGATTGTCTTTGGCCCTTATGGACCCATTACAAACCAAACGAAAATAAAAATTGTCTTAAGGGATTCCACCCCAGTAAACATTAACAAAATACCAAAAACCAAGTTGTTTTACCTTCTTTTTTTAGGTGGCTTCTGCCGCAGGTGTTGCATCTGGTGTCACTTCTCCAACTGCTGGTGCATCCTTGACAATCGTTTCATACGGACTTGACGACACCTCGCCCTCATCCCTCACTTCACCGGTCAACTTAAACAAATAGGCACACTCCCTGTTGATATCCCAAGTGTCAGCCTTCCCTTCTTGATACTCCTTCATCATTTTTATCTTGCATTGAGAAACAGTTTTTGCCGCAGCCAGTTTGCAGGAACTCTTCACGTCTGTGATCTCTTTCTGATGATCCTCCTCACTCTTAGCCAAACTATTCAGTAAGTCCTTCACTGTTTGTTCTTGCTCTCCCAACGACTTGCTTTGTTGCTCCAGGGTCTTCTCATGTACCTTCACCTTGTTTTCTAACGCTATCTTCTCCTTCCTAACCAAAGCGATGTCAGCTTTGGACTTCTTCTTTAGCATTTCAATTTCTTTCACCAACTCCTCCACATACCCTACAGTCTGAGAAATAATAACTCAACATCAATAGATGTTTATTAAAACTTTTGCGTTAGTAAATATCCAATTAATAGTATCTTACCCTGGCCGCAAAGCTCATGCATTTTTCTTAAAATCTCCTACGGCATTCCATCAAAGGAATCTTCAACTTCGACTACCTCCTCTTGACTAGCCTTTCGCTTCTTTACTCTGGAACCAATACCTGCACTATCATCCAATGTTGGGGTCTTCTTAGGGGCGGGCGGAGGCTTCATCTCTATCTTCACAGTAGAGCCTGTAAACATGGCTTCAATTTCATCGAGGTCAAAGTCCGATCTGAGATGACTGGTTTGGAAACTACATTGACATATGAAGGGCTGTCAATAAGTATAGTGCATCGCTTTGACAAAACTAAGGCGAGAGGATAACACACTTACTGTGGACATAATAACGGAGGTGGAGGCCTTTAGTTCTTAGGGACAGTCAAAGATGCCTCCAATAAGCCCTTAGGAGATCTTTTGTCCGGAGAGAGCCCAGAAAAATTCTTCAACCTTGGTTAGAGTGTCTTCAACGGGCGGGAGCAGTTCTCCCAGGTCAATATACGCATAAAAGCAAGAACAATTACAATTCAGTTTGTCTCAAGAAAAGGAAGTCACAAAAGTGAGAATTTAAGTACCTCCCTTGTTCCACTCGCTTGAAATCCCATTTCCTTCTCCAATAGATGCCCTATCAACAAAGAAAAATCTATTTTTCCATCCCCTATCACTAGATGATGTGGTGCTCATTAGGGAACTCCTACCTGACCTCTTCCTAAAAAGATATCTTTTGGAACCAAAGAGTTGAAGATCGTACGAATATGCAATTTCATGGAGCCCTAGGTTTAATCCGTTCTCTTGGTTCACTTTAATGACAAAGGCAAAGACTCGCCAAGCCATCGGCATCAATTGAGCATAAGCGAGTTGGGTCTTTTGGAAGAACTCAGAAACCAATAAAGGAAAAGGGTAGCTAAACCCTAGAAGAAAGGGATACTCGAAGAAACAGATCCATTTGCGAGAAACATAATCAGCCTAAGCTTTACGGAAAAAGGATGAAAAATTGTACCATTTGGGAAGTAGCATTGTCGTTTAATGGACTCTATTTGGGAATCACTGAACAAGCAGGTCTCTTCGTCTGGTTTTGCAAGAAGGTTTTTGCAAACGAAATCATCGAGACTAATTTCTTTGGAGCTTTGTGGGGTTGGGACATTCTTAGATTTGGTCGAGGACCACCTGGTCCTACCCATGATTGACAAAGAAAAGAAAAAAGATAAACAATGGAGGAAGATGAAAAATGGAGAAATGTTACCTTGAAAGATGAACGGCGCCGTGGGCCAACGGAGGTGAAAAAGAAGCTTTGAGAAGATTAATTTGTCCTCTCAAGCAGTTAATAAAAAGAGAAAGAATTCCTTTTCAAAAATAACTCTTCTCCCCAACCGTCCATTTCAACGCCACGTCTTCCAAAAACGTCCCATCAAACAGAGCGACAGTTGGACCATTAATACAAAAGAGAAAAACATTTTGCCTCTTCAGTTGCCAACATAGTCAAATGTTTTTGGGGACAAACTGTTGTGGGCATTTTTCAACATGGCAACATCTTCAATTGATCCTGCATATCGAGATGTCATTACACTGTAAGTATCGTTTTAATATTTACTTGTTCAAATATTTCCTAATATTCTTATTATTATTTTTCAGTAATTAAGAGAGGAATGCGGAACAATCTTCAAGCACGTTCAACAGACCTTCAAACGGCTAGGGCGACTTGGTCTCACGATGGTTGAAGTGATAAACCAAAATGCCGAGATTGTAGGAACCATATTTGACTCTTTCATATTTACTTGTATTTAAGGGGAAATGGAGACGGAAAAAACAAACTAACGCACATACGCACACACTCAACACACAAAGCTCTTGTAATCCTCTCCATTGTCTTCCAAAGTTGTATTCTTGATCATTATAGTGAAACTTTTAAGGTTGGAGACCTAACTCCCGGGGTTTTTTCCAAAGAGGTTATCACCTCCAAGATTTTCCTCGTTAACAAATCGTGGTGTCATTATCTCTTTTTCATGCTTTTGTTCCATATAATCGAATTCCACAGTTCCCTCCTTATTATTCAATCCACACACTAAACTTAGTTAAGATTCTACTCTATTGTTTTTTCTACCAAAACATTAATAAGCTTCTCAAACCTTCCTTTTCGTCCTTGCTTGCTACGACGCTGTTCTTCTTCAAGGTAAAAATTTCTCCGTTTCTTATTTTCATCCATTGTTTACTTCTCTCTTTTGTCTGTCAACCATGGGTAGAACTAGGTGGAGTTCGTCCAAAACTAAGAGCGCCCCATCCCCACAAGGTCCCACAGAGATTAGTCTTACTGATTTTGTGAGTGAAAATCTCCTTGCAAAACCGGATGAGGAAACTTGTTTGTTTAGTGATACCCAAATAGAATCACTAAAACAACAATGTTACTTACCGAAAGGTGCAATTTTTCACCCTTTTTCTGTAAATCTTAGGTCTGACTTTGTTTCCGCCAAATGGATCTGCTTTCATGAGTATCCCTTTCTTCTAGGGTTTAGTTATCCCTTTCCATTGTTGGTTTTTGAGTTCTTTCAAAAGACCCAACTTGCCTATACTCAACTGATGCCCATGGCTTGGAGAGTTTTTGCTTTTATTATCAAAGTGAACAGGGAGAATGGGTTAAACCTAGGGCTTCATGAGATAGCCTATTCGTACGATCTCCAACCTTTCGGTTCAAAAAGATATCTTTTTAGGAAAAGGTCAGGTAGGAATTCCTTAATGAGCACCACATCTTCTAGTGATAGGGGATGGAAAAATAGGTTTTTCTTTGTTGATAGGGCATCCATTGGAGAAGGGAATGAGATATCAAGCAAGTGGAACAAGGGAGGTACTTAAATTCCTAACTTTGTGTATTTTTGTTCTTGAAACAAGCTGAAATCGTAATTGTTCTTACCTCTTTGCAGATATTGACTGGGGAGAACTACTTCCACCGGCTGAGGACACCTTGGCCAAAATTGACGAATTTTTCAAGCTTCCTTTGGACAAGAGAACTCCTAGGGGACTACTTGGAATCACCTCTCCGGTTGTTAGAAAGATCGAAAGCGTCAACCTCTGTCATTATGTCTACAGGTAAGCATGTTGTCTTTTCACTATAGTTTTATCAATTTGATGCATTACACTTCTTGACACTATTCACATGTCAATGCAGTCTCCAAACCAATTGTTTCAGGATCGGACTTTGATCTTGATGACATTGAGGCCATGTTTGATGAGCCCGCTCTTAAGATTGATATGAAACCTCCGCCTGTTTCTAAGAAGATCCCTGTTTTAGACGAGAGCGGGGATTGGCTCCGGGGTGAGAAAGAGGAAGGCTATTCAAGAGGAGGTGATCGATGTTGGAGATACTTTTGAAGGAATGCCGGTGGGAGAATTCAAAAAGAAATGTATGAGTTTTGCGGCGGGGTAAGATGATACTAACCAGGGTTTTAAGCTGTTTCAAAAGTTTTTTATAACACCTTTTGATGTCAAGCTATTATTTTACGTTTGTAGGGTATTTGGAGGATGCGGTAAAAGAAATGGAGATCTTTGAAGAAGAAATCTAAAGGCGATATTGCCTTGCTTAAGAAGGAGAAGATAGTATTAGAGAGCAAGGTGAAAGGACATGAAAAGAGCTTGGAGCAACAAGTCAAGTCGTTGGAAGAGCGGAGCGAGACGGTGAAGGATTTATTGAGCAATTTGGCAAAAGTGAGGAGGATCATCTTAAGGAGATTGCGAAGTGAAAAGTTCTTGCAAATTGGCTGCTTTGCTAAAACCGTTTCCCAATGTATGATCAAGATGATGAAGGAGTTCCGGGAAGGGAAGGCCGATAATGGTGGGATATCAACAAGGAATATGCCCACTTCTCCAAGGCGACGGGTGAACCAATAGATGAGGGTGAAGTGTCATCAAGCCCATATGAAGCGATTGTAACAAATGCGGCGAAGTTGGAGAAGTTACCCCAAAGCAACACTGCGGCGAGATGCCACTTTGAAAAAGGTAAAATTCCATCTGTTACGGTTTTTGATGGTATTCTTGGGGTGGAATCCCTAAAGACAATTTTAATTTTTGTTTGGTTATTTAATAGGTCCATAAGGACCAAAGACAATTTCTCTTATGTGTTGGGTTGGTCCAACACTTTTGCATTTTAACTTTGGTAGTTTGGATGTTGTTTTTAACTTTTTAAGGATGTTTTAGGGTAACTTTAGCTTAGTTGTGGTTTAGTAATTTTCAAGCATGTCAAGGCTTGTTTTCTTTTGGATGGTCATTTGTTATGCTCGTAAGGTGACATGTTAGTATGTCAAAGCGGTAGATACTTAAGATGACACGTACATGTCATAACCATAAGAATAAAACATGAGATCAATCATTTAACTGAGTGGGAATGGGTAAGCTATATGAGTTTACCCATATAGGCCCACCCCACACCTCAATTAAAGAGATAACTTGCGCTCCAGGCGAAGGTGTGGTAACCTAACATCTTAAGAAAGAGGCAATTAACTCTTTAAACCTTAGAAGGGATTATGTACCTTTACTTGAGAAGAGATGGCCAGTCTCTGACGGAGGAGAATTCGTTGTTCTTCTGACTTTGCGTACTTTCGATATGTCCCCATTTCCGTATGTCAACACCTCATAAGACAAAGACATGTTAAAAATGGACGTCAACTTATGTTGACGCCTCTCCACAAGTTGTGTTAGCGACATCTTGAAGTAAGAAAATAGTAAATAGAAAAATGGAAGGTTACAAATAAATAAAGGATTGTCCATACCTGGGATGAGATGAGTTTAAGGGGAGCATTGTTTAGATGTAATACCTTTTAAGGTAAATGGCGTTCCAACTTCGTGGTATCATTTGGTCATCCAAGGTTGACAGAAGATATGCTCCTTTCCCGGCCTGTGCATCTATTAGGTAGGGTCCTTCCCACTTTGGGGCGAGCTTACCTGCATTGAGCTCCTTTGTATTTTGGAATGCCTTTCGTAGGACTAAATCTCCTACTTGGAACCTTCTAACCCTTACGTTTTTGTTGTAAGAACTGGCTACCCTTTGTTGATATGCTGCCATCCGAACTTTGGCCATGTCCCTTAGTTCGTCTACAGTATCCAAGTCATATGTCAAGATGTATTTATTATGTTCAGATGTCAACAAACTGTATCTGGCCGTAGGTACATGTACTTCTGCTAGAATAACTGATTCTGTCCCAAATACAAGTGAATAGGGAGTTTGACCAGTAGCGTTCTTAGATGTCGTCCTGTCAGCCCATAGAACCATTGGCAACTCTTCTGCCCATCATCCTTTCTTAAGTTCGAGTCTATTTTTAAGTTGCTTATGATTATTTTGTTGCTAGATTCTGCCTGTCCATTGGCTTGAGGGTGAACAGTTGAAGATGTTACCATCTTGACTCCCCAAGATGTCAAGAAATCTTGGGTTTTCTTACTAATGAATTGGGAGCCGTTATCACAAATTATCTCTGAAGGTATCCCAAATCGGCTGAATATATTTCTTTTAATGAAAGAGATTACTTCTCTGTCACGAACTTGTACGTACGCCTCAGCTTCTACCCATTTAGAGAAATAGTCTGTCATAACTAATAGAAATACTCTTCCTCCTGGTGCCCTGGGTAATTTTCCTACGATGTCCATTCCCCAAACCATAAATGGCCATGGCGACAGGATAGGATGCAATAGTTCCGCTGGCTGGTGCAGGATGTCCCCATGCCGTTGACAGGAGTCACATTTCTTTGCATAGTCTGCGGCGTCTCTTCTCATTGTGGGCCAAAAATAGCCCATCCTCAGAACCTTGGTATGCAGACTTCTGCCCCCGGTATGATTTCCACACTGTCCATCATGCAGTTCCTTGAGAACCTGATGGGTTTGGTCTGCTTCTAGACATCTTAAGTAGTGACCTGCAGCAGATTTTCTAAACAAAAGGTTATCAACAAGTAAATACTTAGATACTCTTACCCTGAAGGCTCTAGCATTTTTCTCCTACGAGTGGGATCGTATCATCTAAGAGATACTTGATAATAGGAGCTGTCCAAGAAGTTCTTGTTGGAGGAAGGTACGTTGACATCTAGAGCGAAACTGACTTCAAGATGATCAATTGCTGGGATGTCAACATGCACAATTGGGATGCTTGTCTGTGAAATGCTTTTGAAGGCTGAACCTAAGTTTGCCAGAGCATCTGCTTGAGAATTTTCTTCTCGTGGAATCTGTTCCAAAGTAAATGTTTTGAATTTGGCCGCCAGAATTTTTACAATTTCCAAATATGTCGTCATCTTTGCATTTTTAGCTATGTAGGATCCGTTGTAATGGTTAACAATTAGCAAAGAATCCATAAACACCCGAATATGCTTGACATCTAGGTCCTGGGCATGTTAAACCCGCAATTAATGCCTCGGGATATTACTGCCTTCATTATTAGTGGCCTTGAAAGCTGCAGGTGATGGATTGTGGTATTATGTCCCCTTGTGGCGATTTTAGTACAAAACCAAGACCTGTACCTCTCATGTTAGAAGCACCATACGTGTAGAGAGTCCGGATCTTCGGGGATGTCATCATCTTGAAGTTCTTGAACCTCTAATTCCACCTCTTATTGCATGGTTGGACTAAAAGTCGACCACAAAATCGGCTAGAGCTTGAGATTTTATTGCTCATTGCAGGCTCATATTTAATGTCGTATGTGCTTAATTGTACTGGACACCACTTCGCCATTCGACCCGACATCTCTGGTTTCTCATAACATTCTTAATAGGATAGTTAGTGCGTACAATTATAGTATGTGTTTCAAAATAGTGCCTTAATTTAATAGAAGCTGATTATCAAAGCTAAAATTAACACGTAAATGAGAATACCTGGTCTCTGCATCTAAAAGTGTCTTACTTATATAGTAGATGGGTTGCGACTACCATCTCGTTCGCCACCAAGACTGCACTAACAGCGCCTCCCGAATCTTGCTAGTAAATGTAAAGATGTTCCTCCTCCTAAGGCTTGGCCAATAATGGAGGTGTCGACAGGTAAGTTTTGAGCTCCTGAAAGGCTTTTTCATGTTGGTTCTCCCACTGGAACTTCTTGTTCTTCCTTAGGATGTCATAGAAAGGTTTGCATCGATCCGCGGATTTTGAAATGAACCTAGTGAGTGCGGCAATCTTTCTGTCAATCTTTGAACGTCCTTGACAGATTGAGGTGACGACGGGTTAATAATAGCACGTATACGTTGCAGGGCGGCTTCAATGCCTCTTTTAGTAACCATGTAACCCAAAAACTTCCCTGCCTTCATTCCAAAAGTTGCATTTAGGCTGGATTAAGTTTCATATTGAAACAATCCAAAATGTCAAAGGCTTGAGATAAGTTGCTTATGTGATCTTCGGCTTTCTTGGATTTTACTACCATGTCGTCAATATATACTTCCATTGTGTCCCCAATCTGATCTTTGAACATTTTGTTGACGAGCCTCTGATATGTTGCACCTGCATTTTTTAGTCCAAAAGGCATAGCAATATAACAATAAATACATGTTGGCGTTATGAAGGCGGTGTCTTCCTGGTCAGATGGTTCCATCTGGATTTCTTTGGAATCCACGAAGATGCATCCATGAAGGTGAGGAGCTCATGTCCGGATGTGGCATTAACTAACGAATCTATGTGAGGCAGAGGGAAAGGATCTTTTGGACAGGCTTTATTTAAGTCGGTGAAGTCAACACAGACTCGCCATTTCCCATTCTTCTTTTCAACTACAACCATGTTTGCTAACCATCTTGGATAATCTACCTCTCAGATCATGTTGGCTTTGAGAAAGCGCTCTACCTCTTCCTTGATGATCTGGTTTCTTTTTTCTGCAAATTTTCTTCGTTTCTGGTGCACTGGTTTAAAACTAGGATCGATGGTAAGTTTGTGAGTGATGACATCTTTGCTGATGCCGGTCATGTCATCATGTCTCCAAGCAAAACTCTTTACTCTGCTTTTTAATAAGTCCACAAGCTTCCCTTCTATATCTGATGGGATGTCACTGCCAATAAGTACCTTGATGTCCGGGTTGGAAGGGTCAAGCAATACTTCTTTCACATCGTTCTCCCTAGCTTCCTGGACTTCACGTACTTTCCTCTGTAATTGCTAAGCTTGTTTTGGAGATGTCGACACCTTCATTGAAGTTTATAACATTCCTTGGCCACTGCCGATCCTTTGTATATTTTGGCGACACCCCCGAGGTGTTGGGAACTTCACACACTTGATGGTAAGTGGAGGGGCAGCCTTCATCCCCATGAATCCATGGTCTTCCAAGAATGACATTGTAGGATGTTGCACTGATCAATTACAGAACCGCTCCGTGGTGTTGAGGCCCTTTGAGTATATTGGAAGCTTTATTTCCCCAGTTTGTTTCTTTGACTTCACATGAAGCCTACCAATGCGAGGATTTCTTGATGATCTCCGATTGCAGGATGTTCATTTCCTTGAGGGTGCTTTCAACATAATGAGATTGAGGCTACCCCATCAACCAGGATACGCCGGATTGTACAATTGGCGATCTGCAAGGAGATAACTAGGCCGTCGAGATGGGGTTCCAGCAAGTTATCTCGATCACTCTCATCAAAGGTGATTGGATCATGGCAGGGTGTCGACATTCTTGGTTGTCTTTCTAGCCTCTCCTTTTTTGACTCCTTAGAATGTCGTTTTGCGGCAGAATAGGATGTGTCACATATTTCTGAGCCTCCACTAATGAAATTGATCACTTTCATTGATGCTGGGGGAGAAGCTGGTCTCTCGACTTCATGAGGAGCTTCCGTACTTTCAGCCTTCTTCTTTCTGGATCCCAGCAACTCCTTAAGATGTCCCTTCGAGGAAGCAAATGGCTGATCTCCTTTCTTAGTGCGATGCAATCTTGATAACATGACCAAAGTCTTCATGGTAAGCGCACCATTTTGATTTGTCACACCATCCGTAGGCTTATCCGTCTTCTTTGGCCATCTCGCTTTGTCCCCTAGGTTGCCCATTGTACGAGTACACTGAAATGTCAACGGAAAAACAATAATCGAAATGTTAGGTACATTATCACTATCTTCATCCTCACCGTCTCTTGAATTAATTTTGCTAGTATCAATTCTTGGGTAAGGATTGGAGACGGTTGTTCTGCGATGGGATGATTCAGGCTTCCTGTCAGGGTGGTCATATGTCGACAATTTGGACGAGGACTTTGATCTTCGCAGCTCATCTTCCTCCAACCTTATGAATCTCAATGCCCTGCTCCTAACTTCTTCCAATTGCTTACAAGGAGTCATTACCAAATCTTGATATCTTGTGAATCTTTCTTGATCCCATTTTGAATGCTTGTGGTACATTGACATGTCAAGATTGGGAATTTCCAGGACTTCCTTATTGAGCAGAGTGAAGCATAATCTTTTAGAGTTTCATTAAATGTTGGGTCACATTGTAGAGGTCACTTGTCGGCTTCTCAAATTGTCGACTACAAGAGAATTGGTTATTGAACATGTTGATAAGCTAGGCGTATGAACCCGAATTGAGCACTAGGGAGGCTGCCTAATCGACCATTTGAGCTGGTGCGAGGTCGATCCAAATCCTCTACATAAGCAAGCCTCCGGAATTGAAGCGGAATATGGATTATGTCCATCTTCTCACGATAGTGAGCAACATGCTCCTCTCAGGTTACGTAGTCTTTGAAATAGTGGCGATTTTGCGCGGGCGCGAAACGCGGTTGTCTTTCGCGGAGGGTTGGTGTACGAGACCTCGGCTTCATGGGAAGGAAAAATGAGGAGTCGCCACGCGGTTTTTGTATTTTGAGCCCCGAACGTTGAGAAACGGCTATTAGAAAATGGTGTCGTTTTTATTGGTAGCAAAAACATAGGAAAAGGCTTTGAAAGGGGATCATTTTTATTGGCGGCAAAAACGAGTAAAAAGCTTTTGTACCGGAGATTGTTAGGTTCGGAGGTCAAGTTACGTTTCGGGTAGAGTATTACGAGATCGCAGAAATGCCTCGCATGACAGTCTTTCTACCTTTCTCGAAATCGTGTGTGTGTGTGTGTGTGTGTCTTTTGAAATGGGGGCTTGAATGACAAGCTTAATCTTGGTTTGAATGACAAACGTTGATTAGGTGACTTTGTTTGAAAAGACGAGCGTTTGAATGACGTCGGTTTTGAGTTTGAAATGAGCGTTTGCGTGGCAAACGTCGGTTTTGAGTTGAAATGAGCGTTTGCGTGGCAAACGTCGATTTTGAGTTGAAATGAGCATTTGCGGGGCAAACGTCGATTTTGAGTTTGAAAAGGAGTTCGGAGGTCGAACTCCGGTTTTTTGAACCGGGAATGTCATTGTTAACGATTTTTACGGGAAAAATGCGTTTTAAATGATTTTAAGTGTCAAATGGCAGCTTTTAGTTTGAAGATGAGCATTCGGAGGCCGAACGTCATTTCGCGCGTTTTGAAAGAGAGTTCGACGGACGAACTCCGGTTTTAAACCAGACATTACATTGTTAACGATTTTTACGGGAAAAATGCGTTTTAAATGATATGCGATCAATGAATCGGGTTGCGACTCGGACTTTGAAAAGTAAATACTATCACGATCCAAACGGGTCGGACTTTGTAAATGACAGTATTTAAAGTGCGGTATCAACGGAATCAAACGATCCGGATTCGTAAATGACGATCAGCGAGGCCCCGAAGCGGCTCGGATTTGTAAATGACGATCAACGAGGCCAAACGGCTCGGAGTTGTAAATGACAGAAATTAAAATGACGAAAGCCGGATCGATCGATCCGGAATTGGTAAATGACAATAAAAGTAAACGTAGCGGGGGTCGGAACGCCGTTTTAACCGTGATTACTTCTCTTACGGAAGAGAAGAGGATCGAGGGCTAAAACGTATCGGACCCCGTTAGACGAAGGAAGCGTCTATATTTCGATAACTTGACGTTCGAAACGGTTATTTGTAGCGGGGGCGTAAGCCGAGAAGGCGAGAGATTTAGAGAGAGGAGTTATACCTATGGCTAGGGTTGACTCCTTTGGCTCGGGAAGGTGTGTACGGGACACGGAAAGTGGTCGAAAGAGTTGTTTCGAAGTAAGGTGCGTATTTGATCGAATCTGAAGGTTTCACGCGAATCGAGATGAAACGGGAGCTCGGAAGGGGTGGCGCTTGGGCGAGTGGGGGTGGTGATTTTTTGGAGTGATTTTTTGTCTCTTTTGGCTTTGGCCGGCCATTTCTATTTATAGGTGAAAAATGCGGTAGGAGTCAGGACGGAACTTGGTGAATCCGGGGGTTTTGGGTATTTTGGAAATCTGAAGGACTTCTTGGCAATTTCGGGGAGAAAGTGCACGAAGTCCGTAGGACTAGGCTTGCAAACGAGGGGTATTTTGGTCTTTTAGCCTTGATTTGTGATTGAAGGGTGACTAGAGGGAGTGGCATGGCTGCCACGTGCCCTCTGAGTCACTGACCTTATGGGGAATTCGTTCCTCGGTCGGTTTTGTCCGTTTTTTAAAATAACGGTCAGGAAAATGTCAAGCGCCCGAAAAGTGCGGAAAATGCGTTTTTCGAGGAAAGCCATACTTTATGTGAGATGACACGTGTTAAGTACGGTTCGGCGTCGGGATGCGTGGGCGATCCGGGACGTCTCGTTGGCACGGCAGGGGAGTTGCGAGTTCGGTTAACTGGAGCGGGCCGGTTAACGGATTTCGGTTAACTTTACAGACGGATTTGGACGATCCGGATTTGGGTACTTACAGATTAGCCCCTCGGCGGCGTCTCCTCGAAGGAGAGTGGGGTCGTTGAAAAGATAAGGATCCAAATCGGGATGCCTTACTTTGAAAGAGACACTGGGCGGTCGGTGGTGGACCCTTAGTGAAAAGGATTCCTACGTATCCGGCGGGAATCAAGCCGATCGTAGTTCGAAAGAGCGGAGGGCGCGCGTAGGGACCTTGACCTGGCCGAGAAGCTGTTAGGAGGCGTCTAAACTGGATGAGACCATTCGCGAGGTACATGTACCGAATAGGAAGCTGATGGGAGAGCGTACGAACACAGGACTTAAGAAACCTTCGAGGCGTGTGGCACCTCAAGCCGGAGTTGCAATGCTAACGAGGCGTTCGTGCTTTGGGTCTTTGGGCTTGTTCTTTGTTGCCAGTTTTTTTTTTTTTTTTATCCTGCTGGGGATGAGCGTTTGGGCTTACCTTGATGGCCGAAGAGGGATTGTTGTGCGGGCTTATTGCAGCCGGCGAGGTGGAACGCAGTCGGAGCTTACGGTGGCCGGGGAGATGAATGTTCACTAGCTTTGAAGTGAAAAAGGTGTTCGGGCTTACGAGGATGGCGAAGAGGATTGTTGCAAGGCGTTCGTGCCTTGGGGTTCGGGCTTATTCTTCATTCGAGAAGACGAACAGCGAAGGTCTCGATAGGAAAATGGAGGTCAGACCGCGAAGGTCGGGATTGACTGTTTGAGATCGGACCGTGAAAGGTCGAGATGGGGGATTGAAATCGGACCGTGAAAGGTCGCGATTGAGACTTTGGAATCGGACCGTGAAAGGTCGCGGTTGAGAATTGAAATCGGACCGTGAAAGGTCGCGGTGAAGTGAAATCGGAACGTGAAAGGTCGCGGTGAGAATTGAATCGGACCGTGAAAGGTCGCGGTTGAGACTTTGAGATCGGGCCAGAAGTGAAGGTCGCGGTAATCGGGCAAGTGAAAGGTCGCGATTGAGAATTGGAATCGGACCGTGAAAGGTCGCGGTTGAGAATTTGAAATCGGACCGTGAAAGGTCGCGGTGAGGATTGAATCGGACCGTGAAAGGTCGCGATTGAGAATTTGGAATCGGACCGTGAAAAGGTCGCGATTGAGAGTGGAATCGGACCGTGAAAGGTCGCGGTGAGAGTTGGAATCGGACCGTGAAAGGTCGCGATTGAGAATTGAAATCGGACCGTGAAAGGTCGCGGTGAGGAATTGGAATCGGACAGTGAAAGGTCGCGATTGAGACTTTGAAATCGGACCGTGAAAGGTCGCGATTGAGACTTTGAGATCGGACCGTGAAAGGTCGCGGTGAGATCGGACCGTGAAGGTCGCGGTTGAGTGGAATCAGGGCCGTGAAGGTCGCGATTGAGAATTTGAAATCGGACCGTGAAAGGTCGCGATTGAGGGTGAAATCGGACCGTGAAAGGTCGCGATTGAGAATTTGGAATCGGACCGTGAAAGGTCGCGATTGAAATTGGAATCGGGCCGTGAAAGGTCGCGATTGAGTGAAATCGGACCGTGAAAGGTCGCGATTGAAGTTGGAATCGGACCGTGAAAGGTCGCGATTGAGAATTGGAATCGGACCGTGAAAGTCGCGGTTGAGAATTTGAAATCGGGCCGTGAAGGTCGCGGTGAGGATTGAGATCGGACCGTGAAAGGTCGCGATTGAAATTTGAATCGGACCATGAAAGGTCGCGATTGAGATTTGAAATCGGACCGTGAAAGGTCGCGGTGAGACTTTGAGATCGGGCCGTGAAAGGTCGCGGTGAGATCGGACAGGTGAAAGGTCGCGATTGAGTGGAATCGGACCGTGAAAGGTCGCGGTTGAGAATTTGAAATCGGACCGTGAAAGGTCGCGATTGAGGATTGAGATCGGACCGTGAAAGGTCGCGATTGAGAATTTGGAATCGGACCGTGAAGGTCGCGGTGAAGTGGAATCGGACCGTGAAAGGTCGTTATTAAAATTGAAATCGGACCGTGAAGGTCGCGATTGAAGTGGAATCGGACCGTGAAAGGTCGCGATTGAGAATTGAAATCGGACCGTGAAAGGTCGCGATTGAGAATTGGAATCGGACCGTGAAAGGTCGCGATTGAGACTTTGAAATCGGACCGTGAAATGTCGCGATTGAGACTTTGAGATCGGACCGTGAAAGGTCGCGATTGAGATCGTACAGTGAAAGGTCGCGATTGAGAATTGGAATCGGACCGTGAAAGGTCGCGGTTGAGAATTTGAAATCGGACCGTGAAAGGTCGCGATTGAGGATTGAGATCGGACCGTGAAAGGTCGCGATTGAGATTTTGGAATCGGACCGTGAAAGGTCGCGATTGAGTGGAATCGGGCCGTGAGTGAAGGTCGCGGTGAGTGAATCGGACCGTGAAGGTCGCGATTGAGGTGGCTCGGACCGTGAAAGGTCGCGATTGAGAATTGGAATCGGACCGTGAAAGGTCGCGATTGAGAATTGGAATCGGACCGTGAAAGGTCGCGGTTGAGAATTTGAAATCGGACCGTGAAAGGTCGCGATTGAGGATTGAGATCGGACCGTGAAAGGTCGCGATTGAGAATTGGAATTGGACCGTGAAAGGTCGCGATTAAGAATTGAAATCGGACCGTGAAAGGTCGCGATTGAGAATTGGAATCGGACCGTGAAAGGTCGCGATTGAGACTTTGAAATCGGACCGTGAAAGTCGCGGTGAGACTTTGAAAGTCGCAAATCGGACCGTGAAGGTCGCGGTGAATCGGACCGTGAAAGGTCGCGGTTGAGAATTTGAAATCGGACCGTGAAGGTCGCGGTGAGGATTGAGATCGGACCGTGAAAGGTTGCGATTGAGAATTTGGAATCGGACCGTGAAAGGTCGCGATTGAGAATTGGAATCGGACCGTGAAAGTCGCGATTGAGGTGGAATCGGACCGTGAAAAGGTCGTGATTGAGTGGAATCGGACCGTGAAAGGTCGCGATTGAAGTCGGGCGTGAAAGGTCGCGGTGAGACTTTGAAATCGGACCGTGAAAGGTCGCGGTTGAGAATTGAAATCGGACCGTGAAAGGTCGCGATTGAGAGTGGAAATCGGACCGTGAAAGGTCGCGATTGAGAGTTAAATCGGACCGTGAAAGGTCGCGGTGAAGTGAAATCGGGCCGTGAAAGGTCGCGGTTGAGAATTGGAATCGGACAGTGAAAGGTCGCGGTTGAGAATTGGAATCGGCCCGTGAAAGGTCGCGGTTGAGACTTTGAAATCGGACCGTGAAAGGTCGCGATTGAGACTTTGAATCGGACCGTGAAAGGTCGCGATTGAGACTTGGAATCGGACCGTGAAGGTCGCGATTGAGTGAAATCGGACCGTGAAAGGTCGCGATTGAGTGGAATCGGATCGTGAAGGTCGCGATTGAGAAATCGGACCGTGAAAGGTCGCGATTGAGGTGGAATCGGACCGTGAAGGTCGCGGTTGAGAGTGAAATCGGACGTGAAGGTCGCGGTGAGGATTGAGATCGGACCGTGAAAGGTCGCGATTGAGAATTTGGAATCGGACCGTGAAAGTCGCGATTGAAGTTAATCGGACCGTGAAAGGTCGCGATTGAGACTTGAAATCGGACCGTGAAAGGTCGCGGTGAGAGTGGAATCGGGCAGTGAAAGGTCGCGATTAGAGTGAAATCGGACCGTGAAAGGTCGCGGTGAAGTTTGGGAATCGGACCGTGAAGGTCGCGGTGAGACTTTGAAATCGGACCGTGAAAGGTCGCGGTGAGACTTTGAGATCGGACCGTGAAAGGTCGCGGTGAAATTGGAATCGGACCGTGAAAGGTCGATTGAGAGTGGAATCGGACCGTGAAAGGTCGCGGTTGAGAATTTAATCGGACCGTGAAAGGTCGCGATTGAGATTGAATCGGACCGTGAAAGGTCGCGATTGAGATTGGAATCGGACCGTGAAGGTCGCGATTGAGGTGAAATCGGACCGTGAAGGTCGCGATTGAGAATTGGAATCGGACCGTGAAGAGTCGCGGTTGAGAGTGGAAATCGGACGCGTGAAAGGTCGCGGTTTGGGAGAATTTTTGAATCGGACCGTGAAGAGTCGCGGTTGAATGGTCCGGACCGTGAAAGGTCGCCCGATTGAGGGAGTGGAGACTCGGACCGTGAAAGGTCGCGATTGAGGAGTGAAATCGGACCGAAGTGAAAGGTCGCGATTGAGAATTGGAATCGGACAGTGAAGGTCGCGGTGAGACTTTGAAATCGGGCTAGTGAGGTCGCGGTGAGACTTTGAGATCGGACCGTGAAAGTGGCGGTGAGATCGGACAGTGAAAGGTCACGATTGAGAGTGGAATCAGTCCGTGAAGGTCGCGATTGAGAATTTGGATTTAGATCCCGGAGCCAGTGAGAGGTCGCGGTTGAGGGTGAAATCGGACCGGAGTGAAGAGTTCCGCGGTGAGAATTTGATTGAGATCGGACCGTGAAAGGTCAGCGATTGAGAGTGGAATCGGACCGTGAAAGGTCGCGGTTGAGAATTGAAATCGGACCAGAGTGAAGGTCGCGATTGAGTGAATCCCGGACCGTGAAAGGTCGCGGTGAGACTTTGAAATCGGACCGTGAAAGGTCGCGAGTTGAGGACTTTGAGATCGGACCGTGAAAGGTCGCGGGTTGAGGAGTGAATTAATCCCGGACCGTGAGAAAGAGTCGCGATTGAGGAAATTGGAATCGGACCGTGAAAGGTCGCGGTTGAGAATTTGAAATCGGACCAAGTGAAAGGTCGCGGTTGAGACTTTGAGATCGGACCGTGAAAGGTCGCGGTGAGATGGTGAAATCCCGAGACCGTGAAAGGTCAGCGGTGAGAGTAATCGGACCGTGAAGGTCGCGATTAAATTTGGGAATAGGACCGTTTGGAAAATTAGCGATTGAGGGTGGGGCTCGGGCCAGTGAAAGAGTCGCGGTTGAGAATTTGAAATCGGACCGTGAAAGGTCATGCGATTGAGGTTGGAAGGTCCCGGACCGTGAAAAGGTCGCGGTTGAGAATTGGAATCGGACCGTGAAGGTCGCGGATTGAGACTGAAATCGGACCGTGAAGGTCGCGGTTGAGAGTGGAATCGGACCCAGTGAAGGTACGCGATTGAGACTTGAAATCGGGCCAAGTGAAAGGTCGCGATTGAGACTTTGAGAATCGGACCGTGAAAGTGAGTCGCGGTGAGATTGAAATCGGGCCAGTGAGAAAGGTCGCCCGATTGAGAATTGGAAGTCCCGGACGAAAGGTCGCGGTTGAAGGATTTGAAATCCCGGACGCGTGAAAGGAGTCGCGGTTGAACTTGGAGATCGGACCGTGAAAGGTCGCGAAGGTTGAGAATTTAAATCGGACCGTGAAAAGGTCGCGATTGAGAATTGGAGATCGGACAGGTGAGTGAAGGTCGCGATTGAGGATTGAAATCGGACCCCGTGAAAGGTCGCGATTGAGACTTAAAAATCGGACCGTGAAAGGTCGCGAATAAGAATTGGAATCGGACGCGTGAAGGTGCGCGGTCGAGAATTTAGGTCGGGCCGAGTGGCTTGTCGCGATTGAAGTGGAATCGGGCCGTGAAAGGTCGCTGATCCGAGTGGCTCCGGACGTGAAAGGTCGCGGTGAGAGTGGGGCTCGGACCGTGAAAGGTCGCGGTGAAGACTTTGAAATCGGACCGTGAAAGGAATCGCGGTGAGAGTTGGAATCGGACCGTGAAGGTCGCGGTGAGACTTTGAAATCGGACGCAGAAGGTCGCGGTGGAGACTTTGAGATCGGGCCGGTGAAAGGTCGCGGTGGTCCGGACCGTGAAGGTGCGGTGAAATTGGAATCGGGCCGTGAAGATTACGCGGTTGAGAATTTGAAATCGGACCATGAAGATCGCGGTGGTGAGATCGAGCAGAGTGAAAGGTCGCGATTGAGAATTTGGAATCGGGCCGTGAAAGGTAGCGGTGAAGTGAAATAGGACCGTGAAGAGTGCGATTGAGAAGTGGAAGTCGGGGCTCGGACCGTGAAGAGTCGCGGTGAAATTGGAATCGGACCGTGAAAGTCGCGGTTGAAGTTTGAAATCAGGACCGTGAAAATCGCGATTGATGAAGTGGATTGAGATCGGGCTAGTGAAAGGTCGCGGTGAGGAAATTGGAATCGGACCGTGAAAGGTCGCGGTGAGTAACTTTAATCGGACCAAGTGAAAGGTCGCTTGGTGAGACTTTGAATCGGACCGTGAAAGGTCGCGGTGAGACTTTAAATCCGGACCGTGAAAGGTCGCGATTGAAACTTTGAAATCGGACCGTGAAGGTCGCGGTGAGATCGTCTGATGGAGTCGCGATTGAGAGTTGGAAGTCCCGGACCGGGTGAAAGGTCGCGGTTGAGAATTTGAAATCGGACCGTGAAAGGTCGCGGTGAGGATTGAGATCGGTGGGATCCGTATGGTGGTCGCGGTTGAGAATTTGAAATCGGACCGTGAAAGGTCGCGGTGAAGTGGAATCGGACCGTGAAAGGTCGCGATTGAGAATTTGGAAATCGGGCTGGAAGTGAAGACCGCGGTGAGAATTGAGAAATCCCGGACCGTGAAAGAATCGCGGAGTGAGAATTGGAATTAAGGGTGAAGCTTGTGCCTTGGTGAGTGGAATGTCGGACCAGAAGTGAAGGTCGCGGTGAATTTGAAATCGGACCGTGAAAGGCTCGCGGTGAGGATTGAGATCGGGCCCGGTGAAGGATCGCGATTGAAAGAATTGAAATGTCGGACCCGTGAAGGTCGCGATTGAGAGGTGGAAATCGGACCGTGAAAAATCCTTGATGAAGTGGGAATCGGACATTGAAAGGTCGCGGTGAGACTGAAAATCGGACCGTGAAGGTCGCGGTGAGACTTTGAGATCGGGCGGTGAGTGAAAATCAGTGATGAATCGGACCGTGAAAGGTGTGACAGGCTGGAATCAGTCGTGAAAGGTGCGGTTGGTGAGATCGGACACGTGAAGGTGCGATTGAGATTGGGAATCGGGCCGTGAAAGGTCGCGGTTGAGAATTTGAAATCGCAGCCTTTCACGGTCTCCGTCTGTCACGACCTTTCTCACTGTCCACGATCTCAATTCTCAATCGCGACCTTTCACGATCCGATTCCAATCTCTCAATCGCGACGCTTGATTTCAATTCAATCGCGACTCTGCGTCGATTTCAAATTTTCTCAATCGCGTCCTTTCACGGTCCGATTCCAATTCTCAATCGCGACCTCGCGGTCCGATTCAATTCTCAATCGCGACCTTTCACGGTCTATTTCAATTCTCAATCGCGACCTTTGCGGTCCGATTCCAAATTCTCAATCGCGACCTTTCACGGTTCGATTAATCCTCAATCGCGACCTTTCAGTCCGAGTCCTAATTCTCAATCGCGACCTTTCACGGTCGATTCAATTCGCGACCTTTCACGCCAGAATTCAATCGCGACCTTTCTGACGGTCCGATTTCAAAGTCTCAATCGCGACAGCCACGGTCCGATTCCAAAGTCTCAATCGCGACCTTTCACGGTCGATTCAATCTCCAATCGCGACCTTTCTTGATCATTTCAATTCTCAATCGCGACCTCACGGTCCGATTCTGTGCCAGCCATGACATTCACGGTGGCTCAATCGCGACCTTTCACGGTCATTCAATCTCGCGACCTTTCACGGTCCGATTCCAATTCAATCGCGACCTTTCAGTCCGATTTCTCAATCGCGTTTCGCGTCCGATTTCCAGTCTCAATCGCGACCTTTCACGGTCCGATCTCCGATCGATTGAGTCATCGCGACAGCTCACTGATTTCAATTCTCAATCGCGACCTCACGTCGATCCAATTCTCCAATCGCGACCTTTGCGGTCGATTCTGTCGCGACCTTTCAGTCACTGTTCAATTCTCAATCAGCGACCTTTCACGGTCGATTCCAATTCTCAATCGCGACCTTTCACGGTCCGATCTTCAATCCTCATCCGCGACCTTTCACGGTCGATCACCACATTCGCGACCTTTCACGGTCCGATTTAAAGTCTCAATCGCGACCTTTCACGCGATCATTCTCAATCGCGACCTTTCACGGTCGCGACCTTTCGATTCAATCGCGACCTCACGGTCCGATCTCAATCGCGACCTTTCACTCGATTTCAAGCTCTGATAGCGACCTTTCACGGTGATTCTGTCGCGACCTTTCACGGTCCGATTTCAGTTCTCAATCGCGACCTTTCACGGTCCGATTCCAATTCTGGCGACCTTTCATGTCGATCTCAATCAATCGCGACCTTTCCGGTCAATTCTCAGCCGCGACCTTTCAATTCAATCGCGACCTTTCACGGTCGATCTCAATCGCGACCTTTCACGGTCCGATTGAAAGTCTCAATCGCGACCTTTCACGGTCGATTCCAATAATCGCGACCTTTCCGCGGTCGATTCAATCTCAATCGCGACCTTTCACGGTGAATTCCAGCGACCTTTTCAAATCCTCGCGACCTTCTCATTCAAACCCCGGTCGATTCCAGATTCTCAATTCTCAATCGCGACCTTTCACGGTCCGATTCAATTCTCAATCGCGACCTTTCACGGTCCGATTCCAATTCTCAATGACCTTTCACGGTGATCCTTTCCGCGACCTTTCACGGTCTCAATCAATCGCGACCTTTCACGGTCCGATTCAAGTTCTCAATCGCGACCTTTCACGGTCCGATTCCAAATTCTCAATCGCTTTGACCTTTCACGGTCCGATTCCAATTCTCGTCTCAATCGCGACCTTTCACGGTCCGATCTCCAAGTCTCAATCGCGACCTTTCACGGTCCGATTTCAAAGTCTCAATCGCGACCTTTCACGGTCGATTCCAAATTCTCAATCGCGACCTTTCACGGTCCGATTTCAATTCTCAATCGCGACCTTTCACGGTCCGATTCCAATTCTCCAATCGCGACCTTTCACGGTCCGTCTCGTCGACCTTTCATCAATCGCGACCTTTCACGGTCCGATTTCAAATTCTCGCGCGACCTTTCACGGTCCGATTCCAATTCTCAATCGCGACCTTTCACGGTCCGATTCACGGTCCAATTCCAATTCTCAATCGCGACCTTTCACGGTCCGATCTCAATTCTCAATCCCGCGACCTTTCACGGTCCGATTTCAAATTCTCAATCGCGACCTTTCACGGTCCGATTCCAATTCTCAATCCGCGACCTTTCACGGTCCGATTCCAATTCTCAATCGCGACCTTTCACGGTCCGATTCCAATTCTCAATCGCGACCTTTCACGGTCGATTCTCAATCCTCACTCGCGACCTTTCACGGTTCGATTCCAATTCTCAATAGCGACCTTTCACGGTCCGATTCCAAAGTCTCAATCGCGACCTTTCACGGTCCGATCTCAATTCTCAATCGCGACCTTTCACGGTCCGATCTCAAAGTCTCAATCGCGACCTTTCACGGTCCGATTCCAATTCTCAATCGCGACCTTTCACGGTCCGATTCCAATTCTCAATCGCGACCTTTCACGGTCCGATTCCAAATTCTCAATCGCGACCTTTCACGGTCCGATTCCAATTCTCAATCGCGACCTTTCACGGTCCGATTTCAAAGCCTCAATCGCGACCTTTGCGGTCCGATTCCAATTCTCAATCGCGACCTTTCACGGTCGATTCCAGAATTCTCAATCGCGACCTTTCACGGTCGATCTCAATCTCAATCGCGACCTTTCACGGTCGATTTCAAATTCTCAATCGCGACCTTTCACGGTCCGATTCCAATTCTCAATCGCGACCTTTGCGATCCGATCTCGATCTCAATCGCGACCTTTCACGAGTCCGATCTCAATTCTCATCGCGACCTTTCACGGTCCGATTTCAATTCTCAATCGCGACCTTTCACGGTCCGATTCCAATTCTCAATCGCGACCTTTCACGGTCCGATCTCAATCCTCAATCGCGACCTTTCACGGTCCGATTTCAAATTCTCAACCGCGACCTTTCACGGTCCGATTCCAATTCTCAATCGCGACCTTTCACGGTCCGATTCCAATTCTCAATCGCGACCTTTCACGGTCCGATTCCAATTCTCAATCGCGACCTTTCACGGTCCTATTTCAATTCTCAATCGCTACCTTTCACGGTCCGATTCCAAATTCTCAATCGCGACCTTTCACGGTCCGATCTCAATCCTCAATCGCGACCTTTCATGGTCCGATTTCAAATTCTCAACCGCGACCTTTCACGGTCCGATTCCAATTCTCAATCGCGACCTTTCACGGTCCGATCTCAATCGCGACCTTTCACGGTCCGATCTCAAAGTCTCAATCGCGACCTTTCACGGTCCGATTTCAAAGTCTCAATCGCGACCTTTCACGGTCCGATTCCAATTCTCAATCGCGACCTTTCACGGTCCGATTTCAATTCTCAATCGCGACCTTTCACGGTCCGATTCCAATTCTCAATCGCGACCTTTCACGGTCCGATTCCAATTCTCAATCGCGACCTTTCACGGTCCGATTCCAAATTCTCAATCGCGACCTTTCACGGTCCGATCTCAATCCTCAATCGCGACCTTTCACGGTCCGATTTCAAATTCTCAACCGCGACCTTTCACGGTCCGATTCCAATTCTCAATCGCGACCTTTCACGGTCTGATCTCAATCGCGACCTTTCACGGTCCGATCTCAAAGTCTCAACCGCGACCTTTCACGGTCCGATTCCAATTCTCAATCGCGACCTTTCACGTTCCGATTTCAATTCTCAATCGCGACCTTTCACGGTCCGATTTCAATTCTCAACCGCGACCTTTCACGGTCCGATTCCAAAGTCTCAATCGCGACCTTTCACGGTCCGATTTCAATCCCCCATCTCGACCTTTCACGGTCCGATCTCAGCAGATCAATCCCGAGGCCGCGGTCGGCCTCCATTTTCCTATCGAGACCTTTGTTTGTTCGTCTTCTCGGCAACGGCAATAAGCCCGAACCCCGAGGCACGAACGCCTTGCAACAATCCCTCTTCGGCCATCCTCGTAAGCCGAACACCTTTTTCACGGCCAGTGAACATTCGTCTCCCGGCCACCGGTCGTAAGCCCGGCCGTTCCACCTCGGCGGCCAAATGGTACATAATAAACCCGCACAACAATCCTCTTCGGCCGTCAAGAGTAAGCCCAAGCGCTCATCCCGGCGGGATAAAAAAAAAAACAAGCGCGCAGCAATAAGCCCCGGCACCCAAGGCACGAACGCCCTACCGTTAGCATTGCAACTCCGGTTTGAGGTGCCACACGCCCTCGAAGGTTTCGAAGTCCCGAGGTTCGGAGCGCCTCCCAGCCGAGTCTCCATTCGGAGTACGGAGTACCTCGCGAATGGTCTCATCCGGAGTTTAGACGCCTCTAACGGTCTCGCTCGAGGTCGAGGTCCCCGTGCGCGGCCCTTGCGCCCCTTTCGAACTACGATCGGCTTGATTCCCGCTCGGGATACGTAGGAATCCCTTTTCGCTAAGGGTCCGGCCGGTGACCGCTCGGGTCTCTTTCAAAATAAGGCATCCCGATTTGGATCCTTATCTTTTCAACGACCCCGCCTCCTTCGGTGGAGACGTCATGGCGAGGAGCTAAGCTGTAAGTACCCAAATCCGGATCGTCCAAATCCGTCGAGAAAGTTAACAGAAATCCGTTAGCGGCCCGCTCCGGTTCACCGGAACTCGTTAAACTCCCGTTGCTTTGTGCCAGAGAGGCGTCCGGGGCGCCCCATGCATCCCGACGTCGAACCGTACTTAACACGTGTCATCTCACATAAATGTATGGCTTTCCCTTTGGCGCATTTTCCGGCACTTTTCGGGCGTTTGAACATTTTCCGGGTTGTTATTTTAAAAAACGAGACAAAGCGGGACCGAGACGAATTCCCACGTAAAGTGCAGTGACTCGAGAGGGCACGTGGCAGCCATGCCACCTCCCTCTAGTCACCCTTCAATCACAAATCAAGGCTAAAAGACCAAAATACCCCTGTTTGCAAGCCTAGTCAGGTCGGACTCCTGTGCACTTTTCTGAAATTGCGGCCAAGTCCCCCAGTTTCCAAAATACCCAAAACCCCCTGGATTCGGTCCAAGTCCATGGGACTCCTCTTGCATTTTCACCTATAAATAGAAATGGCTGTCAAAGCCAAAAGAGACAAAAATCACTCCAAAAATCACCACCCCACGGCCTAAGCGGTTTTCACCCCTTAGAGGCTCCCGTTTCATCTCGATTCGCGTGAAACCTTCGTATTTCGATCAAATACGCACCTTACTACTTGAAACAACCTTTCGAATCACTTTCCGTGTCCGTGCACACCTCCCGGAGCCAAAGGAGTCAGCCTACAGCCATAGGTATAACTCCCTCTCTCTAAATCTCTCGTTCCTTCTCGGTTTACGCCCCAGTCGCTACAACCGTTTCGAACGTCGTTATCGAAATATAGACGCCTCTGTCTAACGGGGTCCGATACGTTTTAGCCCCTCGATCCTCTTCTCTTTCTGTAAGAGAAGTAATCACGGGTTAAAGCGGCGTTCCGACCCGATTACGTTTTACTTTTATTGTCATTTACCAATTAGGATCGATCGATCCGTCTATCGTCATTTTAATTTTATGTCATTTTACAAATCCGAGCCGTTTGGCCTCGTTGGTATCATTTACAAATCCGAGCCGTTTGGCCTCGTTGATCGTCATTTACGAATCCGGATCGTTTGATTCCGTTGATACCGCACTTTGCAAATCTTTGTCATTTTACAAAGTCAGGCCCGTTTGGATCGTGATAGTATTTACTTTTCAAAGTCGATTTGCCAGCTTGATTCATTGATCGCATATCATTTAAAACGCATTTTTCCCGTAAAAATCGTTAACAATGTAATGTCTGGTTTAAAACCGGAGTTCGTCCGTCGAACTCTCTTTCAAAACGCGCGAAATGACGTTCGGCCTCCGAATGCTCATCTTCAAACTAAAAGCTGCCATTTGACACTTAAAATCATTTAAAACGCATTTTTCCCGTAAAAATCGTTAACAATGACATTCCCGGTTCAAAAAACCGGAGTTCGACCTCCGAACTCCTTTTCAAACTCAAAATCGACGTTTGCCCCGCAAATGCTCATTTCAACTCAAAATCGACGTTTGCCACGCAAACGCTCATTTCAACTCAAAACCGACGTTTGCCACGCAAACGCTCATTTCAAACTCAAAACCGACGTCATTCAAACGCTCGTCTTTTCAAACAAAGTCACCTAATCAACGTTTGTCATTCAAACCAAGATTAAGCTTGTCATTCAAGCCCCCATTTCAAAAGACACACACACACACACACGATTTCGAGAAAGGTAGAAAGACTCGTCATGCGAGGCGTTTCGGGCGATCTCGTAATACTCTACCCGAAACGTAACTTGACCTCCGAACCTAACAATCTACGGTACAAAAGCTTTTTACTCGTTTTTCTTTTGCCAATAAAAATGATCCCCGTTTTCAAAGCCTTTTCCTATGTTTTTGCTACCAATAAAAACGACACCATTTTCTAAAGCCGTTTCTCAACGTTTGGGCTCAAAATACAAAAACCGCGTGGCGACTCCTCATTTTTCCTTCCCATGAAGCGAGGTCTCAGACACCAACCCCTCCGCGAAAGACAACCGCGTTTCGCGCCCGCGCAAAATCCCGGCTAATTTCAGCACCACAGACCCAGAGGAGCATGTTGCTCACTATCAGGAGAAGATGGACATAATCCATATTCCGCTTCAATTCCGGGAGGCTTGCTTATGTAGAGGATTTGGATCGACCTTGGTTGGACCAGCTCTCAAATGGCTGATTAGGCAGCCCCTAGGCTCAATTGGTTCATACGCCTAGCTTATCAACATGTTCAATAACCAATTCTCTTGTAGTTGACAATTTGAGAAGCTGACAAGTGACCTCTACAATGTGACCCAACAGCCTAATGAAACTCTAAAAGATTATGTTCACCGGTTCAATAAGGAAGTCCTGGAAATTCCCAATCTTGACATGTCAGCGGCCACGAAGCATTCAAAATGGGAGGCCGAAGAAAGATTCACAGTATTATCAAGATTTGGTAATGACTCCTTGTAAGCAATTGGAAGAAGTTAGGAGCAGGGCATTGAGATTCATAAGATTGGAGGAAGATGAGCTGCGAAGATCAAAGTCCTCGTCCAAATTGTCGACATATGACCACCACGACGGGGAAAGGCTGAATCATCCCATCGCAGGAACAACCGTTCCAATCCTTACCCAAGAATTGATACTAGCAAAATTAATTCGGTAGACGGTGAGGATGAAGATAGTGATAATGTACCTAACATTTACGATTATTGTTTTTACGTTGACATTTCAGGTGTACTCTGTGCAATGGGCAACCTAGGGGACAAAGCGAGATGGCCAAAGAAGACGGATAAGCCTACGGGATGGTGTGACAAATCAAAATGGTGCGCTTACCATGAAGACTTTGGTCATGTTACTGAAGATTGCATCGCACTAAGAAAGGAGATCAGTTACTTGCTCTCGAAGGGACATCTTAAGGAGTTCTTGGGATCCCGAGGAAAGAAGAAGGCTGAAAGTACGGAAGCTCCTCATGAAGTCGAGAGACCGGCTTCTCCCCGGCATCAACAAAAGTGATCAATTTCATTAGTGGAGGCTCGAAATATGTGGCACATCCTATTCTGCCGCAAAGCGACATGCTAAGGAGTCAAAGAGGAGAGGCTAGAAAGACAACCAAGAATGTCGACACCTGCCATGATCCAATCACCTTTGATGAGAGTGATCGAGATAACTTCTTTGGAACCCCATCTCGACGGCCTAGTTATCTCCTTGCGGATCGCTAATTGTACAATCCAGGCGTATCCTGGTTGATGGGGTAGCTCTGTCAATCTCATTATGTTGAGCACCCTCGAGGAAATGAACATCCCGAGAATCGGAGATCATCAAGAAATCCTCGGTATTGGTAGGCTTCGGTGGTGAAGTCAAAGAAACAGTGGGGAAATAAAGCTTCCAATATACTCGAAAGGGCCTCGGCTTACCATGGAGCGGTTACGTAATTGATTGTGCAACATCCTACAATGTCATTCTTGGAAGACCATGGATTCATGGGATGAAAGGTTGTCCCCCTCCACTTACCATCGGTGTGTGAAGTTCCCAACACCTTGGGGTGTCGCCAAAATATACGGTGATCGGCGGTGGCCAAGGAATGTTATAAAACTTCAATGAAGGTGTCGACATCTCCAAAACAAGCATAGCAATTACGAGAGGAAAGTACGTGAAGTCCGGGAAGCTAGGGAGAACGATGTGAAAGAAGTATTGCTTGACCCTTCCAACCGGACATCAAGGTACTTATTGGCGGTGACATCCCATCGAGATATAGAAGAGAAGCTTGTGGACTTATTAAAAAGCGAGTAAAAGAGTTTTGCTTGGAGACATGATGACATGACCGGCATCGGCAAAGATGTCATCACTCACAAACTTAACATCGATCCTAGTTTTAAACCGGTGCACCGAAACGAAGAAAATTTGCGAGAAAAAGAAACCGAGATCATCAAGGAAGAGGTAGAGCGCTTACTCCAAGCCAACATGATGCGAGAGGTAGATTATCCAAGATGGTTAGCAAACATGGTTGTAGTTGAGAAGAAGAATGGGAAATGGCGAGTACGTGTTGACTTCAGAGCTTAAATAAAGCATTGTCCAAAAGATCCTTTCCCTACGCCTCACATAGATTCGTTAGTTGATGCCACATCCCAGGACATGAGCTCCTCACGCTTCATGGATGCATCTTCGGGATTCCGGCAAATCCGAGATGGAACCATCGACCGAGGAAGACACCGCCTTCATAACGCCAACATGTATTTATTGTTATATTGCTATGCCTTTTGGACTAAAAAATGCGAGGTGCAACATATCAAAGGCTCGTCAACAAAATGTTCAAAGATCAGATTGGGGACCTGATGGAAGTATATATTGACGACATGGTAGTAAAATCCAAGAAAGCCGAAGATCACATAAGCAACTTATCTCAAGCCTTTGACATTTTGGATTGTTTCAATATGAAACTTAATCGACTAAATGCAACTTTGGAATGAAGGCGGGGAAGTTTTTGGGTTACATGGTTACTAAAGAGGCATTGAAGGCTGCCCCGAAACGGATACGTGCTATTATTAACTGTCGTCACCTCAATCTGTCAAGGACGTCCAAAGATTGACGGAAAGATTCTTTGCACTCACCGGGTTCATTTCAAAATCCTCGGATCGATGCAAACCTTTCTATGACATCCTAAGGAAGAACAAGAAGTTCCGGTGGGAGAACCAACATGAAAAAGCCTTTCGGGAGCTCAAAACTTACTGTCGACACCTCCATTATTGGCCAAGCCTCGGGAGGAGGAACATCTTTACATTTACCTAGCGGTATCGAAGGCGGCTGTTAGTGCGGTCTTGGTGGCGAACGAGATGGTAGTCGGCAACCCATCTACTATATAAGTAAGACACTTTTAGATGCGAGAGACCGGGTATTCTCATTTACGAAGTTAATTTTAGCTTTGATAAGCGCTTCTATTAAATTAAGGCACTATTTTGAAACACATACTATAATTGTACGCACTAACTATCCTATTAAGAATGTTATGAGAAAACCGAGAGATGTCGGGTCGAATGGCGAAGTGGTACGTACAATTAAGCACATACGACATTAAATATGAGCCCGAACGGCAATAAAATCTCAAGCTCTAGGCGATTTTGTGGGCGACTTTAGTCCAACCATGCAACAAGAGGTGGAATTGGAGGTTCGGCAACTTCAAGATGATGACATCACGAAAGATCTGGACTCTCTACACGAGATGGTGCTTCTAACATGAGAGGTACGGGTCTTGGTGTTGTACTAAAATCGCCACAAGGGGACATAATACCACAATCCATCGATTTGCGGTTTCAAGGCCACTAATAATGAAGCGAGAATACGAGGCATTAATTGCGGGTTTAACGGCGGCCCAGGACCTAGATGTCGAAGCATATTCGGGTGTTTATGGATTCTTTGCTAATTGTTAACCATTACAACGGATCTACATAGCTAAAAATGCAAAGATGACGACATATTTGGAAATTGTAAAAATTACGCGGCCAAATTCAAAACATTTACTTTGGAACAGATTCCACGAGAAGAAAATTCTCAAGCGAGATGCTCTGGCAAACTTAGGTTCGGCCTTCAAAAGCATTTCACGAGACAAGCATCCCAATTGTGCATGTTGACATCCCGGCCAATTGATCATCTTGAAACATTCGTTCTAGATGTCGACGTACCTTCCCCTCCAGCGGCAACTTCTTGGACGGCTCCTATTATCAAGTATCTCTTAGATGATACGATCCCAGTAGAGAAAAATGCTAGAGCCTTCGGGGTAAGAGTATCTAAGTATTTACTTATTGATAACCTTTTGTTTAGAAAATCTGCAGCCAGTCACTACTTAAGATGTCTAGAAGCGGGCCAGAGCCCATCGGGTTCTCAAGGAAGCTGCATGAAGGACAGTGTGGAAATCATAGGGGCGAAGTCTGCATACCAAGGCTACGAGGATGGGCTATTTTTGGCCCACAATGAGAAGAGACGCCGCAGACTATGCAAAGAAATGTGACTCTGTCAACGACATGGGGACATCTGCACCGGCCGGCGGAACTATTGCATCCTATCCTGTCGCCATGGCCATTTATGGTTTGGGAATGGACATCGTAGGAAAATTACCCGGGGCACCGGGAGGAAGAGTATTTCTATTAGCTATGACAGACTATTTCTCTAAATGGGTAGAAGGCGAGGCGTACGTACAAGTTCGTGACAAAGAAGTAATCTCTTTCATCAAAAGAAATATATTCGGCCGATTTGGGATACCTTCGAGAGATAATTTGTGATAACGGCTCCCAATTCATTAGTAAGAAAACCCAAGATTTCTTGACATCTTGGGGAGTCAAGATGGTGACATCTTCGCTGTTCACCCTCGAAGCCAATGGACGGGGGCGAATCTAGCAACAAAATAATCATAAGCAACTTAAAAAGAGGCGGAACCGGAAGAAAGGACGATGGGCGGAAGAGTTGCCAATGGTTCTATGGGCGACGGGACGACATCTAAGAACGCTCTTGGTCAAACTCCCTATTCACTTGTATTTGGGACGAGAATCAGTTATTCTAGCGAAGTACTTGTACCTACGGCGGATACGGTTTGTTGACATCGAACATAATAAAGACATCTTGACATATGACTTGGATACTAGTAGACGAACTAAGGGACATGGCCAAAGTTCGGATGGCGGCATATCAACAAAGGGTAGCCGGTTCTTACAACAAAAACGTAAGGGTTAGAAGGTTCCAAGTAGGAGATTTAGTCCTACGAAAGGCATTCCAAAATACAAAGGAGCTCAATGCGGGCAAGCTCGCCCCAAAGTGGGAAGGACCCTACCTAATAGATGCAAGCGGGAAAGGAGCATATCGTGCATGGCAACCTTGGATGGCCAAATGATACCACGAAGTTGGAACGCCATTCACCTTAAAAGGTATTACATCTAAACAATGCTCCCTTAAACTCATCTCATCCCGGTATGGACAATCCTTTATTTATTTGTAACCTTCCATTTTTCTATTTACTATTTTCTTACTTCATTACAAATCAAGATGTCGCTAACACAACTTGTGGAGAGGCGTCAACATTAGTTGACGTCCATTTTTAACATGTCTTTGTCTTATGAGGTGTTGACATACGGAAATGGGGACATGTTGAAAGTACGCAAAGTCGGAAGAACAACGAATTCTCCTCCGTCGAGAGGCGGCCATCTCTTCTCAAGTAAAGGTACATAATCCCTTCTAAGGTTTAAAGAGTTAATTACCTCTTTCTTAAGATGTTAGGTTACCACACCTTCGCGGAGCGCAAGTTATCTCTTTAATTGAGGTGTGGGGTGGGCCTATATGGGTAAACTCATATAGCTTACCCATTCCCACTCAGTTAAATGATTGATCTCATGTTTTATTCTTATGGTTATGACATATACATGTCATCTTAAGTATCTACCGCTTTGACATACTATCATGTCACCTTACGAGCATAACAAATGATCATCCAAGGAAAAATTTCATCCAAAAGGAAACAAGCCTTGACATGCTTGAAAATTACTAAACCACAACTAAGCTAAAGTTACCCTAAAACATCCTTAAAAAGTTAAAAACAACATCCAAACTACCAAAGTTAAAATGCAAAAGTGTTGGACCAACCCAGTGACACATAAGAGAAGAATTGTCTTTGGTCCTTATGGACCTATTACATAACCAAACAAAAATTAAAAATTGTCTTTAGGGATTCCACCCCGATAATACCATCAAAAAACCGAGAACGAAGTTATTTTACCTTTTCGAGGTGGCATCCGCCGCAGGTGTTGCTTTGGGGGTAACTTCTCCAACCTGCTTTGCATCCTTTACAATCGCTTCATATGGGCTTGATGACACTTCACCCTCATCTATTGGCTCACTGTCGGCTTGGAGAAGTAGGCATACTCCTTGTTGATATCCCAATCATCGGCCTTCCCTTCCTGGAACTCCTTCATCATCTTAATCTTACATTGGGAAACGGTTTTAGCAGCAGCCAATTTGCAAGAACTTTTCACTTCTGCAATCTCCTTAAGATGATCCTCCTCACTTTTTGCCAAATTGCTCAATAAATCCTTCACCGTCTGCTCCTGCTCTTCCAATGACTTGACTTGTTGCTCCAAGCTCTTCTCATGTCCTTTCACCTTTTTCTCTAATATTATCTTCTCCTTCTTAAGCAAAGCAATATCAGCTTTAGATTTTTTCTTCAGCGTCTCCATTTCTTTTACGGTATCCTCCAAATACCTACTATGACTGTAAAATAATAGCTTGACATCAAAATGTGTTATAAAAAAAAAAAAAAACTTTTGAAACAGTTAAAACCTGGTCAATATCATCTTACCCCTGTTGCAAAACTCATACATTTCTTTTTGAATTCTCCCACTGGCATTCCTTCAAAAAAATCTCCAAGCTCGATCACCTCCTCTTGAATAGCCTTCCTCTTTCTCACCCTGGAGCCAATCCCCGCGCTCTCATCTAAAACAGGGATCTTCTTAGGAACAGGCGGAGGTTTCATATCAATCTTAAGAGCGGGCTCATCAAACATGGCCTCAATGTCGTCAAGATCAAAGTCCGATCCTGAAACAACTGGTTTGGAGACTGCATTGACATATGAATATTGTCAAGAAATGTAACGCATCAAGTTGGTAAAACTATAGTGAAAAGACAATATGTTTACCTGTAGACATAATGACAGAAGTTGACGCTTTCTGATCTTCTGGAACAATCAGAGGTGACTCCAGTAGTCCCCTAGGAGATCTCTTATCCAAGGGAAGCCTGAAAAACTCATCAATTTTGGCCAAGGTGTCCTCAGCCGGTGGAAGTAGTTCTCCCCAGTCAATATCTGAAAAGAGGTAAGAACAATTACGATTTCAGTTTGTTTCAAGAATAGGAAGTCACAAAGTTAGGAATTCAAGTACCTCCCTTGTTCCATTTGCTTGATATCTCATTCCCTTCTTCAATGGATGCCCTATCAATAAAGAAAAACCTATTTTTCCATCCCCTATCACTAGAAGATGTGGTGCTCATTAAGGAGTGCCTACCTGACCTTTTCTTGAAGAGATACCTTTTTGAACCGAAAGGCTGAAGATCGTACGAATAGGCTATCTCATGAAGCCCTAGGTTTAACCCATTTTCCCTGTTCACTTTGATAATAAAAGCAAAAACTCTCCAAGCCATGGGCATCAGTTGAGGATAGGCAAGATGGGTCTTTTGAAAAAACTCAGAAACCAACGATGGGAAGGGGTAACTAAACCCTAGAAGAAAAGGATACTCGAGGAAACAAATCCATTTGGCGGAAACGAAGTCATACCTAAGGTTTACAGAGAAAGGATGAAAAATCGCACCTTTGGGAAAGTAACATTGTTGTTTTAGTGATTCTATTTGGGTATCACTAAACAAACAAGTCTCTTCATCCGGTTTTGCAAGGACATTTTCACAAACAAAATCGGTAAGACTGATCTCTATGGGACCTTGTGGGGATGGGGCATTCTTAGCTTTTGACGAACTCCACTTGGTCCTACCCATGGATGACAGACGAAAGAAAAGAAGTAAACAATGGAAGAAAATAAGAAACGGAGAAATTTTACCTTGAGGAAGAACAGTGCTGTAGCAAGCAGGTGAAAAGGAAGTTTTGAGAAGCCTATTAATCCTTCCAAGCGATTATTAAAAAGAAAAAGAACTCTTTTTTCAAAAAATCACTTTTTTCTAAGCATTACTCCCCAACCGTCCATTGTCGCCACGTATCCCTAACCGTCCCATCATGCAAGCTGGCAGTTGAGCATTTAATTGGAAGAAAAACATTTGCCTCTTCATTGCCAACATAGCCAAATGTTTTTGGGGACAAATTGTTGTGGGTATTTTTCAGCATGGTGACATCTTCAGTTGATCCTGCATGTCAAGATGTTATTCCACTGTAAGTATCGTTTTAATATTTACTTATTTGGTATTTCCTAATATCTTTATTATTATTTTCCAGTAAATAAGAGAGAAGAATACGGGATATTTTTCTAGCACGTTTAACACAACTTCAACGGCAAGGATGACTTAGTCTCACGGACGTTGAAGAGGATAAAGATCATTTCCGAGATTGTAGGAACAAACTATTACCCCGTCATAATTACTTATATTTAAGGGGATATGGAGACGGAAACAAGGACACTCTCTCATATGCACACACTCTATGCACAAGCTACTTGTAATCCTCTCCATCCTCTTCCAAAGTTGTAACTCAATTATCATAGTGAAACTTTTAAGGTTGGAGACCTAACTCCCGAGGTTTTTTCCAAAGAGGTTGTCACCTCCAAGGTTTTCCTCGTTAACAATTCGTGGTGTCATTCGTTCTTTTCATGTCTTTGTTCCATTTATTCGAATTCCACAATAGTATTTAAATCCACACACACTTGTCAAAGTTAAGATTCTGTACTATTGTTTTTTCTACCAAAACAGCCACATCCTTGGATGCGCTGTGAGTTTGTTCATATGCATAGCCACGCATTTTTTAAATGTGTTGTGAGTATGCGGATCTACTTACTTTGGTTGAAAATTGAGTCACCATTAAATTAAGGACTTCATTCAATTTCTGGAAATAATAGTAAAATCAAACCTTAAAGAGTCACAATGGTTCATACAAGATTACCCCATTTACATAGCCAACATTATGTAATGTTTGGAGTTTGTAAATCTAGGTCTACTTGTTTAAATCATGTTAATTAAAAGTGCAAACTTATCCCATTTACATAGCCAGCATTTTACAATGCATTGAGTATGGAAAATTGGATCAAACCTGTTCATAAAAGGGTGTGAAACTGGTGACTGTTCGTCAATATGGGAGTGTCCGCTCCCTTTGTAGTGGAGCGTCCGCTCCCCCTTGGCTGATGAAGTTTCTGTTTTTACTCCCTTTGTAGTGGAGCGTCCGCTCCCCCTTGGCAGTTTGGTTTGGTGGCATTCAAGGCCATGGTTTGTCTTAAGCTTTGGTTTGGGTTAGTTTAGAATGGTATAAGGGGCCATTTTGCCCAGAATTTTGATAATTTATTAATAAATTATAGTATCTGGACACCAGTCGCGCTTCGGTGGTTCTTAGAGTTATCAAACTTTAAGAATGGACGGGTAGAACAAAAGGATATTGTCTTTTATTAATAAATTTCGTTTGTTTCTTTACCATTTAAAATTTTCAGAAATTACCTTAAGGCCTTACATTTCCGATTAATTATATCTGTTTTGGTAGAAAAAACAATAAAGTAGAATCTTAACTAAGTTTAGTGTGTGGATTGAATAATAAGGAGGGAACTGTGGAATTCGATTATATGGAACAAAAGAATGAAAAAGAGAAAATGACAACACGATTTGTTAACGAGGAAAACCTTGGAGGTGATAACCTCTTTGGAAAAAACCCCGGGAGTTAGGTCTCCAACCTTAAAGGTTTCACTATAATAATCACGGTTACAACTTTGGAAGATAATGGAGAGGATTACAAGAGCTTTGTGTGTTGAGTGTGTGCGTATGAGCGTTAGTGTGTTTTTCCGTCTCCATTTCCCCTTAAATACAAGTAGATATGAAAGAGTCAATATGGTTCCTATAATCTCGGCATTTTGGTTTATCACTTCAACCTCCGTTAGACCAAGTCGCCACTAGCCGTTTGAAGGTACATTGAACGTGCTTGAAGATTGTTCCGCATTTCTCTCTTAATTACTGAAAGATAAGAATAAAAATATTAGGAAATATTGAACAAATAAATATTAAAACAATACTTACAGTGTAATGACATATCGATATGCAGGATCAATTGAAGATGTTGCCATGTTGAAAAATGCCCACAACAGTTTGTCCCCAAAAACATTTGACTATGTTGGCAGCGAAGAGGCAAAATGTTTTTCTCTTTTGTATTAATGGTCCAAGCTGTCGCTCTGTTTGATGGGGCGTTTTTGGAAGACGTGGCGTTGAAATGGACGGTTGGGGAGAAGAGTTATTTTTGAAAAGTAATTCTTTCTCTTTTTAATAAGCTGCTTGGATAAATAAACTTCTCCAAGCTTCTCTTTCACCTGTTACGGGGCCGTTCATCTTTCAAGGTAACATTTCTCCACTTTTCATCTTCCTCCATTGTTTATCTTTTTTCTTTTCTTTGTCAATCATGGGTAGGACCGGGTGGTCCTCGACCAAATCTAAGAATGTCCCAACCCCACAAAGCTCCAAAGAAATTAGTCTCGATGATTTCGTTTTGCGAAAACCTTCTTGCAAAACCGAGACGAAGAGACACCTTGTTCGGTGATTCCCAAAAAGAGTCCATTAAACGACAATGCTACTTCCAAATGGTACAATTTTTCATCCTTTTTCCGTAAAGCTTAGGTGCGATTATGTTTCTCGCAAATGGATCTGTTTCTTCGAGTATCCCTTTCTTCTAGGGTTTAGCTACCCTTTTCCTTTATTGGTTTACGAGTTCTTCCAAAAGACCCAACTCGCTTATGCTCAATTGATGCCGATGGCTTGGCGAGTCTTTGCCTTTGTCATTAAAGTGAACCGAGAGAACGGATTAAACCTAGGGCTCCATGAAATTGCATATTCGTACGATCTTCAACTCTTTGGTTCCAAAAGATATCTTTTTAGGAAGAGATCAGGTAGGAGTTCCCTAATGAGCACCACATCATCTAGTGATAGGGGATGGAAAAATAGATTTTTCTTTGTTTATAGGGCATCTATTGGAGAAGGAAATGGGATTTCAAGCGAGTGGAACAAGGGAGGTACTTAAATTCTCACTTTTGTGACTTCCTTTTCTTGAGACAAAGCTGAATTGTAATTGTTCTTGCTTTTATGCGAGATATTGGTAGGAGAAGCTGTTCCCTTTGTTGAAGACACTCTAACCAAGGTTGAAGAATTTTTCGGGCTTTCTCCGGACAAAAGATCTCCTAAGGGCTTATTGGAGGCATCTTTGGTTGTCCGGAAGAACAAAAGGCCTCCACCTCCGTTATTATGTCCACAAGTAAGTGTGTTATCCTCTCGGTTTAGTTTGTCAAATTGATGCACTATACTTATTGTGAGTCCTTCATATGTCAATGTAGTTTCCAAACCGATCATCTCGGGATCGGACTTTGACCTCGATGAAATTGAAGCCATGTTTACGGGCTCTCGTGAAGATAGAGATGAAGCCTCCGCCCGCCCCTAAGAAGACCCCAACTTTGGATGATAGTGCAGGTATTGGTTCCAGAGTAAAGAAGCGAAAGGCTAGCCAAGCGGAGGTAGTCGAAGTTGAAGATTCCTTTGATGGAATGTCAGTAGGAGATTTTAAGAAAAAATGCATGAGCTTTGCGAATGGGGTAAGATACTATTAATTGGATATTTACTAACGCAAAAGTTTTTATAAACATCTATTGATGTTGAGTTATTATTTCTCGGTTTGTAGGGTATGTGGAGGAGTTGGTGAAAGAAATTGAAATGCTAAAGAAGAAGTCCAAAGGCGACATCGCTTTGGTTAGGAAGGAGAAGATAGCGTTAGAAAACAAGGTGAAGGTACATGAGAAGACCCTGGAGCAACAAAGCAAGTCGTTGGGAGAGCAAGAACAAACGGTGAAGGACTTGCTTGAATAGTTTGGCTAAGAGTGAGGAGGATCATCGAGAAAGAGATCACGAGACGTGAAGAGTTCACGCAAGCTGCGGCAAAAACTATTTCTCAATGCAAGATAAAAATGATGAAGGAGTATCAAGAAGGGAAGGGCGACACTTGGGATATCAACGAGAGAGTGCGCCTATTTGTTTAAGTTGACTGGTGAAGTGATGGATGAGGGCGAGGTGTCGTCAAGCCCGTATGAAGCGGTCGTTAAGGATGCACCAGTAGATGGAGAAGTTAACCCAAATGCAACACTGCGGCGAAGCCACCTAAAAAGAAGGTAAAACAACTTTGTTCTTGGTATTTTGATGATGTTACTGGGGTGGAATCCCTTAAAACAATTTTTATTTTCGTTTGGTTATGTAATGGGTCCATAAGGACCAAAGACAATTTCCTTTATGTGTTGGGTTGGTCCAACACTTTTGCACTTTAAGCTTAGTAGTTTGGATGCTTTTTATGATAACTTTATGGTTTAATGATTTTCAAGCGTGTCAAGGCTTGCTATATTTTGGATAGAATTTTTCTTTGGATGATCCTTTATTATGCTCATAAGGTGACATGATAGTATGTCAAAATGATAGGTACTTAGGATGACATGTATATGTCATAAATCGTAGATACTTAGATGACACGTATATGCCATAAACCGTAGATACTTAGATGACACGAATATGCCATAACCATAAGAATAATACTTAAGATCAATCATCTAGCGAGTGGGAATGGGTAAGCTATATGAGTTTACCCATATAGGCCCACCCACACCTCAATTAGTGAGATAACTTGCGCTCCGGGCGAAGGTGTGGTAACCTAACTTCTTAAGAAAGAGGTAATTAACTCTTTAAACCTTAGAAGGGATTGTGTACCCTTACTTGAGAAGAGATGGCCAGTCTCTAACGGAGGAGAAATCGTTGTTCTTTGCGTGCATTCGATATGTCCCCATGTAGATGTGTCAATACCTCATAAGATAGAAACACGTTAAAAACGGACGCCAACTAAAGTTGACGTCTCTTCACAAAGTGTATTAGCGACATCTTAACTTGTAAATAATAAAAAAGATGCATAGGAGAAAAGAAAGGTTGTAAAGAGTTGAAAGACGATTCATACACGGGAAAGATGAGTTCATGGGAAATCATACTTAAATGTAATACCTTTTGAGATGAATGGCGTTCCAACTTCGCGGTATCATTTGGCCATCCAAGGTTGCAAGGCGATATGCTCCTTTTCCGGCTTGTGCATCTATTAAGTAGGGTCCTTCCCATTTTGGGGCGAGCTTGCTGCATTGGGCTCCTTGGTATTTTGGAATGCCTTTCGTAGGACTAAGTCTCCTACTTGAAACCTTCTAACCCTTACGTTTTTATTGTAAGATCGGGCTACCCTTTCGCGTCTGTTGCCATGCGAACTTTGGCCATGTCCCTTAGCTCGTCCACGGTATCCGGGTCATGTATCAAGATGTCTTTATTATGTTCGGATGTCGGTATTTGTATCTTGCCGTTGGTACAAGGACCTGGCTGGAATAACAGATTCGGTTCCGAATACAAGTGAGTAGGGGTTTGACCGGTAGCATTCTTAGATGTCGTCTGTCGGCCCATAGGACCATTGGTAACTCTTACGCCCAACGTCCTTTCTTACGGTTTAGTCTCTTTTTAAGTTACTTGATTATTATTTTGTTGCTAGACTCTGCTGTCCATTGGCTTGAGGGTGAACAGGCGAAGATGTCACCATCTTAACACCCCAAGATGTCGGGAAATCTTGGGTCCTCTTCTTTGATGAATTGAGAGCCGTTGTCACAAATTATCTCCGATGGAATTCGAATCGAGCTGAATATGTTCCTTTTGATAAAAGATATCACTTCTTTGTCACGAACTTGCACATATGCCTCGGCCTCTACCCATTTAGAAAAGTAGTCTGTCATGGCCAAAAGAAATACTCGTCCCCCTGGTGCTATGGGAAGTTTTCCTACTATGTCCATTCCCCAAACCATAAAAGGCCATGGTGACGGGATAGGATGTAGCGGTTCGGTGGTGGTGTAGGATGTCCCCATGTCGTTGACGGGAATCACATTTCTTTGCGTAGTCAATGGCATCTTTTCTCATTGTAGGCCGAGAAATAGCCCATTCTAAGAGCTTTAGTATGTAAACTTACGCCCCAGGTATGATTTCCACAATCTCCTTCGTGCGGCTCCTTGAGAACACGATGGGCTCTATACGCCTCTAGACATCTTAAGTAGTGACTGCGGCGAGATTTTCTAAACAAGAGATTATCAATAAGTACATATTTAGATACTCTTACCACTGAAGGCTCTTGCATTTTCTCCTCGGCGGGATCGTATCATCTAAGAGATATTTGATAATAGGAGGCATCCCGAGAGGTTCTTTGCGGGGAGAGGCCGGTATGTCGGCATCCGGGCGAACATCTCAAGATGGTCAATTCTTTGGGATGTCAACATGTATGATTGGGATCTTGGTTTGTGAGAAGCTTTTGAAGGCTGAACCCAAGTTTGCCGAGCATACGCTTGAGAATTTTCTTCCCGTGGGATTTGTTCCAAGGAAAATGTTTTGAATTTGGCCGAAATAATTTTTACAATTTCCAAATATGTTGTCATCTTAGCGTTTTTCGCGACGTAGGACCCGTTGTGCTTGATTAACAATTAGTAATGAATCCATGAACACCCGGATATGTTTGACATCTAAGTCTTGGGCTGCGGTTAAACACACAATTAGAGCCTCATACTACGCTTCATTGTTGGTAGCCTTGAAGCTGCAGCGATAGATTGTGGTATTATGTCCCCTTGTGGCGATTTTAGTACAACTCCAAGACCTGTACCTCTCATGTTAGAAGCACCGTCCGTGTAGAGAGTCCAAATTTTTTGGATGTCATCATCTTGAAGTTGTTGTACTTCCAATTCCACCTCTTGTTGTAGCGTTGGTGAAATCGGCCACAAAATCGGCCGGGGCTTGGGATTTTATTGCGGTTAGGCTCGTACTTGATGTCGTATGTGCTTAATTGTACGAGACCATTTCGCCATTCGATCACGACATCTCTGGTTTTCTCATGACATTCTTAATAGGATAGTTAGTGCGTACAATAATAGTATGTGTTTCAAAATAGTGCCTTAACTTAATAGAAGCGGTTATCAAAGCTAAAATTAATTTTTGTAAATGAGAATACTGGTCTCGGCATCTAAGAGTGTCTTACTTATATAGTAGATGGGTTCTTGATTACCATCTCGTTACGTCACCAAGGCTGCGCTTACGGCGCCTTCGGACCTTGCTAGGTAGATGTAAAGATGTTCTTCCATCGAGGTTTGGCCAATAAGGGAGGTGTCGACGGGTAAGTTTTGAGCTCTGAAAAGCTTCTTCATGTTGTTCCTCCCATTGGAACTTCTTGTTCTTTCTTAAGATGTCGTAGAAAGGTTTGCATCGATACGAGGATTTGGAAATGAATCTAGTGAGTGCGGCAATTTTCTGTCAATCTTTGGACGTCCTTGACAGATTGAGGTGATGACAGTCGAGAATAGCGCGTATTTGTTACGGGGCGGCTTCAATGCCTCTTTTAGTAACCATATAACCCGAAACTTGCCGGCCTTCATTCCGAAGTTGCATTTAGGCTGGATTAAGTTTCATATTGAAACAATCCAAGATGTCAAAAGCTTGAGAGAGGTTGCTTATGTGATCCTCGGCCTTCTTGGATTTTACTACCATGTCGTCGATGTATACCTCCATTGTGTCCCCAATCTGATCCTTAAACATCTTGTTGACGAGCCTTTGATACGTTGCACCTGCATTTTTAGTCAAAGGCATGGCAATATAACAATAAATACTGTGGGGGTTATGAAGGCGGTGTCCTCTTGGTCGAGATGGTTCCATCGAATTTGTTGAAATCACGAGGACGCGTCCATGAAAGTGAGGAGTTCGTGACCTGAAGTGGCATCAACTAATGAATCTATGTGCGGCAAAGGGAAAGGATCTTTTGGGCGAGGCTTTATTTAAGTCGGTGAAGTCGACGCAAACTCGCCATTTCCCATTTCTCTTCTCTACCACAACCACATTCGCCAACCATCTTGGATAATCGACCTCCGTATCATGTTGGCTTTGAGTAAGCGCTCTACCTCCTCCTTGATGATCGATTACGGTTTTACGCAAACTTTCTACGTTTACGGTGCCTTTGGTTTAAAGCTAGGATCTATGTTAAGTTTGTGAGTGATGACATCTTTGCTAATGCTGTCATGTCATCATGTTTCCAAGCGAAACTCTTTATTACGCTTCTTAATAGGTTCACAAGTTTCTCTTCTATATCGACGGGATGTCGGTGCCAATAAGTACTACGATGTCCGGGTTGGAAGGATCTAACAATACTTCTTTCACATCATCCTCCCTAGCTTCCGGGACTTCGCGTACTTTCCTCGGTAATTGCTATGCTTGTTTTGGAGATATAGACGCCTTCATTGAAGTTTTGTAACATTCCTTAGCCACTGTTGATCACTTTGTAAATCTTAGCGACACCCCAAGGTGTTGGAAACTTCACACAACGATGGTAAGTGGAGGGTACGGCCTTCATTCCGTGAATCCACGGTCTTCCAAGAATGACATTGTAAGATGTTGCGCAATCAATTACGCGAGAACCGCTCCATGGTGTTGAGGCCCTTTGAGTATATTGGAAGCTTTATCTCCCTACCGTTTCTTTGACTTCACCACTTTGAAGCCTACCGGCCTTGAAGACTTTTTGACAATCTCCGATCTTTGGGATGTTCATTTCCTTAAGGATACCCAACATAATAAGATTGACGGAGCTGCCCCATCTACCGAATACGTCGTATTGTACGGTTGGCGTCTGCAAGGAAATAACCAGGCCGTCATGATGGGGTTCCGGCAAGTTATCACGATCACTTTCATCAAAGGTAATTGGATCCGGGTAAGGTGTCGACATCTTGAAATTTGTCTCTGCTGGCTTTTCCTCTTTTGACTCCTTAGCGTGTCGTTTTGCGGCGAGAATAGGATGTTCCACATATTTACGAGCCTCCCTTGATGAAGTTGATCACCTTTGTTGATCTTTGGGGGAAAGCGGTCTTTCGGCTTCATGAGGAGCTTACGCATTTCGGCCTTCTTCTTTACGGACCCCAATAACTCCTTAAGATGTCCTTTCGAGAGTAAATGGCTGATCTCCTTTCTTAACGCGATGCGGTCTTGATAACGTGTCCAAAGTCTTCATGGTAAGCGCACCATTTTGATTTGTCACGCCATCCTGTGGTTTTGTCCGTTTTCTTTGGCCATCGGCTTTGTCTCCTAGGTTGCCCATTGCACAAAGTACACTGAAATGTTAACGGAAAAACAATAATCGAAATGTTAGGCACATTATCACTATTTTCATCCTCACCGTCTACCGAATTAATTTTGCTAGTGTCAATTCTCGAATAAGGATTGGGACGGTTGTTCTGCGATGGGACGATTCGGTCTTTACTGTCGGGATGGTCATATGTCGACGTCTTGGATGACGACTTCGATCTTCGCAGCTCATCTTCCTCAGTCTTATGAACCTTAATGCTCTGCTCTGACTTCTTCTAGCCGCTTACAAGGAGTCATTACCAAATCTTGATAATATTGTGAATCTTTCTTCAACCCCATTTTGAATGCTTACGTAGTGTCGACATGTCAAGATTGGGAATTTCTAACACCACCTTATTGAACCGATGGACATAATCCTTGAGTCTCATTAAGGCTTTGGGTCACATTGTAGAGATCACTTGTCAACTTTTCAAATTGTCATTGCATGAGAATTGGTTATAGAACATGTTGATGAAATTTGGGCGTATGAACCAATTGAACCCGGGGTTGCCTAATCGGCCATTTGAGAGCTGGTCCGGACAAGGTGGATCCAAATCCCTGCATAAGCGAGGCCTCCGTCTTGAAGCGGGATATGGATTATGTCCATCTTTTCTTGATAGTGTGCAACATGCTCCTGCAGGTCCGTGGTGCCATCGTACAACTTCATAGATGGTACGAAACGCTTCGGGATGTCGACATTTGCAATTCTTTGGGACAAACCGGGATTGATTGTAACGATTTTGGGTCCTTTGGTTGAATTGGAGGAGTTACACACAGTACGTTCATTATTAGCTCTACGAGATCACTGCATCTGTTTAGCTAGTGGGTTTCCTGCAAAAGGGTCAGCCATAGGAAGACGATTGAAATTATTATTATTGAAAAGATTATTTAGCAAACCAGAATCGTCCGTAGTAGTCGTGACAGTAGTGTTGTCTATAAATGGAATGAATGGGGTGAATCCTCCGGAAGATGGCGTCAATGGGGTGTCCCCAGGCAAAGATGTCGACATCATTAAAGATGTTAGCGGATGAGTTTGAGGAGGACTGCCCATTGGAATGAATTCACTCTGAAATGTAGATCCTCCAGTGTTGTCAAAGTTGAGAACCCTTGCACGCAGTGGTGATATGTTCTCAAGCCGAGATGCGATGAGCTGTTGATCTTTCTGCATCTTAATCATGGAATTGGTCAACACCTTCGAATTGTTGTCTTCTTTGGTCCAACCTTTGATTCAACCTGGTTAGGATACTCGGATGTCGGCATCTGCATTGGAAGAGGTTGCCCCCTTTTGTGGAGTCTTCGTAGGTTGAGTTAGGTGAGACCCGGTGCGAGGAGGTGGTGGTAACAAGTGGTTCTACCTCGATGTGGGAACAACGGCGGGACCTTTCCCGGCGGTGGACACATTGGAGGGTGCAGACATAGTGAATCTGGTTAGGAAATGTTTCAAATAACCGATAAACCACGGGGCCCCTCGGTGGGCGCCAAATTGTTTTGGTAGAAAAAACAATAAAGTAGAATCTTAACTATGTTTAGTATGTGGATTGAATAATAAGGAGGGAACTGTGGAATTCGATTATATGGAACAAAAGAATGAAAAAGAGAAAATGACAACACGATTTGTTAACGAGGAAAACCTTGGAGGTGATAACCTCTTTGGAAAAAACCCCGGGAGTTAGGTCTCCAACCTTAAAGGTTTCACTATAATAATCACGGTTACAACTTTGGAAGATAATGGAGAGGATTACAAGAGCTTTGTGTGTTGAGTGTGTGCGTATGAGCGTTAGTGTGTTTTTCCGTCTCCATTTCCCCTTAAATACAAGTAGATATGAAAGAGTCAATATGGTTCCTATAATCTCGGCATTTTGGTTTATCACTTCAACCTCCGTTAGACCAAGTCGCCCTAGCCGTTTGAAGGTCTGTTGAACGTGCTTGAAGATTGTTCCGCATTTCTCTCTTAATTACTGAAAGATAAGAATAAAAATATTAGGAAATATTGAACAAATAAATATTAAAACAATACTTACAGTGTAATGACATCTCGATATGCAGGATCAATTGAAGATGTTGCCATGTTGAAAAATGCCCACAACAATATCCTTAACATTTTTTGGACAAAATTAACATCATTGCCAAAGTGATTTTGTTGATTAAATTCAAACTTGTTAAAAGATGAATGTAAATGTTGAAATATGATAACATGCTTGTTTCCCAAAGGAGACCTTGTTGTTGACTAAGTATTTACATTCATGGGGTAATAATTGAATTAAATTTTTGGTCATTTTAAATGTTGTGAACCATCCCAAAGGAAGGCGGGTGTTTAAAGTGAATTGTTTATATTCTTTATTACCAGGGAACAAGTACCTTAAACTTTAGGACATTTTTTGTACTTGATCCAGCCCAAAGGAAGGCAAGTATTTAAAGTGTGTTGTTTAAACTATTTGTTTACCCTAAGATAAATCAAATTGTGAGTCAATTCGCAATCAAAAGATTAGTCTTGATGTCATATTGATTATCTTTTATTTTGATGGAATTCATTTTGATATAATTAATCATTGTGTAGTTTCTTATATATGTTTTGTTTCATTCTTTTGTTCTTTTCATTCAGATTTGATCAGTGCTTCATCTGTTACTACTGCCTTTAACTCAATTCCTTTGCTAACTGGGACAAACTTTAAAACTTGGAAAAACAAGATAACTATGGTCTTAGGCTGTTTGGACCTTGACCTCGCATTAAGAGAACAAGCTCTCGCCCCTCTAACTGATAAAAGCACTGTGAAAGACCGCTTAAGTTCAGAGAGGTGGAAGTGTTCTAATCGCGTCAGCCTAAGCATAATAAAGAATGCAGTCCCGGAGACATTTCTGAACAGTGTCTCCGAGGATGATGGTGCTAAAGGTTTCCTAGATGCCCTAGAAGAACGCTTTGCAAAAAGCAAAAAGTCAGAAACAAGTGCTACCTTAAGAAAGCTTGTTTCCATGAGGTATAAGAGCACCGGAAACCTAAGGGAATACATAATGGAAATGTTTCACCTATCAACGAAATTAAAAGCACTCAAGTTGGACTTGTCGGAAGACTTGCTTGTGCATTTGGCTTTAATTTATCTTCCTCCACAATTTGGTCATTTTGAAATGACCTACAATTGTCTAAACGACAAGTGGAATATTAATGAATTAATTTCACATGTCACGGAGGAAGAAGATAGGTTGAAACACACCAAACTCGAAAGTGCACATTATGCATCTACCTCTTCTCGTGGGATTAAGAGAAAAGGTAAGGAGATTGCGGTTGCGTCAAAGAAGCCTAAAGGATCATTCAATGATCAAAAGGTGAAGAAATGATTCTTTTGCAAGGACCTCACTCACATGAAGCCCGACTGCCCTAAATATCGCCAATGGCGAATTAAGAAAGGTATGTCATTTAGCTTTGTTTGTACTGAAGCTAATTTAGTTTCAATTCCTTCGTATACATGGTGGTTAGACTCCGGTGCAACTACTCACATAAGTTCATGTATGCAGGGTTGGCTGAACTACCGAATGCCCAATGAAGGTGAAAGATTTATCTACATGGGAGCTGGAAAGCCGGTAGAGGTAGAAGGCATAGGGACTTATAGATTATCCTTAAGTACTGGATACTTTTTAGTTTTGAACAATGTATTTATTATTCCATTTTTTAGACGGAATTTAATTTATGTCACTACATTGGATCGGGAAGGTTATTCTTGTATCTTCGGTAATAATAAATGCAATTTATATTTTGATTCAAAGCTTTTTGGTACTAGTTCTTTGTCTTATATTGATAATCTATATTTACTTAACACAGTCAATTCATTAAATGAGTCCTATAATAATGAAACTAACTCTCGAGGCATAAAACGAAAGTTTTCAAGTAAAAACTCTTATACCTTGTGGCATAGGCGTTTGGGTCATATCTCCAAAAGGAGAATTGACAAGCTTGTGTCCGAGGGAATACTACATAAGCTTGATACTCCGGAAAATAACTTTTGTATTGAATGCCTTAAGGGAAAATTTACGAATAGTACAAACAAAAATGAGTCCTTGAGAGCTACAAAAGTCTTAGAACTAATTCATACGGACATATGTGGACCGTTCCCTACCCCTTCATGGAACGGACAAACATATTTTATTACGTTCATAAATGACTTCTCTCGTTATGGATACATTTATTTACTTCATGAAAAGTCTCAATCATTGGACGTTTTCAAGTCTTTTAAAACGGAAGTTGAAAATCAACTTGAAAAGACTATTAAGAACGTTAGATCCGATCGTGGTGGTGAATACTACGGTCGGAATGACGGTTCGGGAGAACAACGTCCGGATCCTTTTGCTCGCTATTTAGAAGAGTGTGGGATTGTCCCTCACTACACCATGCCGGAGACACCTAGCATGAATGGTGTATCCGAGAGACGTAATCGAACCCTTAAGGATATGGTAAAAAGTATGGTTTCTTGTACTTCCTTACCTCACTCATTATGGGGCGACACTTTGACAAAACCCCTTATGAATTATGGACCGGTAAGAAACCTTCCCTTAATCATCTTCATGTTTGGGGTTGTCCAGCCGAAGCTAGGCCTTATAGACCTAACGAAGGAAAGTTGGATGCTAAGACCGTTAGTAGTTATTTTGTAGGGTATTCTTAAAGATATAGGGGATATAAATTCTATGACCAAAAAACTAGAACCTTTTTCGAGATGGGAAATGCTAAGTTCTTTGAGGATGTTGAATTTAGAGGGGAAATTTTGAATAGTGATTTTGAATTTGATGAAATGGAAGAGGAATTCGTTTCTATACCTCTTCCTATAGTTCCTATCGAAAATCAAGCAGTTGTGCCTGAAATTCGACAAGAACATATAATTCAAAATGACGTTAATTCTCCTATTAATGAACAACATGAAAATGTTAATGAGGAAATTCAACAACCTCAAAATCAAGAAGAACCGGTGCCCTTAAGAAGATCTATTAGAGCAAGAAGGAGTGCTATACCAGATTATTATGATGTGTATCTTGCCGAGAATGAGGAACCGTTAGGTCTAGTGGGAGATGAACCAATCACCTTCCATGAAGCCATTAGTGGTCCGAATTCTCATAAGTGGATCGATGCCATAAATGAAGAGTTAAAATCTATGAAAGATAACGACGTTTGGGATCTTGTCCCATTACCTACAAATGTGAAACCCATCGGATGTAAATGGATCTTTAAGACCAAAAGAGATTCACAAGGTAATGTGGAAAGACATAAGGCTCGCCTTGTCGCTAAAGGATTTACTCAAAAGGAGGGCATTGATTACAAAGAAACATTTTCACCGGTATCCTCTAAAAATGCTTTTAGGATCATTATGGCTTTAGTGGCACATTTTGACCTTGAGCTTCATCAAATGGATGTAAAGACAGCTTTTCTCAATGGCGACATTGAGGAAACTATCTATATGAAGAAACCAAAAATGGTGACTGATTCGGATCAAACTAATCAACTAGTTTGTAAACTTAAGAAATCCATTTATGGGCTTAAGCAAGCATCTCGTCAATGGTACTTAAAATTTAACCAAGTTATTTTTTCATTTGATTTTGAAATGAATCTTGGTGAAGATTGTGTGTACCATAAGTTCTGTGGAAATAGATTTATAATTTTGATCTTATATGTGGATGACATTTTACTTGCTAGTAATGATAAGGACCTTCTTAAGGAAACCAAAAAATTTCTCTCAAACAAATTTGAGATTAAAGATCTTGGAGAAGCACTTTTGTATTAGGAATCCAAATACATCGTGATCGCTCACGAGGTATGTTAGGATTATCACAAAAGAGCTATATAGAGAAGGTATTACAAAGGTTTAGCATGGAAAATTGTAAACCACATGACACCCCGGTCTCTAAGGGAGATAAGTTCAGTTTAAAGCAATATCCTAAAAATAATCTTGAATCCAAGTATATGGAAAATATCCCTTACGCATCGGTAGTAGGAAGCCTAATGTATGCACAAGTCTGTACTCGCCCAGATCTTGTCTTTATTATTGGCATGCTTGGGCAATATCAAAGCAATCCGGGAAGAGAACATTGGGTCGCAGCCAAAAGAGTGATGAGATACTTGCAAAACACGAAGAACTACATGCTTACATATACAAAGTCGGATCATCTTGAGATCATTGGTTTTTCCGATTCCGACTTTGTTGGATGCCAAGATAGTCGCAAATCGACATCAGGTTATGTCTTCACTTTGGCCGGTGGAGCAATTTTTTGGAGAAAAGCAAACATTAGTAACTACTTCCACCATGGAAGCCGAATTTGTTGCTTGCTACGAGGCATCCAATCAAGTTATATGGCTGCAAAATTTCATAGAAGGGCTGCGAATTGTCAAAGGTGTCGAAAGACCTCTCGAGCTTTATTGTGACAATCGGGCAGCAGTTTTGTACTCCAACAATAACAAGAGTTCATCTAGATCTAAACATATAGATATTAAGTTTCTTGTTGTAAGAGAAAGAGTACAAAATGAACAAATAGATATACAACTTATAGTGACAAACTCCATGTTAGCGGATCCATTTACTAAGGCATTATCTCCTTTAGTATTTCACGAGCATGTTGCTCATATGGGTGTAATGACTTTTGATAATGCTTAATTCAGTGGGAGTTTGTGTTGTTTTTCATTTATTTGTGTTATTTTATTTTATATTTGATCTCATTTGGTTAAGTAGGACTAGTTGGAGAATATATATATGCATTCTTCATATATACTCCCTCCGTCCCATTACAATTCATACGATTACTGTACACGCGTGGATTAAGGAAAAAAATAATGATATAAATGTTGTGAGTGTAAAAATAAAATAGAAGAGAGAATGAGTGGAGGGAATAGTAAATTATAATGGTGTTGTGAGTATTAAAATAATGTAGGAAAGAGAATGAGTGGAGGGAATAGTAAAGATTCTTTGCCATTTTAGGAAGTGTGTGATTTGTAGTGGGACGCCCAAAATAGAAAGTGTGTGATTTGTAATGGGACGGAGGGAGTATTCATTAATATTCCATGCTACATATCTATACTTAATCTATGTCATTTAGTTGGATATATGTTGGGCCCTACATTTTCAATCAACATGTTTGCAACTTACGCCTAAACAACTTGGTACTAACAACTTGGGTTGTTCTATTTACAACTTGGTTTTTACAGGTTGGGACGCATAACGCTTTTCCTATTTTATAGGGAACGTGCCAAAGACCAGTTCAACCACGATTCTTCAGCAAGCCAACGATTATCTCTTTCCCAACGGATGAGTGCGGATAAATCTCCAAGGATAAACCTCAACTCCGAGTTTGTAGGCCCTCATTGTTATTTAGTTTTATTCTTGAGGTATAAAAGGGAACATACACTGTAAATTCACACACGCACTACACTAGCCTAAGCTCCCTTTTCATACGCTCTTAGCATTGTAATCTCAAGAAAATTCATAGTAAACTTTCGGTCAAGGCAGGAGCCACATCCTCCCGGGGTTTTATGCCGGCGAACAAGTTGTTCAAGGGCTTTCCCTAGTCAACAAATGTCTTGTGTCCATTTCTATTCAACTTGATAGTCATTGTACCTAGATTCATATCACTTTAGTCACTTTTCCCATCATACAAATCTAATTGTTGAAATCGACCAAAACAATTTGGCGCCGTCCGTGGGAAACTTTGATTATCTAAGTAGAAATGGTTAATCCATCTTCCGGCCCGGTCGAGTCGGCCGCTTCCTGTCTCCAATGCCCAAGGCAACCCTCCTCCAAATGCGAAGAGCTGTCAACTTGGAGATAATGTCCAACATGGCGGACATGATGAGGAAAATAGGCGATCGGTTGGATGATCGGGAGCGTACGAATACAATGATCTTCAATGCCATTGATAGTCTGCGTAAAGGGAAGCAAGCGGAGACTCAAGTATCCACTCCATTTTCACCTTTACTTCCTAGATCTTTGTTTGGTGCGGAGTACGAGGACCAAGCCATGTTGGAGATATCCCGATGTCCAACACCTTGCCGGCGGAAAGCACGATTGTGACATCCGTTCCAATTGAGCAACCAAGATTCGGCCTATCGGCTAGCCAATCCGCGCTATCATCTTGCTACACTTATGCTACACCCTCGGTGGGGCAAACGGGAAGTTTCTTTAATGCTTTCGATACTTTTGCACCTCAAGTTAATAATGCTCCTCTTTTCGCGAAAACCAACTTGTTAAGGAAATGCAAACCATTAAGGAGTTACTCAGAAGTGTGCACTGGAGTCAACTTGCCATATCACCAAGTCTCTCCAACTTGCTACAACGAGTCTCGTTTTGTGCCGGCGATAGCCGGTGTGGAGATCCCGAAGAAGTTCTCGAGTCCCTCATATGAAGAAGTATGACGGAAGTACCGATCCAGCGAGCACGTGTTCTTTGTATCGAGAGTCAATGGATATCATAAGTATCCCTCCTATGTTTAAAGAAGCATGTTTTTGCGGGGGCTTTGGCTCAACCTTGTCGGGACCGGCCTTAAAATGGCTAACGGGGCTTCCTCTCAACTCTATTTCATCTTATGCTCAACTTGTTAATATGTTCATTAATCGGTTTTCATGCAACGGGGCATTTGACAAGTTGACTAGTGATCTTTATAGAATTGTACAACGGCCTTAATGAAAGTCTCAAAGAGTATTTGCACGGGTTCAATAAGGAGCGGTGACCATACCCAACTTGGACGTGTCCACGGCAACGGAGGCATTCCGCATAGGCTTGAAGAAAGAGCTCATTGTTTTACAACGAGTTGGTGATGACCCGCGAAACAACTTGAAGAAATCAGAACCGGGGCCTTGCCTTACATCCGATTGGAGGAAGATAGCTTGGCAATAGGGAAATCAGCTGGGAGGACTCCTACTCCTCTATTTGAACCTTCGACGGACGATCGGATTCCCATCACTATAAGTCAGCGGGGCAAACCCCTGTTAAAAGCGAACCTTCTAGAATTCATGTTGTAGATGATGATCAAGAAGGAGATGATAATGATTATCCACAGATTTACGAATATTGCTTTTACGTGGACATTGCGGGAATCTTATGCGCCATGGGAAATCTTGGAGATAAAGCGAGATGGCCCAAGAAGAATGACCGATCAACAACTTGGAAGGACAAGTCCAAGTGGTGCGCATTTCATGAAGATTTCGGGCATACCACCGAGAAGCTGTTTCGCTTTGAGGAAGGAGATTGCTCATTTGTTGTCCAAGGGTCTTCTCAAGGATTTGTTGGGCAAGAAGAGGGTCGGGAGTGAGTCCAAAGAACCTGGTTCGAAGAGCGACCCTAGGCCGAAAAAGTTGCACCCCCTCCGGCCTACAAGGTGGTGAATGTCATTTACGGTGGGTCCCATATTTGTGGCACGACTTACTCTGTTGCCAAGCGTCATGCCAAGAGCTCTAAAGAAGACCAATCAGAATTGCTGCGAGGCACCGTGACTTCACGAGATGGTCACATCATCTCATTTGAAGATGAAGATAAAGATAACACCTTGGACCCTCATCATGATGGTCTAGTTGTTCGGATGCGGATTGCCAATTTGTGTAGTCAAGCGAATCTGATCGACGGTGGTAGCTCGGTCAACATTATCTTTACTCATGCTCTTGAAGATATGGGTATTCCTTTGTCCGAAGTTGTGAAAAACTCATCCGTACTGGTAGGGTTCAGTGGTGAGGTGAAACAGACGGTGGGAGAGATCAAGTTGCCCATCTATCTAGAGGGTATGAATTCCATGGAAAGGTTTTGTGTGATTGAATGTCTTTCCTCGTACAACGTTATATTGGGAAGACCTTGGATCCACAACATGAAGGCTGTACCATCAACTTACCATCAATGCGTCAAGTTTCCAACACCTTGGGGTGTTGCCAAGTTGAAGGGGAACCAGCAAGTCTCTAAGGAATGTTACAAGGTCAACATGAAAGCGAGTTCAGTCCCTCGGCAAGCATAGCAATTAAAGAAAAAGGCCCTGGATGTTCTTGAAGCAGTGGAGCATGATACGAAGAGCGTTCTGTTGATGCTTCGAATCCACGAGGCCCAAGTACAAGTTGGGGTAGACCTACCCTCCGAGATTGAGGAGGAGGCGATTGAGTTCTGAAAAGTCAGAAATGCTTTGCTTTGCTTGGAAGCATGAAGACATGACAGGGATAAGCAAGGATATTATTACTCACAAATTGAACATCGATCCAACCATCCGTCTGTCCGTCGAAAAGGAGGAAGTTTGCCCAAGAGCGGAATCGGATCATTAAGGATGAAGTTGAAAGGCTGCTTTGAAGTCCAAGATGATCGAGAGAAGTTCAGTATCCAAAGTGGTTGGCTAACGTTGTAGTGGTGGAGAAGAAGAATGGCAAGTGGCGAGTATGCGTGGACTTCACCGACTTGAACAAGGCCTGTCCAAAGGATCCATTCCCTCTCCCTCATATTGATTCTCTTGTTGATGAGGCAGTGGCCACGACATCTTGACATTCATGGATGCATCTTCCGGATATCGGCGAGATTCAAATGGAGCCTTCGGACCAAGAGGATACGGCATTCATGACTCCGAAGGTATATATTGTTATATTGCAATGCCATTTGGTCTTAAAAATGCAGGGGCAACCTACCAGAGATTGGTGAACAAGATGTTCAAAGATCAACTTGGCAAGACGATGGAGGTCTACATAGACGACATGGTGGTCAAATCCAAACACATTGAGGATCATGTTGAGCACCTTCTTTGAGGCGTTCAACATCTTGAAAGCCTTCAACATGAAGCTCAATCCGGCAAAGTGCAACTTTGGTGTCGGAAGCGAGGTAAATTCTTGGGATATATGGTAACCAAGAGGGGAATCGAAGCAAGTCCCGAGCAAATCAAAGCGATTCTCAACTTGGAGTCCCCTAAAAACATCAAGGACGTGCAAAGGTTAACGGGTAGAGTATTTGCTTTGAATAGATTTATATCCAAATCATCGATAAGTGCGAGGTTATTCTATGAAGTGTTAAGAAAAAATAAGCTCTTTCAATGGACCGATCAACATGAGGCGGCTTTCAAACAACTTAAAGAATATTTGATGACGTCACCCCTACTTGCTAAACCCGAACATGGTGAGCATCTTTATTTATATTTAGGTGTATCGAAAACGCTGTTAGTGCGGTATTGGTGAAAGAGATCCAAGGAGAACAACATCCGTTTACTATGTAAGTAAGTCTTTGTTAGATGCCGAAACAAGGTACTCTCATCTAGAAAAATTAATATTAGCCTTAACTACTGCTTGCTACCAAATTGCGTCATTATTTTGAAACACATTCCATAAGCTGTTAGGACTAACTATCCTATGAGAAATGTGTTGAGAACTCCAGAGATGTCGGGTAGATTGGCCAAGTGGTCCGTCAAGTTGAGCACGTATGACATATCATACGAGCCAAGAACGACCATCAAATCGCGAGGCCCTGGCCGATTTCGTAGGCGACTTGATCCAAGTTTGCGGCTGAGGTAGAGCTGGAAGTGCGGCAACTTGAAGGTAAAGCTGTTCCTAGATTTTGGACACTATTTACGAGATGGAGCCTCAAATTCCAAGGGAATTGGCTTGGGAATAGTCCTAAAATCCCCTCAAGGTGATATCATACCACAAGTTTGTATCTTGTGAATTTAATGCAACGAATAATGAAGTGAGTATGAAGCCCTAATCATGGGTTTAACTACGGCTTTAAGTTTGAATATAACACATTTAAATGTATTTGTTGACTCTCAATTACTAGCTAACCGGTTTAATGGCGGTTATATGGCAAAGCATTCCAAGATGACTCTGTACCTCCAACATGTTAAAGCACTAGCTTGAAATTTTTATCATTCTCTTTGGAACAGATCCCTAGAGAAGAGAATGCGGAGCGAGACGCCTTGGCCAACTTGGGTTCAACTTGCAAATCAATGTTACATACTAATATCCCCATTATTTATGTTAAGTACCCGTGATAGACCAAGTTGAAGAAACTCAAGTGGTTCTTCCACCTCTTGGGGCACAAGATGCTAAGCCTTCTTGGACCCAACCTGTCATCGAGTTCCTTCAACTTGGAACTATTCCTCCCGATGTTAAAAATGTTAGATCATTTAAAATTCGAACTTCAACTTTCGTGTTAATAGATAATGTCTTTGTTCAAGAAATCTTTTGCGGGGCATTACGAGATGTGTAGACGGTGAGCAAGTTGAGCTTGTGCTCAAAGAAATCCATGAAGGAGTATGTGGGAATCATTAGGGGAAAGGCGTTAGCATCAAAGGCTCTCAAGACGGGATATTATTGGCCAACCATGCGTCAAGATGCCATGGATTATGTACGAAGTGTGATGCACACAAAGACACGGCAACATCTTGCACCAACCTGCTGAACCTCTACATCCTATAGTCTCATCTTGGCCTTTCATGCAGTGGGGCATGGATATTGTAGGCAAGTTGCCCAAAGCTCCCGGAGGCAAAGTGTTCATGTTGGCTCTAACCGATTATTTCTCAAAGTGGATCGAGGCAGAAGCTTATGTACAAGTCGAGACAAAGAGGTAATATCGTTTTTAAAGAAAAATATCATTAGCGAGGTTTGGTGTGCCGTCGAAATTATATGTGACAACGGATCACAATTCATAAGTAAGAAGACTAGAGATTTTTGTGCTGTTTGGGGCATCAAGATAATCATGTCAACGCTGTCCATCCTCAAGCTAATGGCCAAGCTGAATCTAGTAACAAGTTGATTATCAACAACTTGAAGAAGCGTCTGGATCAAAAGAAGGGCAAGTGGGTTGAAGAACTACCACTTGTGCTTTGGGCAGATAGAACCACTTCTAAAGGAGCAACAGGTAGAACCCCCTATTCTTTAGTGTACGGAGCTGAAGCTGTAATTCCAGTTGAAGTGACAATCCCCACAGCAAGGTATGGCTTATTGACTCAAGATGAAAATAACCTCTTGCTAACTCAAGATTTAGATACAATTGATGAGATCAGGGATTTAGCCAAGATAAGGATGGCGGCTTATCAGCAGCGAATCGCCGGGTCTTACAACAAGAATGTCGAGAATAAGAAGATTCCGGGTTGGTGATTTGGTTTTGAGAAAAGTTTTTCAAAATACAAGAGAACCGAATGCGGAGTAAACTAGCTCCCAAATGGGAAGGCCCGTATCTCATCGATCTTTGAAGGCGGCAAAGGTGCATGCGGTTGTCAACCCCAAGTGGAGACAGACTCCCTAGAAGTTGGAACGCAATCCACTTGAAACTCTATTTCATGTGAGTCTAGTTGTTTATAACTGGACCCCTCAGGTACGGTTTAGAATTTATGTCAAGTTCAATTACACGTTTCAATTTTTTACTCTTATCGAAACCTTACTGACTTGAGCGTCGGAGGGGCGTTAGCTATGCTAACGTCCAGCCCTAACATAAATTTGTTTTGCAAGGTGTAACTTGAGCAAACGGAGTAGGCTCAACATGTTGACACGCCAGTACGGCTGATACTTGTTGAGACCTAAGCTGGAACAGGACAAACATGTTGACACGCCGATGCAGGGTGATACATGTTTGAGCCTGAGGAGGACAAAGGTCAAACATGTTGACACGCCGGTACGGTTGATACATGTTTGAACCCGAAGAAGAAAATTTCAACATGTTGACACGCCAGTACGGCTGATACATGTTGGAATTCTAGCTGGAGAGGTATAGAACTTGTTGACACGCCAGGACGGCTGATACTTGTTCTATCCCTTCAAACGATTTACCTCTGATCAAGGTACTTATGGTTAAAAGATTTTCATCTTTTCTTACGAATTAAGGTTTTGACACCTTCGCACAGGGCGCACGTTTTCACACATTTTTCAAGTTGTGAACTTTTGGTTGTAACATTTTCATGTTACCTACTGGTTATAACATTTACATGTTATCTAAAGAACAAACAAGCGTCCCTCAGGGACATAACCTACTTTGCTAAAAACAGTTAAGTGTTTTCCAAAAGAGCTTTTCATAATTAAAGGACAAGTTGGTTAAGCCAAACAAGTCCCCAAAAAACCTAAAAAACTTGGAGTACTAGACCAACCTAGTACCCCCAAGAGAAATTGTCTCGGTTCTTATGAACCATTACAAACCAAAAAACATTGTTTTAAAGGGACACTCCCCCCATTTGTTGTACCAATAAAGGTACACCAATAAAGCAAAAAATTGTTTTTTCCAAAATACCCAAAAACTTTGAAATGTTTTTTCAAACTTCCGACCCATTTGCCGCCGGTGTTGCGTCTTCCACTTGATCATTTAGAGTAGCCACTATGGTGCTTAAATCCTTGTTAGCATCATCAACTAGAGCCTCTAGGGCCGCGGAATTCACTTCTTCTGCATCCGCTGGCTCACCAATATGGTCCTCCAAAACTTTTCTCTCATCTTCCAAGTTCCAAGCTATGGCCTGTCCATTTTCATATTCTTCAATCATTTGAATACGGGTCTCCAACAAAGTCTTGGTGGCATTGAATTTGAAGTTCCCCTCTGCAACTTCAAGCTCTTTCATATGAGCCTTATTCTCAGCACGAATGGCTTTCACTTCTTCTCCCAAGCGTTCAAAATCCTTCTTCAAACCTTCCACCTCACCTGCATGCTTGACTGCCTCCCTCTTCAATTTCTCCACTTCCTTGGCACTTTTGGTAGCCTCCTTTTTTGATTCTGCAGCTTCGTGACCAAGCCTCGCCGCTTTGATCTTCAATGCATCAATGTAGGCCACAATCGGGGTCATGAGTTCCTGCACCAAAAAAAGATGTTAGTACTTTATCAAGCTCTTTGATAAAATTTAAAGATTCCTTCATCTTTACCTTCTCAACAACAGCCCTAAATTTTTCTCCTAACTTCTCCATGTCCATATCATTGTTTGCATCTGTGGCCTCAGCTTCCACCAGCTTTCTTTTCTTTGCATCCCCCTTCTTCTTGGATGCAGCCACATGGGAGCTAGCCACAATAGACACAGGGGTAGGGGGTTTTCCATCCTTCTTTGCCAAGCTTTTTGCTCTGGCTGCGGCAAGAAGGTCGGCAGCGGTAACAGTTTCCTTGGAGCGAGTGGCTGCAAATTAGAATGAAGAGTTAGAACAGATTAGAGGGGTTAGAACAACTTGGAGATAGGCAAAGATTTAAAGTATTTGATTAACCTGTAGACATTGGGATAGGCTCGAGAAAAAGGTTTCTTCAAGGTTTGCCTCTCGGGCTTCTTTGGGACCAACTTCCTTGTTAGAATGCAACAAATAGAGCTGGTAGTGCCTTAAAAGTTCTCACTAAGGGTTCCAAGTTATAGATCTCGCTCACTCTTTCCTCTGTGTTGTCTTTAAAGGGAAAAAGCACATCCAATTTCGCAACTAGGCCAAAGAAAAATTTGGAGAAATAGTTAGTACATTGCTGAAAACCATCATTAGAATAAGAAAAATTGCCTACTACCTTGGGACCTCCATTTGAAGTTGGCACCCACATCCTTCACCAGGGTGCTCTTCTTTGCAAAAAAGAACTTGTTCTTCCACCCTCTATCGGCGGGATCAACATTGTCAATTAGGAAAGGCGTCCTACCAACCCTAACCCTAAAACCATATCTCCCTAAACCAAAGCTCCTAAATTCATGCGTAAAAGCAAACTCCTCTAGACCAATTGCTAACTCTGTTTCTGCATTTAGCCTTACTAGGGTTTGAAGGCTTCTCCAACCTTGAGGCATGAGTTGGGCATAGTTAAGCTTGGAAGATACAAAGAACTGGGTGATTAAAATTGGAAACGGGAATTTTAGGCCAATAGTGAATGGATATTCAGGGAAACATACCCATTCCGAGGAAAAACACTCTGGAGTTAGGTCAGGATGGGTAAAAAGTTCGGTTTCAAAAGCCATGGCGTGATTCCTCTTGATAATTTCTAAATTAACGGCAGGAATGGTACACTTTTCTTTTTCAGGGTTCTTTAACATGTTTTGGGTGAGAAAACCTTCGGGCAAACCCTCTCCACTCTCAATTAAAGTTACCACCTTTCTCTTCCCCATTTTTCAAACTTGAAACAAAGATTCAAAGATGGAACAAGAAAGGAAACAAGAAACTCACCGGCAATTTCTACTTGAGTCTCCTCTCCAAAACCGTCTTTTCCTGGTTCTCCTTCTTCTTCCCGTAATCTTTTTGAAAGCTACGTTTTTGAAAGGGAGAGTTGGAACAGGAGTTTTCTTATTAAATAAAGGTTTGAAGGTGGTTGAGACCTTTTAAAACAAATACACCTCTTTGCCTCGAGAAACTAACTGAAAACCGTCCCATCGCGTCTCTTTTAAAACCGTCGTTCCTTTCTTATTTTGGCAAACCTTTTGAATTCTTTTTGTCTCTTTCTATTCTTCTTTTTTAATTCAAAAAGTTTGGGGGCAATTGTTGGGCCCTACATTTTCAATCAACATGTTTGCAACTTACGCCTAAACAACTTGGTACTAACAACTTGGGTTGTTCTATTTACAACTTGGTTTTTACAGGTTGGGACGCATAACGCTTTTCCTATTTTATAGGGAACGTGCCAAAGACCAGTTCAACCACGATTCTTCAGCAAGCCAACGATTATCTCTTTCCCAACGGATGAGTGCGGATAAATCTCCAAGGATAAACCTCAACTCCGAGTTTGTAGGCCCTCATTGTTATTTAGTTTTATTCTTGAGGTATAAAAGGGAACATACACTGTAAATTCACACACGCACTACACTAGCCTAAGCTCCCTTTTCATACGCTCTTAGCATTGTAATCTCAAGAAAATTCATAGTAAACTTTCGGTCAAGGCAGGAGCCACATCCTCCCGGGGTTTTATGCCGGCGAACAAGTTGTTCAAGGGCTTTCCCTAGTCAACAAATGTCTTGTGTCCATTTCTATTCAACTTGATAGTCATTGTACCTAGATTCATATCACTTTAGTCACTTTTCCCATCATACAAATCTAATTGTTGAAATCTGACCAAAACAATATATATATGTGATTAATGTGGGTTTAGTTGTGAATCAATTACAACGACTGCCCCTTTTGTCCTTATACTTATATGACTAATGGACGGAATTGGTTTCGAATGACAACAAAGTGCACATAAGGGTTGTCATTTATGTTATAAATATGATTGAAGGATTTTATTAAGTATAAATATATGTTATTATAATTCAAGTGGGAGATTGTTAGAACATGTATTGTATAACATGTATTATTAATCAAAGTACTTAATAAAATAGTGATCAATATTATAATGTTTAATATAAAGTATAGGATATAATATAATATAATGTGTAGAATTCCATAATATAAGACTACCATTAAATGATGGGCATAATGGTAATATCTTATACATCAATAGGTGTAGTCCCTAAATGAAGTGCCCCTTGAATTCCTTTATAAACGCATTTCCATCAGCCTATGAAACTACTAGTTTTTACATTCTCATTCATTCCAAAATCTTCCTAAGTACTTGAAGACTAAAGAGAATAAGGGCACTCATTATTTAGAAGATCTACTCTTCCCTACTTTGAAAACTATCTTCATACTTCCTTATTCTACTCAAGAACAAGACTAAGAACATAATCATGGAATCACAAGGTACACGCTTCCATCTTCATCTTCTTCTCTTCTTAATCTAGTTATGAGACGGTTCATGTTTAATGGATCATTTTGTTCCAACATCTTTGGTATCTATTAACATACTATACGTCTAATAAATTGATTATTTGGAAAAATCTCATATTTTCGTGGAGCATTATTTTTACAAGCCTCGTATTTTTGCGTGCTCATTTTTACTTTCATTGTATACTTTATATTTGGAATGCATAATTCCAAATTGTACTTTTATTTTAAAGTCATAATTTTTTCTTGTTTAGATGTCACTACCTAACAAGTTGGACTTTCCTATATTAATTGTCTCAAGTGAAAATTATGTGAGTTGAACGATGGAGGTTAAACTCCATCTTACAAGTCGGAAGCTTAGCTCTGCTATTGTCCCGGATAACAAGCTCACAGATGATCAAAATGCAGATGCGATGATTCTAATTTGACACACATATGATCAAAATGCAGATACGATGATTCTGATTCGAAGGCATTTAGATGATGTCCTTAGAATGGATTACACCTCCATTCAAAATCCCCAACAACTTTGGGATGTGTTGGCAAGTAGATTTGACAACCAGAATACAATCCTCCTACTAGAAGCTAGGAACAGATAGGCTTATCTTCGTTTCATGAATTTCAAAACCGTCAATGAATATAATTCGGAAGTATGTCGTATTAAGTCAACACTTGAATTTTGTTGTGTAAAATCGACGAAGGAGGAATTCCTTGAAAAAACGTACTCCACTTTCCCTGCCTCTCATGTTATCCTATCTCAGCAGTATCGAGCTAAAAATTACACCAAATTCTCTGAGTTGATCATGGTTTTACTACTCGCCGAGAAAAACTTTAATCTTCTCATAAATAATAATGAAGCTCGTCCGGTTGGAACAAATCCATTGCCTGGAGTCAATGTAGTTTCTAAACACAACCGAGGAAATGGAGGTGGTGCAGGGCCAAGCCACCAAAAGAGAAGGAAATTGAATAAGAGTAGGAATGGACCACGAAAGAACCAATGGAAAAGAAATACCTCAAAGGAGAGTTCTAGTGGCTAGAGAGGAAGTGGAAAAAATGGTAGACAGGCCTGTGGGACTACAATAGGGCCCAAAACCAAGATCGAAATCAGAATCAGGACAAAGATACCTCGTGTTACGAATGTGGAGGACATGGCCACTAGCTCGAACCTGCCATACGATAAATGTTAGGGGAGGAGCACAGCCAAGAGAGACACATAATCCAATGCTTTTGAGATAAACCACACACCACAGTTTACAAGTTTGGGAACTTCTGACGATATGATCGAAACTGGAATATAGCTTGAGTAGATATCTCATGGTTCTCTTTTGTATATCCGTGTCCATTTTTCACTAATATCCAGTGGTCACTCTTTTGTATCGTTAGTTGTATGACAGCATGTAAATATAAGGGATGTATGTAGTTTGTTTTTCTTATTCAAGTTATCCATTTAGCATTATAAGTATTTTAGAACTCATATTTATCGCTATATAAAATGAAAAAAAATACTTGATGTTTATTAGGAGAATGATAAGTGTGGAAAAATGTCTGGTAGATAGTGCGACAACATACACGATCCTTCGGGATAAAGGTTATTTCGAGGAATTAAAGCCGACGAAAACCTCAATGACAACAATATTGGGATCTTGTGATTTGGTAGATGGCTATGGGAAAGCCTATCTTATGTTGTCTAATGGTACAACTTGGACCATTTCCGAGGCATTTTATTCCCCACATTCCCGAATAACGTTGTTAAGCTTTAAATACATACGAGCAAATGGTTATCACGTATAAACCACCGAAGGAAAAAGGGTTGAATATATGTGTATCACATCTAATGAGTATGGCCTGAAGCATACTCTGGAGAAATCAGAGGGATAAGCTAATGGGTTATACAAAACTATCGTAAGGGTACCGGAAGTTTACCTTGTGGATAGTTCTAACCCAAGTAATGAGAGTATATATGTTCTCTAGCATAACTAATTGGGCCATCTGGGTCAAAGTGTGATGCGCCGAATAATTAATACATCTCATGGGCATCCACTTAAGAATAATGATCTAGTTTATAGTGACGAACAATGATCTAGTGTATAGTGACAGATTATGTTTACCTTAGTCTATGGGGAAACTTGATTCAATGCCAACGTATACATAGAGTGGTAAGGAATCTCTTGCTTTCTTGGAAAGAATCCAAGTAGATATATGTGGACCATTCAAATATTTCATGGTGATGATTGATGCCTTGACTAAATGGTCATAAGTTGACATGTTATCCACAAGGAATGTTGATTATGCAAAACTCATGTCTCAAATTGTACGACTGAGAGCACATTATCCGGATTATAATATTAAATCCATCAGGTTGGATAATGTTGCGGAGTTCACATATCGATCTTTCGATGATTTTTTGATGTCTATAGGTATTGATGTAGAACATCCAATAGCTTATGTTCATACCCGAAATGGCCTCGCGGAAGCCCTCATTAAGAATTTGCAGAGGAAAGCTCGGACATTGGTTATTTCACCAAACTCCCTATCTCTGCTTAGGGCTATGCAATTACGCATGCAACTATGCTGATATGTATGAGATCAACTGCAACCCAACCCTATTATTTGTTACAAATGGTTACGGGAATTGAACCGAACATTTCGCATCTACATATATTTGGGTGTGCAGTTTATGTAATGATTGCTCCACCATAGCAAATAAAGATGGGACCTCAGCGAAGGTTAGGGATATATGTGGGATACGTATCACCATCTATAATACAGTACTTGGAACCCTTGACTGGCGATCTCTTTACTACATGATTTCATTTGCAGATTGTCAATTTGATGAGACTGTCTTCCTGCCGTTAGGGGCAAGAAAGAATGTTCATACCAATGTTCCAGAAGAACGGCGTGAATTGGTATGGTACGACTCCACCGTGTCTCATCATGACCCCAACATCACTTAGAGAGACTAAAGTACGTAAAATACTAGATCTACAAAAAGTAGAAAACAAAATGCCAGACTCATTCTCGGATTTAGCAAAAGTGATGAGATCTCATATACCAGTTGCAAATGTGCCTGCAAGGATAGATCTCCCAGATGGAGCATTAAAAGGAAGGCTAGTGATCCCAACTAACAAAATACATAACCCTGCCCAAAAGAGAGGGAGGCCAGTTGGATCCAAGGATTCGCATTCCCGAAAATGGGTAAGTGCACATATGTCGAATTCCGTTAGCGATAGTAAAATTGGGATATCATCCAATCCATCTCATGAAATCGTTTCAGATTATGGATTCGTTTTGGAAACGAAGTCAAGGGACGCCTCGACATGTACATCCATTTCTGATAATAGAGAAATATTAGTTAGTGCATAAATGAGATATGGCATCAGGAAGCAAAGAGTTGGATCGGCCTAAATGGGAAAAACAATCCAGGCTGAGTTTGACTCCTTAAAGAAAAGATGAGTATTTGGACCAGTAGTTCCTACACCTCCTGGAGTTGTACCTGTGGGGTACAAATGGGTACTTGCGAGGAAAAGGACCGAGAGAAATGTGATTATGAGATACAAAGCTCGCCTTGTTGTACAAGGCTTCTCTCAAAGACCTGGGATTGACTTTGATGAAACATACTTCCCCGTTATGGATGTTATTACATTAAGATATTTGGCCAGTTTAGTCGTATCTGAAAAACTGACTATGCAACTATGGATGTGGTCATAGTGTATCTTTATGGGGATCTAGATACGAGTATTTACATGAAAGTCCCTGAAGGACTTTCGATACTCGAGACAAATAGTTCTAAACCATGGAACACACTCTCAGTTAGCTTGAGGCGTTTATTGTACGATTTAAAACAATCCGAAAGAATGTGGTCTAACCGTCTTAGTCTATACTTGCTAAAAAGGGGGTATGTGAACAATGATATATATATATATATATATATATATATATATATATATATATATATATATATTGTTTTGGTAGAAAAAACAATAAAGTAGAATCTTAACTAAGTTTAGTGTGTGGATTGAATAATAAGGAGGGAACTGTGGAATTCGATTATATGGAACAAGAGCATGAAAAAGAGATAATGACACCACGATTTGTTAACGAGGAAAACCTTGGAGGTGATAACCTCTTTGGAAAAAACCCCGGGAGTTAGGTCTCCAACCTTAAAAGTTTCACTATAATGATCAAGAATACAACTTTGGAAGACAATGGAGAGGATTACAAGAGCTTTGTGTGTTGAGTATGTGCGTATGAGCATGAATGTGTTTTTCCTTCTCCATTTCCCCTTAAATACAAGTAGATATGAAAGAGTCAATATGGTTCCTATAATCTCGGCATTTTGGTTTATCACTTCAACCTCCGTTAGACCAAGTCGCCCTAGCCGTTTGAAAGTCTGTTGAACGTGCTTGAAGATTGTTCCGCATTTCTCTCTTAATTACTGAAAGATAAGAATAAAAATATTAGGAAATATTGAACAAGTAAATATTAAAACAATACTTACAGTGAAATGACATCTCGATATGCAGGATCAATTGAAGATGTTGCCATGTTGAAAAATGTCCACAACAATTTGTCCCCAAAAACATTTGACTATGTTGGCAACTGAAGAGGCAAAATGTTTTTCTCTTTTGTATTAATGGTCCAACTGTCGCTCTGTTTGATGGGACGTTTTTGGAAGACGTGGCGTTGAAATGGACGGTTGGGGAGAAGCGTTTGGAAAAGTAACTTTTTTTGAAAAAAGAATCCTTTTTCTTTTTAATAACTGCTTGGATAAATAAACTTCTCCAAGCTTCTCTTTCACCCCTGTTACGGCGCCGTTCATCTTTCAAGGTAACATTTCTTCACTTTTCATCTTCCTCCATTGTTTATCTTTTTTTCTTTTCTTTGTCAATCATGGGTAGGACCAGGTGGTCCTCGACCAAATCTAAGAATGTCCCAACCCCACAAAGCTCCAAAGAAATTAGTCTCGATGATTTCGTTTGCGAAAACCTTCTTGCAAAACCAGACGAAGAGACCTGCTTGTTCAGTGATTCCCAAATAGAGTCCATTAAACGACAATGCTACTTCCCAAATGGTACAATTTTTCATCCTTTTTCCGTAAAGCTTAGGTCTGATTATGTTTCTCGCAAATGGATCTGTTTCTTCGAGTATCCCTTTCTTCTAGGGTTTAGCTACCCTTTTCCTTTATTGGTTTATGAGTTCTTCCAAAAGACCCAACTCGCTTATGCTCAATTGATGCCGATGGCTTGGCGAGTCTTTGCCTTTGTCATTAAAGTGAACCGAGAGAATGGATTAAACCTAGGGCTCCATGAAATTGCATATTCGTACGATCTTCAACTCTTTGGTTCCAAAAGATATCTTTTAGGAAGAGATCAGGTAGGAGTTCCCTAATGAGCACCACATCATCTAGTGATAGGGGATGGAAAAATAGATTTTTCTTTGTTGATAGGGCATCTATTGGAGAAGGAAATGGGATTTCAAGCGAGTGGAACAAGGGAGGTACTTAAATTCTCACTTTTGTGACTTCCTTTTCTTGAGACAAACTGAATTGTAATTGTTCTTGCTTTTATGCAGTAGATATTGACTGGGAGAAGCTGTTCCCTTTGTTGAAGACACTCTAACCAAGGTTGAAGAATTTTTCAGGCTCTCTCCAGACAAAAGATCTCCTAAGGGCTTATTGGAGGCATCTTTGACTGTCCCGGAAGAACTAAAGGCCTCCACCTCCGTTATTATGTCCACAGGTAAGTGTGTTATCCTCTCAGTTTAGTTTGTCAAACTGATGCACTATACTTATTGACACCCTTCATATGTCAATGTAGTTTCCAAACCAGTCATCTCGGGATCGGATTTTGACCTCGATGAAATTGAAGCCATGTTTATAGGCTCTACTGTGAAGATAGAGATGAAGCCTCCGCCCGCCCCTAAGAAGACCCCAACTTTGGATGATAGTGCAGGTATTGGTTCCAGAGTAAAGAAGCGAAAGGCTAGTCAAGAGGAGGTAGTCGAAGTTGAAGATTCCTTTGATGGAATGCCAGTAGGAGATTTTAAGAAAAAATGCATGAGCTTTGCGACTGGGGTAAGATACTATTAATTGGATATTTACTAACGCAAAAGTTTTTATAAACATCTATTGATGTTGAGTTATTATTTCTCAGACTGTAGGGTATGTGGAGGAGTTGGTGAAAGAAATTGAAATGCTAAAGAAGAAGTCCAAAGCTGACATCGCTTTGGTTAGGAAGGAGAAGATAGCGTTAGAAAACAAGGTGAAGGTACATGAGAAGACCCTGGAGCAACAAAGCAAGTCGTTGGGAGAGCAAGAACAAACAGTGAAGGACTTACTGAATAGTTTGGCTAAGAGTGAGGAGGATCATCAGAAAGAGATCACAGACGTGAAGAGTTCCTGCAAACTGGCTGCGGCAAAAACTGTTTCTCAATGCAAGATAAAAATGATGAAGGAGTATCAAGAAGGGAAGGCTGACACTTGGGATATCAACAGGGAGTGTGCCTATTTGTTTAAGTTGACCGGTGAAGTGATGGATGAGGGCGAGGTGTCGTCAAGCCCGTATGAAGCGGTCGTTAAGGATGCACCAGTAGATGGAGAAGTTAACCCAAATGCAACACCTGCGGCAGAAGCCACCTAAAAAAAAGAAGGTAAAACAACTTTGTTCTTGGTATTTTGATGATGTTACTGGGGTGGAATCCCTTAAAACAATTTTTATTTTCGTTTGGTTATGTAATGGGTCCATAAGGACCAAAGACAATTTCCTTTATGTGTTGGGTTGGTCCAACATTTGTGCACGTTTACTGTTGGTAGTTCGGATACTTTATGGTTTCTTTAGTTTAGTTATGGTTTAATAGTTTTCAAGCACGTCAAGGCTTGTTTCTTTTGGATAATTTTTTGTATGGCGACATGATAGTATGTCGAAATGATAGATACTTAGGATGACATGTATACGTCATAAATCGTAGATACTTAGATGACACGTATATGCCATAAACCGTAGATACTTAGATGACACGAATATGCCATAACCATAAGAATAATACTTAAGATCAATCATCTAACTGAGTGGGAATGGGTAAGCTATATGAGTTTACCCATATAGGCCCACCCCACACCTCAATTAGTGAGATAACTTGCGCTCCAGGCGAAGGTGTGGTAACCTAACTTCTTAAGAAAGAGGTAATTAACTCTTTAAACCTTAGAAGGGATTGTGTACCTTTACTTGAGAAGAGATGGCCAGTCTCTAACGGAGGAGAAATCGTTGTTCTTTGCGTGCATTCGATATGTCCCCATGTAAATGTGTCAATACCTCATAAGATAGAAATATGTTAAAAACGGACGCCAACTAAAGTTGACGTCTCTTCACAAAGTGTATTAGCGACATCTTAACTTATAAATAATAAAAAAGATGCATAGGAGAAAAGAAAGGTTGTAAAGAGTTGAAAGACGATTCATACCTGGAAAGATGAGTTCATGGGAAATCATACTTAAATGTAATACCTTTTGAGATGAATGGCGTTCCAACTTCGCGGTATCATTTGGCCATCCAAGGTTGCAAGGCGATATGCTCCTTTTCCGGCTTGTGCATCTATTAAGTAGGGTCCCTCCCATTTTGGGGCGAGCTTGCCTGCATTGGGCTCCTTGGTATTTTGGAATGCCTTTCGTAGGACTAAGTCTCCTACTTGAAACCTTCTAACCCTTACGTTTTTATTGTAAGATCGGGCTACCCTTTGTCGATACGCCGCCATGCGAACTTTGGCCATGTCCCTTAGCTCGTCCACGGTATCCAGGTCATGTATCAAGATGTCTTTATTATGTTCGATGTCGATAAAAGTTTGTATCTTGCCGTTGGTACAAGGACTTCGCCGGAATAACAGATTCTGGCCCGAATACAAGTGAGTAGGGGGTTTGACCAAGAGCATTCTTAGATGTCGTCCTGTCGCCCCATAGGACCATTGGTAACTCTTACGCCCAACGTCCTTTCTTCCGGTTTAGTCTCTTTTTAAGTTACCGATTATTATTTTGTTGCTAGACTACACTTTGTCCATTGGCTTGAGGGTGAACAGGCGAAGATGTCACCATCTTAACACCCCAAGATGTCGGAAATCTTGGGTCCTCTTGCCGATGAATTGAGAGCCGTTGTCACAAATTATCTCCGATGGAATTCCGAATCGGCTGAATATGTTCCTTTTGATAAAAGATATCACTTCTTTGTCACGAACTTGCACATATGCCTCACCTCTACCCATTTAGAAAAGTAGTCTGTCATGGCCAAAAGAAATACTCATCCCCCCGGTGCTATGGGAAGTTTTCCTACTATGTCCATTCCCCAAACCATAAAAGGCCATGGTGACAGGATAGGATGTAGCAGTCACTGGCCGGGTGTAGGATGTCCCCATGTCGTTGACAGGAATCACATTTCTTTGCATAGTCAACGGCATCTTTTCTCATTGTAGGCCAGAAATAGCCCATTCTAAGAGCTTTAGTATGTAAACTTACGCCCCGGTATGATTTCCACAATCTCCTTCGTGCAGCTCCTTGAGAACCCGATGGGCTCTATCCGCCTCTAGACATCTTAAGTAGTGACTGCAGAGATTTTCTAAACAAGAGATTATCAATAAGTACATATTTAGATACTCTTACCCCGAAGGCTCTTGCATTTTTCTCCTCGATCGGGATCGTATCATCTAAGAGATATTTGATAATAGGAGTTGTCCAAGAGGTTGCTTTGCAGAGAGGCAAGTATGTCGGCATCCGGGCGAACATCTCAAGATGGTCAATTGCCGGGATGTCAACATGTATGATTGGGATACCGGTTTGTGAGAAGCTTTTGAAGGCCGAACCCAAGTTTGCCAGAGCATCCGCTGAGAATTTTCTTCCCGTGGGATTTGTTCCAAGGAAAATGTTTTGAATTTGGCCGAAATAATTTTACAATTTCCAAATATGTTGTCATCTTAGCATTTTTCGCGACGTAGGACCCGTTGTACCGATTAACAATTAGTAATGAATCCATGAACACCCGGATATGCTTGACATCTAAGTCTTGGGCTGCAGCTTAAGCCTCGCAATTAGAGCCTCATACTCTGCTTCATTGTTGGTAGCCTTGAAACCGCAATCGATAGATTGTGGTATTATGTCCCCTTGTGGCGATTTTAGTACAACTCCAAGACCTGTACCTCTCATGTTAGAAGCACCGTCCGTGTAGAAGAGTCCAAATTTTTAGGATGTCATCATCTTGAAGTTGTTGTACTTCCAATTCCACCTCTTGTTGTAGCGTTGGATGAAATCGCCCACAAAATCGGCTAGGGCTTGGGATTTTATTGCGGTTACGGGCTCGTAATTGATGTCGTATGTGCTTAATTGTACGAGACCATTTCGCCATTCGTCCCGACATCTCTCGGTTTTCTCATGACATTCTTAATAGGATAGTTAGTGCGTACAATAATAGTATGTGTTTCAAAATAGTGCCTTAACTTAATAGAAGCAGCTTATCAAAGCTAAAATTAATTTTTGTAAATGAGAATACTGGTCTCGGCATCTAAGAGTGTCTTACTTATATAGTAGATGGGTTGCTTGATTACCATCTCGTTCGTCACCAAGATCGCGCTTACAGCCGCCTTCTGACACCGCTAGGTAGATGTAAAGATGTTCTTCCATCTCGAGGTTTGGCCAATAAGGGAGGTGTCGACAGGTAAGTTTTGAGCTCCCGAAAAGCTTCTTCATGTTGTTCCTCCCATTGGAACTTCTTGTTCTTTCTTAAGATGTCGTAGAAAGGTTTGCATCGATCTCGAGGATTTGGAAATGAATCTAGTGAGTGCGGCAATTTTTCCTGTCAATCTTTGGACGTCCTTGACAGATTGAGGTGATGACAGTCGAGAATAGCGCGTATTTGTTAGGGGCGGCTTCAATGCCTCTTTTAGTAACCATATAACCCGAAACTTGCCGGCCTTCATTCCGAAGTTGCATTTAGCCGGATTAAGTTTCATGTTGAAACAATCCAAGATGTCAAAAGCTTGAGAGAGGTTGCTTATGTGATCCTCGGCCTTCTTGGATTTTACTACCATGTCGTCGATGTATACCTCCATTGTGTCCCCAATCCGATCCTTAAACATCTTGTTGACGAGCCTTTGATACGTTGCACCCGCATTTTTAGTCCAAAAGGCATGGCAATATAACAATAAATACCGTGGGGGTTATGAAGGCGTGTCCTCTTGGTCGATGGTTCCATCTCGAATTTGTTCAAATCCCGAGGACGCGTCCATGAAAGTGAGGAGTTCGTGACTCAAGTAGCATCAACTAATGAATCTATGTGCGGCAAAGGGAAAGGATCTTTTGGGCTGTGCTTTATTTAAGTCGGTGAAGTCGACGCAAACTCGCCATTTCCCATTTCTCTTCTCTACCACAACCACATTCGCCAACCATCTTGGATAATCGACCTCCCGTATCATGTTGGCTTTGAGTAAGCGCTCTACCTCCTCCTTGATGAACCGATTTACGGTTTACGCAAACTTTCTACGTTTACGGTGCACCGGTTTAAAGCTAGGATCTATGTTAAGTTTGTGAGTGATGACATCTTTGCTAATGCCCGTCATGTCATCATGTTTCCAAGCGAAACTCTTTATTCTCGCTTCTTAATAGGTTCACAAGTTTCTCTTCTATATCCGACGGGATGTCGGTGCCAATAAGTACTACGATGTCCGGGTTGGAAGGATCTAACAATACTTCTTTCACATCATCCTCCCTAGCTTCCGTGACTTCGCGTACTTTCCTCGGTAATTGCTATGCTTGTTTTGGAGATGTAGACGCCTTCATTGAAGTTTTGTAACATTCCTTGGCCACTGTTGATCATTGTAGAATCTTAGCGACACCCCAAGGTGTTGGAAACTTCACACACCGATGGTAAGTGGAGGGTACGGCCTTCATTCCGTGAATCCACGGTCTTCCAAGAATGACATTGTAAGATGTTGCGCAATCAATTACGCAGAACCGCTCCATGGTGTTGAGGCCCTTTGAGTATATTGGAAGCTTTATCTCCCCTACCGCTTTCTTTAACTTCACCACCGAAGCCTACCAAAGACCGAAGACTTTTTGACAATCTCCGATTATGGGATGTTCATTTCCTCAAGGGTACCCAACATAATAAGATTGACGGAGCCGCCCCCATCTACCGTAATACGTCGTATTGTACAGGTTGGCGATCCGCAAGGAAATAACCGGACCGTCATGATGGGGTTCCAGCAAGTTATCACAATCACTTTCATCAAAGGTAATTGGATCCGGATAAGGTGTCGACATCTTGGGCCGTCTCTCCGGCTTTTCCTCTTTTGACTCCTTAGCGTGTCGTTTTGCGGCGGAATAGGATGTTCCACATATTTCGAGCCTCCGCCGATGAAGTTGATCACCTTCGTTGATGCCGGGGAGAAACCGGCCTTTCACTTCATGAGGAGCTTCGCATTTTCACTCTTCTTCTCTCGGACCCCAATAACTCCTTAAGATGTCCTTTCGAGAGTAAGTAACCGATCTCCTTTCTTAACGCGATGCGCCTTCGCAACGTGTCCAAAGTCTTCATGGTAAGCGCACCATTTTGATTTGTCACGCCATCCCGTGGTTTTGTCCGTTTTCTTTGGCCATCCGGCTTTGTCTCCTAGGTTGCCCATTGCACAAAGTACACTCCGAAATGTCAACGTAAAAACAATAATCGAAATGTTAGGCACATTATCACTATCTTCATCCTCACCGTCTACCGAATTAATTTTGCTAGTGTCAATTCTCGGATAAGGATTGGGACGGTTGTTCTGCGATGGGACGATTCGCTCTTTCGTCGGGACGGGTCATATGTCGACGTCTTGGATGACGACTTCGATCTTCGCAGCCTCATCTTCCTCCAGCCTTATGAACCTTAATGCTCTGCTTCCCGACTTCTTCTAGCCGCTTACAAGGAGTCATTACCAAATCTTGATAATATTGTGAATCTTTCTTCAACCCCATTTTGAATGCTTCGTGGTCGTCGTCATGTCAAGATTGGGAATTTCTAACACCTCCTTATTGAACCGATGGACATAATCCTTCGTAGTCTCATTAGGCCGCCGGGTCACATTGTAGAGATCACTTGTCAACTTTTCAAATTGTCGATCGCATGAGAATTGGTTATAGAACATGTTGATGAGCCGGGCGTATGAACCAATTGAACCTAGGGGTTGCCTAATCGCCCATTTGAGAGCCGGTCCAGACAAGGTGGATCCAAATCCCCGCATAAGCAGTGCCTCCCAGCATCAAGCGGGATATGGATTATGTCCATCTTTTCTTGATAGTGTGCAACATGCTCCTCTCGGGTCCGTGGTGCCATCGTACAACTTCATAGATGGTACGGCTGAAACGCTTCGGGATGTCGACATTTGCAATTGCCGGGACAAACCGGGATTGATTGTAACAGTTTTGTGTCACCGGTTGAATTGGAGGAGTTACACTGTACGTTCATTATCGCCTCTCGAGATCCCGCATCCGTTTAGCTAGTGGGTTTCCCGCAAAAGGGTCACCATAGGAAGACGATTGAAATTATTATTATTGAAAAGATTATTTAGCAAACCGTAATCGTCCGTAGTAGTCGTGATGAGTAGTGTTGTCTATAAATGGAATGAATGGGGTGAATCCCGCGGAAGATGGCGTCAATGGGGTGTCCCCGAGGCAAAGATGTCGACATCATTAAAGATGTCGGCGGATGAGTTTGAGGAGGACCGCCCATTGGAATGAATTCACTCTGAAATGTAGATCCTCCGGTGTTGTCAAAGTTGAGAACCCTTGCACGCATGGTGATATGTTCTCAAGCCGAGATGCGATGAGCCGTTGGTCTTTCCGCATCTTAATCATGGAATTGGTCAACACCTTCGAATTGTTGTCTTGCTGGTCCAACCTTTGATTCAACCTGGTTAGGATACTCCGGATGTCAGCATCTGCATTGGAAGAGGTTGCCCCCTTTTGTGGAGTCTTCGTAGGTTGAGTTGGCTGAGACCCGGCCGAGGAGGTGGTGGTAACAAGCCGGTTCTACCTCGATGTGGGAACAATGGCGGGACCTTTCCCGGCGGTGGACACATTGGAGGGTGCATACATAGTGAATTTGGTTAGGAAATGTTTCAAATAACCGATAAACCACGAGGCCCCACGGTGGGCGCCAAATTGTTTTGGTAGAAAAAACAATAAAGTAGAATCTTAACTAAGTTTAGTGTGTGGATTGAATAATAAGGAGGGAACTGTGGAATTCGATTATATGGAACAAGAGCATGAAAAAGAGATAATGACACCACGATTTGTTAACGAGGAAAACCTTGGAGGTGATAACCTCTTTGGAAAAAACCCCGGGAGTTAGGTCTCCAACCTTAAAAGTTTCACTATAATGATCAAGAATACAACTTTGGAAGACAATGGAGAGGATTACAAGAGCTTTGTGTGTTGAGTATGTGCGTATGAGCATGAATGTCTTTTTCCTTCTCCATTTCCCCTTAAATACAAGTATATATGAAAGAGTCAATATGGTTCCTATAATCTCGGCATTTTGGTTTATCACTTCAACCTCCGTTAGACCAAGTCGCCCTAGCCGTTTGAAAGTCTGTTGAACGTGCTTGAAGATTGTTCCGCATTTCTCTCTTAATTACTGAAAGATAAGAATAAAAATATTAGGAAATATTGAACAAGTAAATATTAAAACAATACTTACAGTGAAATGACATCTCGATATGCAGGATCAATTGAAGATGTTGCCATGTTGAAAAATGTCCACAACATATATATATATATATATATATATATATATATATATATATATATATATATATATATATATATATATATATATATATATATATATATATATGTATGTATGTATGTATGTATGTATGTGTGTGTGTGTGTGTGTGTGTGTGTGCTCATCAAAAGAACAAGGATAGGGTTTGCTATCATTGTTGTATATGTCAATGATATTAACTTGATAGGGACTCCAGAATAAGTCAAGGAAACTTCAAAACTCCTAAAAACAAAATTTGAGATGAAAGACCTTATGAGGACCAACTTTTGCCTTGGACTGGAGATAGTTCACCGTAATAGATGGAATAATGGTCCACCGGTTGAACTACATCCAGAAGATGTTGATAAGATTCAATGAGGATAAGGCAAAACCATCGGTCACACCAATCGTAGTCATGTCATTAGATAAATCAAAGGATCTATTCCGCCCTCTGGAAGAGGGTGAAGAGGTATTGCCACCAGAAGGGTCATATTTAAATGCAATTGGCACATTATTGTACTTAGCTCAATGCACCAAACCTGATATCTATTTTTCAGTTAATTTACTTGATAGATTTAGTTCTGAACCAACACGCCGCTATTGGAATGGCATAAAAGAGATATTTCGTTATCTCTTAGGGACAACGAACATGGGTTTATTTTATCCTTATGCGTTTATGAGTGAAGCAAGCTTGATTGGATATGCAGATGTTGGTTACTTATCAGATCCTCATATCAGCCCCAGAGCGGGTATTTGTTTACTATTGGTAACATAGTTATGTCTTGCAGGTCTATGAAATAGACCTTAGTTGCCACCTCTTTGAATCATGCTGAGATTTTAGCACTTCATGAAGCAATTTGTGAATGTACGTGGCTTAGAGCCGTGATTAGACATGTTTGAAGTTCCTGTGGATTGGATAACAAAGAAGATCATACTGTTATATTTGAGAATAATGTGGCATGCATTGAATTCATGAAAAATGGGTTGTATAAAAGGTGACAAAATCAAGCACATAGCACCAAAGTTTTTCTTCAATCAACAACAACGGGAGCTCAAACAGATAATGGTCCAGCAGATCATAAGTCAAGACAATTGCGCTAACTTTTTCACAAAGTCATTACCCAAGCCACTTTTAAGAAACATGTAAAAGTGATTGGCTTTAGCATATTGTTAGAGCTTCGACACCTGTAGATTTCAGGGAAGTATCCCAAAGATACTTGTAGATTCCAAAGGGAGCATCTTGAAGATACATAGATTCCATTGTACTCTTTTTCTTTCGAGTGGTTTTTTTTTTCCGCTGGGTTTTGTTACCCTCCAAGGTTTTAACGAGGCAATGAGGGTTGATTGAAAAGATTTTGTGTTGTACTCTTTTCCTTCGAGATTATTTTTCTACAAGGTTTTTGCACATGAGGTTTTTAATGAGGCAACATATGGGGCACAATTATCACACAATAGGAATCCCCGAGAAGGAGTGTTGTAAATATGTACAAGTGTGGGGCTTCCTATTGTAATATTGAAATATTATATACGGGGGCCTATATGTAAAATATAGAGATAGGATGGGTAAGTCATTATCCATATTTTGGCTTGCTTGCTATGTAATCTCAATATATATACATAATGAGAAGACAAAAACTTATGTGAGAACACTATGACCCGTCTCATCCATGAGACGGGTCATTTTTGACCCATGATCCAAAAAATTACCCTCTCTCTCCTCTCTCTCTCTATACGTAAACGCAGAGACCTCCATTGCTGGCCCCAATCTCCGCCCTAGCCTAGCTCTCTCCCACCGGAAAACAAACCCAATCTCAACCTCTAATCAACTGGTGACCTTCTCAACCTTCCTCACCGTTCTCTCCCTCTCTCTACCCAAACCGAAGCCTTCTTCTCAGGCCACAACTGCCGTTCTCCGCTCTTCACCCAGGACAACAACTGCCGTTCCCTTTCTCTCTCAAACCCAATTGAACGGAGACTTAATCGGAGACCTTAACCAATTCTCTCCAAATCCATCGATTCATCTTACTCCCATGTTCCGAAATCTAAGCCTATAACCCTCACCAAATCATCACCAATTTCCGTCCAATCTCACCTCTATTACCTCCGGCCCTATTTCAACCCCTAAGCCGACAACCAGAAACAATTTCCTCCTTCCCCTGTGTAAGTGTCCCAATCTGAACCGCCAATGTTCCTTCAGCCCAATTTAACGTTTTCCACGTCAAATAAACATTTAAGGGCATTTTTGTCACTTCCTAAGATAATTTAAACAAGGAAGGAACTTAAAGGAACAACAAAAATAGGTTGGATCCCGCTGGGAAGAGTCATTTCCAAGAAATTGACCAACTTTTCATTAAATGCAAGCAGCCAAAACTGCTTTCTGCAAAATCAGGCACGCCAATATCCCCATCCGCGCGGACAGGAATGAGACTCAGTCTCGTCCGCGCGGACATCGTTGAAACCTAAATTCAGCCTATAAATAAAATCATTCTCTCTCAGTTTAAAAAAACAAGACCTTCAACCCTACTGTTATATTCACGAAAATCCCAGAAAACAGTCTAACACTCAACCAAAAACACTCATCTAAACACAAAATCCAAACACAAATCTTGATCATATTCAAGCCCCAAACACAAATCCAAGGAAGATAGGGTACAACCATTGGTAAACCCTCCTTCTCCTTACCTTAATCTCCCTCATCCATGCATACATCTCACATTTAAAAAGATGTAACTTGTTCATTTACTTGTTGTTCATCTCTTGTCCTAGATCCAAGAGGATCTCCATGGAGTTCATCTCCATGGATGATTCTCTACAAGGATCCACATTTCTTTTAACTTGTTTTTCCTCTTCTTACATTAACTAGTTGTTATTTGATCTCTTGGCCTAAAGTGTGGTCACCTTGGAGTTCATTTCCATGGATGATCACACTAAATGGTTCACATTCTTATTTTCATCTTCTTTTGTGATTTAGTTCTTACTTGACCTAAAATGTGGTCATCTTGGAATAAATTTCCATGGATGACCATATCAAATGGCCTAAATTGTTTACTTCCTTATAAATGTTTTTCCCTAGCCTAAGATCTCCACCTTGGAATAATTTTCATGGATGAAGATCACTAAGGCTCCTAGGTTACAAAAAGGATAAAGTTGATACATTGAGTTCAAAGATCTCAAGGATGGTCATCTTAATGACCACCTTAGAAATCCACTCTAAAGTTGATACACCCTTAACCTAAATTTAGTTTTCATGCATTAATCTTTATTTTATGACAAATCTCTCCATCCCAAGCAAATGAAATGCTTTTAAGTCCTAAGGTACCCTAAGGATGGCTTGATATAGTAGATCACCACTAATCATGTTTAGTGATCATTAATCAAAGCCTAAGAAAAGTGGGGACAAGCATGAATGCAAAATCCAAAAAATATTTTTATTTAACACTTTCAGTTGCAAACTCCAGTTCTGATTCTGTAACTCCAGTTTACATTCTGGAAATTACAGAATCAGACTGGAAAGCTGCAAAAAAGGAATATTACTGTCCCATTCGCGCGGACATGATTGAGCCTCGGCCTGATCCGCGCTGAGAAGAATGCAATGGACAGATATTTTTGTTTTTACCCCTTTTTCACTCACAGAAGCACAATGTTTTGATTAATTTCAGTTTTGTCCAGTCAAATTATTTATTTCCAAAAAATCCTTTTTGCAACACACACACACACAAATGGTTTTAAGTTAGGAAGACTCGTTTTTACGAGGCATTTCGGGTGAACGTGCTAATCGTTCTTCCCGGAGTGTAACGTAACCTCCGAACCCATTTCTCTCATTTTTGGGCATTTTTCAAAGTTTTGGCCCTTAAACTAAAAACGGCGTGGCGACTCCGTTGATTTTTCAAAAATAGAAAATCGTGACATCATCACACCCTGTTCTGTTCCAGAGCCCAAGCACGCACAATTGCTGGAAACTGCAAAGTTGATTGGTCTGTGACCAAAAAATATTTTTTTTTTTAAATTTTTAAATTTTGTTTTTTTTTTCGATTTGTGAAAAGTAATAGTTACTATAACATAATGTAATGATTGTATGCATATAAAGTAATAGTTTGTATACATTAAAATAATACATATATACAGAAAAGTAATAGTATATTTCCCTATATTTTCTTCGTTTGGCAAAAGTAATACTTATTATAACTAAAATGTAACAAACGTGTTATTTATATGTAATTGTAACACATATGTATAGATATCTATATATTGTCAAACAATTTCATATACATAAGTTATTACATTATCTATAAAAATATGTTACAATTTCATCTATCAAAGTGTTACATTTACTTGTATAAACTTTTACATTCATATACATAAGTTATTACATTTCAAATGTAACACATATAGTTTGTATTACATTTGAAAAAATGGGTAAAAACGAGCTTTTGTTTTTTTAAAACAGGTATTACGTTTACTTATGAACAATGTTACTTTATATGTATACAGTCATTACATTAAGAGATGATAACTATTACTTTTTCTAAATCACTGAAAAACCGAAAAAATAATATAAAAACTAAAAAAAAAAGCAAAAAAATAAAATAAAAAAATGGGCCTATGAGATGGTAACTAACAAGGCCTTGTCGAATCAAGAGCTTCCCCCCGAATACCTCCAACGTATCCTTTGAAACTGGGTCACTGCAATGTTGTTGGCCTTGATCGGTCCAAATCCTTCCACTTCTGTTGCCTGCATCATGCCCCATGGGTCATGGATTGACCCGTCTCATGCATGAGACGGATCCCCTTGTTCTCACGGGAGACCACCTCTAATAATGAGAAACTCCCTTTCTCCGGCTATCTTTTTTACTAGGTTTTCTCTATCTAAACTATCTCTCTACTTTCCTACATCTTATTATATACAAATGTTTAAGTTTCGTATGAGCTACAGATAGTCTAAAAGATAAATTAGTAAAAAAAAAAAACAATCCAATGAGGCGTCTCCATTCAACACCCAACCCCTATCAATCAATCGAATTTTATTTGAGTCATTTTCTTCTCACTTAATTTTTTTTATTCTCATATAAATATTATTTTTTAAAAAAAATAAAAAATTATATTTATCATCCATAAAATAAATATTATGTATTAAATTTTTTGAATATTTTATTTAGGACAATAAAAATAATATTTAAAATTTTATTATTGATACTTTATTTGTACCATAATAAATGTTATCTTATTTTTTTAATTAACATGATTAAAATTTGCCCAAAAAAATTACAGAAGAAATGACCATTCGTATGGAAAACAAAAAGTATTATTATACAATATTAAAAATACAACAACAAAGTTTAAATTTTAAGAATAGTTACTACTTTCGTCCCAGAGTAAGAATTTTACTTTCCTTTTTGTTCTGTCTCATAGTCAAATTTTTAGTTTGTTTTATTTATATAATTTATATAATAGATAATGAGACTCATTTGTTATACTAACAATAACAACACCCATATGTTATTATCTACAAACTTTTTCTCTGCTACTTACTTTTTATATTAACAACATTACTTTTTCTTAATAACTATGTATAGTCATACAAAGAATTTTGTTATGGGATGGAGAAATTATATTTTAATAACTGTTTGATCAAACCTCAAATAAATTGGAAAAAAAAAAAGAAATAACACTTATTTTGAGATGAAGATAAAAAAAAAAATTGATTTTTTTTGCATTAATTTAATAATTAATTAAATAAATATTGATGCTGCAGGAAATGTGCTTATCAATCTTCCTCCACGTGGCAGGACTGATCACCTGGCTTCTTGACCTGAAAACAGAACCCACGACTAGCCGGATGTGTCTCCGGCGAAGACGCTCGGGCGTGAGAGTAAGATAACGGTTGTATAAAGCTCAAAATGTATTGAATAATCAACTCAGAATACAAAATGGCAGTTACCTTTGCACCGTTGGTAGTGATGAAGTATTTATAGTTGATGTAGGTAGTTTAATGATAGGGCTACATGAGCTCCGAAATTATAGCGGCAGTTATGTTCATGGGAACGTGCACATGTAACCGTCACCGATTTATAGGGATCTTTGTTATGGAAAGATTGACCCACGTGCATCAACACATGCCAGGTCGATACTTGATGATTAGGTCGAGGTCGCCACTCATGGAATGGTCGACACTTGTCGGGCGAGCATGGTTCGTACCCGAATTGTGATATGGATCATTGGGTCGGACTAAGTTAGGTCGGGACTTGATAGGTCGGACCGTGGGCTTAGTCGGCGATACTTGAGATGGGCTTTGGGCCTTGTTAAGATTGGACCGGCCTTATAGGGAATGTGGAGACCAAGGCATGCGTAATTGGACTTTACTCGTTTGGCCCAACTCGACACTTTTGGTATGTTCGGTGGCCCCCAACTTTCGAGTTGACTTCGTCGACTTGGAAGTTAAGAAGATTTCTTTGACGAAAATTGCTTTACTCGCGCGGTCGATGCTAGTCTTTGAAGTAGGTCGACCATGATGACGTGGCAACATCCCGATCGTTGGCGATGAACGGTTGGAGATGAAGGAGCGCCGGTTTTAGTAATGATTGCAATTCGACTCTTGGAACTCCTTCTCGGAAACCGCTTGACTTTTAATTTTGGAAAATTAATTTCTATTTTCTTTTCCCCTTCCAAATTTAGGAAAATAGAAATACTCGGTCTTTCTTTCCAATTCGAATTCTTACCGTTTTCAAACTCCTCTTCTCCGGCGACAATCACGGAATTGCGGTAGAACTTAAACTCGGTTCTCGGCTTGACAACGAACTCCCTTTCTTCAATCAATTAAGGTATTTCCCTTGTATATTTGTTTTAGGGCTTTAATTTACGCTTTGTGTTAAATTCCGCCATGGCTAGGACCTTTAGTAGTGAACCGGGAGCTTGGTATGGCTCTTGCACCGTTAACCGTAGGGCATGCAAGAATGTGAACGGTGAGTGGAGAGTGATGTCCTTAGATGAGTGTGCCTCCATTTTGACTAGTTGGGGTTGAATTACACCGAGATAGGGCTGCCCATTGTAGGAGAAATTGAGAATGTGGTGATTGACGACTCAGCTGTTGTCGCTTTTCATTTATTCCATGAGCTTGACCATATCACCTTGTTTTATGTTAGGGATGTCCATAAACCTTCTTTCCTTAGGAACGAGAATAGGTTTTCCGGGGAGTTTAGGTCGCCCTTAGGTAGGTCGGCCGAATGTGATCATAGGAGTGACTCCCTGTTTCTCCTTCTTCTTGTACGAATATGACAACTCGGGAAGGAAATGCGCTTCGACCTCTTCGGCCCCCGAATTGTGGATGCGTTTGGCTCCTCCGTTGTACTGGGGAAGAACGAGAGAGGATATATACCCAGTAGGCCTCTTCGAGGAAAGAAAAACATGGAGTCCCGATACAACATGGTTTATGATTTCTGTGAAGTAAGTAGATTGGATTATAGGATTACTTACCATCCTTAGTAAGGCGGACTTTATGGCCAAGTTCCGTACCAGCTTCACTGCTTGATGCCACTAGGGTGGCTTTCTTTTATGGACCGGTTTGAGGCGGGGTTGAGGTTGCCCTTAGATCCCTTTATCAATAAGTTTACGGAGTGCATGGATGCTCTTCCCCTTGACTTGGGGCCAACACTTGCAGTACTAGTGTGCTTTGCCATGGTATGTAGGTTTCTAGGCCATGAACCTTGCATGAGAGTCTTCAAGGAATTTTTCGCTCCAAAGCTCGACAAGGCAGATTGGGGGATTAGTACTCCTTCCAAACCCAATTCTCCAAAATTGTTTGCCAACCTTCCCAACAAGCATAGCGGTGGAATTCCTATGTGGTAGTTGTAGAGAGTAGTGGGATGGGAGTTCCCCTTGCCAAATAGCGAGTCGACAACGTTGACGAGGAAAACTACTGGGAGCCTCCATGGCACCAAACCTTGTATAGGAAGTTGTGCGCGTTGGTCGCGAAAGGGCCCATTAGCCGGGAGGTGTTAGGGACGACCAAGTATAACTACATCCAGTGGGATGATGCACGGTGATGGAGTGGTAGAACCCCTTGTTCTGTATTGAGAGGCCGGGTATATCGGATTTGGGTTACTCACTCCTTAGGTAGGTTGAAGGAGAAGCTGTCAATTTTGTCGAAGAATGAAAATTCTTGCAAAGACCACGGAGAGCATGTTGGTGGTAAGGATTTACTTGACCTGCATTCATTAGCTCGTCCATTGTTATCTTGCATAAGTAACTTATCATTGGCACATAGTGTTATTTGTAGCTGCACATACAACTCTTAGATCGTCCGTTGTTTGCTCGTATGTAGAACTTAGTTAGCTCATACATAGAACTATTTCGAATTGCAACTCTATCAAATTGCCTGCTCGTATATAGAGTTATTCAATTCGTACATAGAACTGCTTTGAATTGTATCAATTACCTCGTCAATGGTTTACTTGTAGAACTGTTTTGAATTGCCGAGCTAACACTTGATTTGATGTCGTGTAGTTTTAACTCCCGAACAAGAAGCGAACAAGAAGCGAATATGGTGCGTATTGTTGGGGTTTCTGATAAGAGGAAAGCCAAGAGGGCTCATGGGGCTGCCAATGCTAAGGCGAGCAGAGAGAGAGAAGCTGCTACTAGGGACAATTTGCTCCCGAAGGATGTCGCTGGAATGATCCCAATGGAAGAGGTCGAGCTGGAAGACCCTTTGCTAAGCGGCACCCAATCCAATGATGCCAATGAAGGAGGTGATGATTCCCGGGTCGGTCGGGGCAAGTCTGAGCTCCGACCCAAATCAAGATGCCAATATGGAGACCTCTGGAGCTGGGATGGTGGGGGCTAGCCCTTTACTGGTCGTCAATGTTGATGAAGATGATATGGAGGAAGATGAGGACGATCGTCCTATAAGTTCGAAGAAGAGGTCCCGATCTGAGAAGGGAAAGTCTGTGTCTTCGAGTCAATTGCCTCCACCAGCCTTCTCTCCTCCCAGTAAGGAGTCTCTGGATGAAAAGATGAAGAGGTGAGTGATGTTCCTCATTTGGAAGGGTTTAACGGCTTGAGCCGTCGCTATCCCGACATGAGCACAGGGCCAAGTGATTGTTAGGAGGGCAATAGATGTCGATCTCCTAGCTTACTTCGCTGACAAGGGGATCACCCCCGAGGAATTTTCTGCTCGTGCTGGGATGGCTCATAGTGAGGTAACTTGTCATTTTCTCTTTCACTGTAGTTGCTTATCCCCTTACTCGATCCACTCAAATTACGAGCTAACACTTCTTCTGTTTCTTTGAAATGCAGAATCTTACAATGATTGAGCAAGCCAAGAGCTCTTGGAGGGCCTCCATCGAGAGGGAGAGACAAGCCCTTCGTGATTATTCCAAAAAGGCTCAAGATCTTGCGGAATGGAAAGAGAAGTATAACGACTTGGACAATTCGTGTGAAGCCAACGAAGCGGTGAAGACCAAGGCTTTGTCCGACCTGGAGGCTGCAGAGTCCAAACTCAAGGAAGTGGAGGCTGAGAGGGATCTTTGAGAAGAAAGAACTGGGGAAGGCCAAGATTGAGCTGGCCACTATTAACAAACTTTTAAAGGAGAAGGATGCCTTCTTGCTCGAGTTGCATGAACAACATCGACTTGAGAGAGAGAAGAGCCAGAAAGACCACAAGGCTGCCATCGATAAAACTACTAAGGAGGCCTCTGAAGCTGCGATTGAGAAGTTCAAGGCAGGGGATGAGTATTATGATGCCATCGTGGCTAGGGCACAAGACTTTCTCGAGGTTGGGAAAAGGCACATGGCCCGTCGAGCACTGGTGGATCCCTCAGCTACAGTTACCATCGAGCAATTAGCTTGTTGGTTTTCTGAGTCTCAGTACGACATGGCAGCTCGCCAAGGTCATTCGCTTGTTCCCTATCTTGAGAACGACTTGGCCTTTATTGCCCAGGAAGATGAAGAAGATCATTGTGAGAAGTGGGAAGCTCCCCCTGTCCTTGATAGAAATTTTGATGTGGTCTTGGCGGAACTTGACGATGCTGAAGCCATGGAGACAGTAGATGAACAAGTTTATTCGAGTCGGGTAAACCTTTAGACCCTCAAAGCAACAAGGAGAGGAAGAGGGTCGAGCGCTGCTGACGACCAAGGCGATGTCGGCAGGGACTCTGAATTGTTTAGTTGGATTTGTAATGAACAAGTTCCAAACAATATTTTTGTTTTTTGCTTTAACATTATTCGAATGCCTTGGCCCGGTTTTTGGGAGGCAAAATATTTTTGTAAGTTAATTTTGTCCAAGTCTTAGCCCGTTTTGGGAGACTTCTCTATCATAGTGACTTTTGTTTTGAGAATGTTGTATGCTTTTCATTCCATATTGAATGTCGAGCTAGATGTAGATAATATAAATGAGTCAATTTGAGCCTAGAGGCGACTTGATCTTGTTGGTTTAGTCGACCTCAGACTTGATTAACTTTTTTGTGAACGAGATTGATCATAAGTCGAACTTTGTTCATACCATTTGAGCGATTAAGAATCGAGTTAGTTGGAACGAAGTCGACTAAGAGTCGGACTTGTTAAGTGAACAAGGCGATTTAGAATCGAGCTTGTTAGAACGAAGGCGACTAAGAGTCGAGCCTATTAGGGTGAAGGCGACTAAGAGTCGAGCTAAGATGAGCCGACTAAGAGTCGAGTTAAGATGAGCGACTAAGAGTCGAGCTCATTAGAACAAAGTCGACTAAGAGTCGGACTTGTTAAATAAACAAAGGCGATTAAGAATCGAGCTTGTTAGAACGAAGGCGACTAAGAGTCGAGCTTGTTGATATTAATGTAACACTATGTTTGATCGAATAAATTGCTCTTTTCATTGAAGTAGGAATCATGCTTACATCAATTCGAAACTAGCTTTAACACAAACTTGAACTTTGAAATTGAAAACTAGAAGTAGTATTTGATGAGGTGAGTAGCATGCCAAGGATGTTTCAACTCGTCACCTCCAGGATGAGCTATCATGTAGGTTCCTTCCTTGACCACTCGAGTGACTACATAGGGACCTTCCCGGTTAGGAGATAGCTTGTTCTGGCGGGTCCTTCTACCCGTTGCCTCAATCTTTCTCAATACATAATCTCCAACTTGAAAAGACCTTGCCTTGACCCTCTTTGTCGTGATAGCTCTTAGTTATTTGCTTGTAATTGACCATTCGGAGGTAAGTGTTTCTCGCTTCTCGTCGACTAGATCCAGGTCTATTAATCTATTGGCATCATTTTGCTCTTGATTGAAGAAAGTCACTCTAGCAAATGGGGAATGCGAGCTCGGCGGGTGCCATAGCTTCTGACCCATACGTAAGAGCAAAAGGGGTTTCCCAGTAGGCCCCGAGTGGTTGTACGAAGCGCCCCAAAGAGCAAGGGGAGTTCGTCCAACCAATTGTTTCGTCGACCTACAAGTCCGGTCTTGAGCGAAGATAGAACAAGTTTATTTGCTTTGCTTGACTTGCCCATTTCCTTGAGGATAGGCGACGGAAGATTTCCAATGTTTGATTCCCACTCGCTTCATCTACGCCGAAAGTGCGGGAGAGCTGTAACCCATTGTCGGACACTATAGCTCGAGGAAAACCAAATCGACACCAAATGAAGTCGTGTATGAAGTTGATAGCATTCTCCTCTGTGATGCGAGCTAGTGGTTTGGCCTCAACCCATTTGGTGAAGTAGTCTATGGCCACTATCACATACTTGCAGTTTCCTCGGGCGGGAGGGAAGGGTCCAATCAGGTCGACGCCCCACATGTCAAATGGCCAAGCTGCGATCACAGAGTGCCGCTCTGTTGTAGGCACATGGGGAAGGTTGGCAAACCTTTGGCATTGATCACATTCTTTGAACAAAGTTGTGAGTGTCGGCTCTCATGTGTGGCCGTAGTATCCCAATGTGATTAACTTGTCGGCAAGAGTCTGGCCCCGGGTGTCCACCACAAATTCCACTATGCACCTCGTGTATCAATAGGGCGACCTCTTGGGGATGGATGCACTTTAGCAATGGCCGAGTATAAGATCTCTGAGCAGGTCGCCTCCTTGAATGACATACCTTGGAGCTTTCTTTTTGATAGCTCGAGCCTTCTTCTCGTCATCCCAGCGGCTCTCCATTTTCTAGGTATGCTTTCATTTCCTCGATCCAACACTTCTCCCGAGTCCAATTTCTTGAGGGATCATCTATGCAATGAATTTTTACCCTCTCATAATTTGGATTTTCGAGGAAGGAGATGGGCTCGTCATGTGGCTCATCCGAAGTAGCCGGTTTCGAAAGGAGATCGGCCCGGCTCGTTATCTTCTCTTCCAATCCTTTGAATCTCCCGAATTCTAAGTCCTTTATTAGCTCCTTCACCAGGTCGCGGTATTTGATGAGAGTAGAACTAAGCACTTCGTACTCGCCTCGACCTGGTTGACTATCAATTGTGAGTCACGGTAAGCCATGATCTTAGTTGCTCAGAAGCACTTGGCGTACTCAATAGCCGCAATCAAGGCCTCGTATTCGGCTGGTTATTGGAAGCATCAAACTTGAACCTTAGTGATTCCTCATACACGGTCCCGGTTTACGGCTCAATCAACACTATTCCAGCTCCACCGCTATTCTTGGTCGCTGACCCGTCCGAATAGACCTTCCAACAATCGTCGGGTAGGCTAATGACGACACGGGACTCTGGTTCTTTCCCCTTAGCTTTTTCTCTCGTTGCTCGTTGTCTTCCTTGGTGAACGTGAGCTCGACCAAGAAGTCGGCTAGAGCTTGAGCCTTCAACGCCTTTCGAGGTCGATAGTCAATGTCAAATTCGGTGAGGGCAATTGACCAATTGAGCGATCGACACGAACTCTCGAGGCTTGTGCAATATCTTTCTCAAAGGTGCATTAGTAAGAACCACGATTGGATGAGCTAGAAAATAAGCTCGCAGCTTCCTTGAAGCCACGACTAGAGCATAGGCGACCTTCTCGGCGTTGTAATACCTACTTTCCACATCGATAAAGCTTTGCGATATAGTACACAGGCTTGAAGCCCCTCATCCTCTCTAATCAACAACTTTGCTGCAACCGACTTGTCTCCCGAGATAGATATACAAACAAAGTCTCTCCGGTGGTCGGGCTACTTAGCGGGGGTGGAGTAGCGAGGTAATCCTTTAGTTTGTTGGAACGACGAATGACATTCGGTCGTCCATTCAAAACTTTTCGTCCCCTCAATGCTTTGAAGAAGGGGAGAGACCGCTCTGCGACTTTGATATGAAGCGACCAAGAGCCGCTACCCTTCCGTTAAGTCATTTGCATCTCTTTGATATTGGTGGGAGCCTTCATGTCGACTAAAGCCTTTATCTTCTCTGGATTAGCTTCTATGCCCCTTTGAGATACCATGAATCCCAAGAACTTGCAGTGCCACTCCAAACACACATTTCTTTGGGATTGAGCTTCATGTCGTTTGCTCGTAAATTGGCGAATGTCTCCTTTAGGTCGACCACGTGACTCCCGGCCTTAGTTTTAATGACCATGTCGTCAACGTAAGCCTCCATATTTCGACCAATCTGTGAGGCAAAGACTTTTTTCACCATCCTCTGATAGGTCGCTCCTGCATTCTTCAATCCAAAAGGCATCATATTGTAGCATTAGATGCCTCCACCGCCTGAAATGCCGTCTTGACTATGTCGTCCTCATGCATCTTGATGCGGTGGTATCCCGAATAAGCGTCGAGGAAACCGAGGGTGGAGTGACCAAAGAATGGAATCAACTAGCTTGTCTATCCTTGGAAGGGGATAAGCTATCTTTTGGGCATGCAAGGTTCAGAGTGGTGAAGTCGACACACATCCGCCATTTGCCATTTGATTTCTTCACCATGACCACGTTGGCTAACCACGTTGTATGAGTGGCCTCTTTGATTATCCCTGCACTCAAAAGTTTTTGTACCTCAGTTTTTATGGCCTCTTCCTTATCGCGAGCAAAGCTTCTCAATTTTTGGGGTCTAGGCTTTATGGTCGGGTTGACTTCCAGTCTGTGAACAGCGACCTCCTCCTTGATTCCCCTCATGTCTTCTACCCTCCATGCAAAGACATCATTACTTTCTTTGAGTAGCTCGATGATTTCGCTCGCTCCTCAACCGATAAATTTGCTTCCCAATCTGAATTTTTTGGTCGGGGTAAGAAGGGTTGGTGATTACTGACTCTAGCTCATCCACAGCTTCTAGCTCGGTCCATCTACGAATTGTAGAGTCTCCACTATGATTTCACGACCTTTTGTCTTTCCTCGGCTCCCAAGTGTGGAGCCTCCTCGGCTATCATATCATCAAGCTTGTCTCGCAACCTTCTTTGGTAGTGGCCCCCGAGTTATTGTCTATCTGGAGGCATAGGTCTCCTATGACGACTTGATCGACCATAACTACATCTGAATCGACCTCAGTGGTGCTAGAGTGACGTGTCGAATCAAACATGACCTCGTCATTTGAGCGATAGGTCGACTCTACCACGTCGGTGATTGTTGACGGTCGGGTAGTTTTGGTGGCGGCGAGACGGCCTTCAAGTAACCATCGGCGGTCTCAATCTCTAGCTCCCTTTTCTTTCTTTCTCTTAGAACATGATCCGAGATAAGCACGAGCCGTGCCTTGTACGCAACCCACTCCGGCAGGTGTGGGGAACTTTACTCGGTGAGGAATTGATGCTACCATTCCGAGAGCGACTGTCCGGGAATTCCAAGTATGGCGGCATAGTCACTATTTACATCAATTACGATAAATTGTACCTTCGAGACAACCCCGAGGGGTCTTGGCCTAGGTCGACGTCGAGCGCTATCGGCCTTTAGCATCAACTCGGTGGTTGGTGAAGCCCTCGACACCGCCATCATATCTCTCCAACTGTTCGTCATTAAGACCCATCTCTTTGAAAGTTTTGTAAAACAAAATATCCTTGCAGCCCCCGTGTCGACTAAGAGTCCGCTCGTCGTACATCCATCAATGAGACTGGGATGACGAGAACTTGCTCCCTAGCCGCCATATTAGTTGCCAATTCGTGGGGGTAGAAGCCGATCGCCTCATCTCTTACTTCTCTCCTTGGAGGTACATGTGGGGCCTTATTGAGTGGAATATCTTGTGCTTGATGGCCGTGTTGCTCGCTTGTTCGGTGATGACCCCGTGTTCGGTCTAGGCCGCCTAGGTCCTTGTTGCCCACTGTGGTGCTCACCTCCCCGGCTTGAGGTCTCTTCACATAAGCTTCGAGTCTCCCCGGTCGACCATTCTCTGGATGATACGCTTTAATCCCAAGCAATCCTACGTGAGATGACCCGTGTCTTTGTGGTAGTCGCAAGTACTTGCCGTTGTCCCTCCCGAACTTGTTGCTGGATTCATTGGGACTGGAGGAGCCGGTTCGACAAAGATTCAAAATCTCGGTTCGACTCACCGTGAGGAGTGAAAGCTTCGGGCACCTTCTCTCGTTGCCCTAGTTCTCGTTCTTTCCATTTTTATTGTTCCCCCGTTCTTGTTGGAGTCCTTTTTATCATCAGCGACTTCAACCTTAGGGCTCTTTCCCTTCTTCTTTTCTTTTCTTTCCTCAGCCAGAGCGACATTATCCACCTTTTCAAACAACTCTGTCGAGTTGTGACCGTTCGGCTGTGAGCTCGTAGTCCATGTCTTCTCGAGGAAATACCACTTCGGAAGCAATTGATTACCTCCCCGTCTCGTGAGGTCTTCCTCTATCTTATCAACCATCTCTTTGAACTTGGTGAAATAGCTCATTGAGCTTTCATTCTTACCCCGCACCAAGTTATTCGGATCGGTGACGGTTATCTTCCGAGCTCCCGCAATGAGAAGCGGTCCTAAGAATTTTGTTACGAAGCATGCCCCAAGTGGTGATACTACCGGCAGCCAAACCATTGAACCAAGTTAAGGCCGCCCCGGTAAGTGTGCTTAGGAGAGCTTTGCACATGTTGTCATCCTCATTGGCGACAAAACACATAGTGGCTTCCCGGATGTGCTATGTGGCTCCTGGCATTTGTCGACCCAGTACTTCTCCGAGAAGAGGCAACACGAAAGGTAGGAGGAGGTCGGCTATCTCGATTTCTTTGGATAAAGGTCGAAGAGCAAAATCAATTCGTTCGACCTTTCCAAAGATCCTTCTTCTTCTCCTCCTCCCATTGCTCAAATTTCTTTTTCATCAACAACCATTCTACGGCATCGGGTCTCTCGTCTCACGGAGGGGGAGCGGCATTGGACCTCTCGGCCCTCACTTCGGGGGAGTCACTTGCCTACTCCTTCGTCCCCGTGAGAATTGGTCCTTTCGATCTTATTGGAGATCTATGCATTACTTCTTTGAGGCGACCTGCGCCTCTCAGCAGCAGACGGCGACCTGCGCCTGTTTTCTCCATGTGGCGACCTGCGCCTTTCCCCTCTCACAGGCGACCTACGCCCATTCCTGTCTCTATGGGATCCTGATCTCTGCGTTCGCGCTGGAGAGACATGCCTGTTTCTGTTGGCTGTTAACCGAGTCCTCAAATCAGATTGAGCCTCCTGCTCTCTGTTTACATTGAGGCTAGCCCTTAAATCGTTACTTGGCACATGAACAATTGTAGGAGCTCGCCGAACTATCTGTCCTCGCCATTACGCCCCCACACCTTCATTTGGCCTAGCACTCCTGGCCTGCTGCCTGTTGGAGACTTGGGAGGGAGCAATCCTTTCTGAACGTACGTCGGCCTGCTCTGCCTCCTCCATGGCTATCAAGTCAGCCAAAATTTGAGCTCGCTCTAACATCATTTCCTTCTTGCTCATGGGATTAATTGAGGGACCTGCCCTGTTTCCCATGTTCACCTGTCCAGTTGGACGCTTAGGAGGAGGTGGAACTCCTTGCCCATCCATATGTCTTTTCCCTCTCCTTGTGTCAGGCAATCCTCTGCCGTCAACGACACTAGTAGAGCGTGTGGCTCTACCATGAGGACGATTTGGTGGGGGAGGAGGCAAGTTCAAATTTTCAGCATTTGCGTTCATGTTGTTGTTGTTTACTTCGTCATGCCCAAGTGAAGCCTCGGATACATGTCCTTCTGAAGTCACCATTGTTGCAGGTTGATGGAGTTTTCGAGGTCAAGTTTAAAGCACGTTTCCCGGCAATGGAACCAAGCGATGCCGCAGGAAATGTGCTTATCAATCTTCCTCCACGTGGCAGACCGATCACACGGCTTCTTGACACAGCAGAACCCACGACTAGCCGGATGTGTCTCCGGCGAAGACGCTCGGGCGTGAGAGTAAGATAACGGTTGTATAAAGCTCAAAATGTATTGAATAATCAACTCAGAATACAAAATGGCAGTTACCTTTGCACCGTTGGTAGTGATGAAGTATTTATAGTTGATGTAGGTAGTTTAATGATAGGGCTACATGAGCTCCGAAATTATAGCGGCAGTTATGTTCATGGGAACGTGCACAGTAACCGTCCCCGATTTATAGGGATCTTGTTATGGAAAGATTGACCCACGTGCATCAACACATGCCGTGTCGATACTTGATGATTAGGTCGAGGTCGCCACTCATGGAATGGTCGACATTGTCGGGCGAGCATGGTTCGTACCCGAATTGTGATATGGATCATTAGGTCGGACTAAGTTAGGTCGGGACTTGATAGGTCGGACCGTGGGCTTAGTCGACTGATACTTGAGATGGGCTTTGGGCCTTGTTAAGATTGGACCAGCCTTATAGGGAATGTGGAGACCAAGGCTGTCTGTAATTGGACTTTACTCGTTTGGCCCAACTCGACACTTTTGGTATGTTCAAATATAAATTTATAAGAATATAAAAAGTATCAAAAATAAATAAGTTTGTGTTTTAATCAAAATAAATTAAGAGCTTAATTTAATTATTGCTCACAACCTAAGGGAGGAAGTTAAATCTCACAATATATACTTGAGAGGAAGTTATTTATAGGAAAGATAAAGTGTATATTTGTTCTTTAGGAGGCCCCATCTTTCGTATTTGGGTATATTTTAAGAAGGGGTTTCTCTTATATATTTACTAGTAAAAGCTCGTGTTCAAAAATACGTGATATTTTTTTTAATTAAAAGTGAGAGCAAAATGGGAAAGGGACAACTTAGTGAGGATAAAATGGAAACTTCCCTCATTGGCACTATTCATACAACTATTCATCTCACTTTCCTTATATATCTCATTTTTTTAATTAAAAGTGAGGACAAAATGGGAAAGGGACAACTTAGTGAGGGTAAAATGGGAACTTCCCTCATTGCACTATTCATACAACTATTCATCTCACTTCTCTCATTTACACTATAGATACATATCCTTATTCCTAAGCACAAACTATACAGCCAATACGCTTATATCATATGAAGTATATCTCTCTCATAAGTATAGTTTCCGTATACATTGTACTTATCGCCCCTTAGGGTTATCGCAAATACCCCACAACCATACTAATGAGTAAACAACTTTCCTAACCTCTGTACTAATTCAGATTTTCATATTTTACTATCAAAATAACAAATGTAACTTGCATACTTTTGATTAATTAACAAAACTAACCAAAATCGTAAAAAATATTATTGGACGTTAGAGGGCGTTAGTAATTTAACACATATTACTATCAAAAATTTCAAATTGCCCCCATAAACAAACAAATTTCTAACTCAATTAACTGAATACTAAAATGACATATGTACCCTTAATCTTAAACATCTAAATGCACCATTCTCTTCTCTTCTCCCTCCACCTTCACTTTCCACCATCACTACCCACAACTGTAGCGATGTGCGAATTTCTCCCTTTTTTGAACATCTTTTTGAGTCGTCACCTATATTATTCGTTTGGAAATATAGAAAAATCATTTTGAAAGAGATTTTGGGTTCGGGGCTTAGGTTATGAAATGGGAAGGTCAAGGAGCACCTATTCCACCCAATCTGGAGATCGGTCTTGCTAAAGAAAAGAGAGATTTTCAAAAGAAGAAGAAGATTTCAAACAATAAATAAAATAAAGATCCATTTAACGGGGTTAAACGGAATATAGGATTGCTTACTTCGAGACCATCCCCATGATTTGGGGAGGCTCTAGGCCGATCCTAGATTCGATGTATTTATACCACTCTGACAATCAATTAGAAAGGAAAGAAAAGTTAGCTTGCGTGAGGTAATTCGGGCAGAGTTTCGACTCAAGTTTAGAGTTGAACCTTGACACGGACAGAGCTTCGCCTCAGTCCTTGATTCGGGAATTGATGCTTGTTTATCAACAAGGTTGACAAACAAACTTTAGGTGATTTTAGGGGTGATTTTGTAACGACCCCAACCCTAGGCACAAATTTTAAATCTTATATTATATGCTTTTAATATTTATATTAACTTTATGTGTTCATTTATGTCTTTAAATTTTTATTTTAAGATAAGTTGGATGAGAAGTAAATTTAGAATCTTTTAAGAAATCATTGGATATTAAATAAAGGACCATGGGAATTAATAAAAATAGAAAATAGATAAAATGTAAAAGGAGGTTAAAGAGTGTAGGATAAAGTATTTGAGTAGGAGGATTTAGATTAAATGTTTGGGAAAATTTGGAGGACCTAGTCAATTATTGAAAGCCTTTGTTTAATGAGGGATGGGGGGCCATACCCATGAGACCCTCCCCTTCATTCCTTGGTCAAGAAAGCCATACTCCATTTATTCTCCTCCACTCCATCCGTCCCCTCCCCTTCCCCTTTACCATTTTTATACTCCATCTCCCTCCTTCTCCTCCTAGAACTTTCTCTCTCAATCCATGGAACCTCCATTGATGAAGCTTCACCTTCCAAGACTCCTACCAAGTTCAATCCCTCACCATTTTTAGATCCGAGAGTATTTTTGTGTTCGGGATGATGAGAGGAGCTCATCAAGTTAAGAAGATCTTCATTCTATTCCATATTTGCTAGGTGAGTTATTATGATTTTCCCTTCTATGTGATGTCCATAAATTATTTAATGTTGTTCTTGTTATTGAAATGGTGGATGATGCTTGGAAACCTTCTTGGAGTTGAGAAATTTAGTTAATGATTTAAAATGTTGTTGTTGGTTAAGAAAGTGGGTCAAGAGAGTAAGAAATGGGTTAATTAAATTAGGAAGTTCAAGCTTAGAATGTGGTAGAGAAATGGATAGAGATTCAAGGAGTAAATGACCTAAGATTAAATCATTTTTGGGTTACATGGTTTAGGATGAGAGCTATGAGGTTAGTAAACCTTCTAAGAGCACAAATTAGTAAGTTGGGTTTGTGTGGTGCAGCTGCCAAGAATGTGAGGAAAATGGCTCATGGGCGGTCGCCCATGTGGGCCGAGCGGTCGCCCATGACCACGGCCTTTATCTCCCTTCCATTCCAAGCTTGGGCGGTCGCCCACATCCCTTTGGGCGGTCGCCCATGTTGACGTAAATTGACCCGGTTCCTTGTTTCGCCGAATTTTCACTAGTAATCTCCTAGCATGATCCTTAACCAATATAAAGTTGGGAACCTAACCTTTTCGGATATGAATTAATCCTTTTAACCTAGGTTATACTTAGAACAATTGTATCACTTAATGACACCTTAATTGGGTTACTATGGAACTACGGAAGCACATTAAGTTGGAATCAGGAATTGTTTGGCACTCTTATTTAGTATCAAATGTAACTCCAACTTGATAAATTTAGCATGAATTCCTATAGAGACCTTGTAATACGAATAGTGGCCGAAAATTGGTTATTAAGTTGATTCGTACTTCACCAATGTAGTTAGAACTTGGGAGGTAGATCATGAACTCTTATTGAGGTTATACGAGGTTGAATAATGACTACGTAGGAATTGTTTATGATATGTTGTTATATTGCTTATCCCCTTTGTGGATTATTTAGCATGTTATTATATTACCAAGTGTGGATTATCCGGTTGTATTGTTACCTCATTGATTACATATTCATTGATTATGTTATGCATAGTGTATTACTTAAATGTTGCACTATGATGTTGGTTGAGCATGAGTATATTTTATCATGTGGCTATATTGTTTATCCCCTTTGTGGATTTTATTTCAAGTATCTATTATGTGCTTGATAATGTGTTTAATCAGCTGATATTGGGGGTATAACATAATACGATCAATTATGGAAGTGTGACCTAATGTGATCGGATTATGTTATACCTGTGACCGTCCCCTCCTGTGGCCACAGGTTGGGGTATAGCATCTGTATTGAGCCAAAAGCCTTACAGAGTTGCTACTATCTTATTTGGTTCCCTGAAAAATGGGTCTTATAAGATGTGAGTATTGCTTAAGCAGCTCACTGTAAGATTGGAGTATTATTATACCCAATGTTGTACGACTAATGTTCAGACGGGAAAAGGTAAACCAAGGTAATGTAAGGTGTTTACAGCTTTTCCAATGTGTTATATGCAACTTGTTATGTGTTGCATCTTGTATGGCATATTGTTGCATTCATAATAGCTTGCTGAGATTTATTCTCACCCCTCTCCCTTTAATGTTTTAGATTCCGAGACAGGCGGACCGGCCAAGTAAGGGCGGTGAGGAGTTTGGAAGTGAGATTTTGGGAATTGTCGGGGTATATATATAGGTTGGCATAGAAGTATATTTTGGTATAATTCTTTTAAAAGGTTTGTATTCATAAACTTTAATTCTATTTTATATTTGATATCTTTTTGTAACTAAAACCGTTTATTACTTTTAAGGTTGGTCAACCCTTCCTCAAATGTGGAAAGAAGTAGAGTATTTTGAAAAGGTTGTGTTTTATGTTTGAAAGTTAAATCAAGTTTTTAAAGTTTAGGTCTTTTGGGTTAGTTTGAGGACGCTCCAGCTCGGGACACGTGTAGGTTCCGGGTCGGGGTCCTCACAGTTGATATCAGAGCTCGGTTAGAATTCTCGGGGTAGAGTCTAGCTGAGTGAGAGTGTGTGATAACTGACGTCGAGAGTATTATGCAGGAATTTGTTCAATGACAGAAAACGATAATGACCAACCAAAGAATCAAGGAAATGTGAGCAATATGGAGAGATAGATTCCTCCACAATCATTTGAGGTATATTGCCTGTCTCCGGAGTTAGGATTCATACTTTTATAAGTCACGTTCATTCGTTTTCATGTGGCATTACATTTCATTTTTATTTGCATAAATGGCCCGAGAGTTGCCTTATGTCTTTCGGAGGTTCTACTCCGATGAGAGAGTACCTCGAATCATCCTTGATTATCATGATAGTTGTGATTAAGTGGGCATGGATTGCCGGTGGATATGGTAGATATGCCAATCCGTGAATTATTGTTATATTGACCTGAATTGATTGAGTAGTTGTTGTGTTTGGGGAGGACTGTTGCAAGAAGCGAGTCTCCTTATCTATGTTTGATTTGCCTCCGTGTGTGGTTGAGGCGGATAAGTCATTATTTGCTATTATGTCATATATATGTGTAAATGTCGAAGGTATGGCCTAAGAAATGTGAAGGTTATTTGGGTTATGTGTTATAATTGATTAAAAGACAGTTGAATTCTCTCATGTATCGGTGGTAATTGAATTGGTGAACTCTTAGTTGAGGTAAGGTATATGACCTAATTAAGAGTGGATTATGGTTGTATAACTTGCGTGATTATTTATTCATTGGTGTCTCATGGTGGAGATTAGATATATGAGACTAGTATTGAAGGTGATAGTCTAAGTGGGATTATATGGTTTATAAGATATCGCGAGTACGAATCCTTATGGAACTTACCTATATTGCCTTATGTGTTATAAGTATATTCTCTAAGAAGAGATTGATTGTATTCTTGCTACTAAATTAAATAGAAAATCAGATATTCTTGTAGGTGATATCACCCTATAGGTGGACTAATTGGTGTTTTCCATGTGAGTTTCGGGTCCCATCAGGTATCATGCCAGGATATTGAGGCTTTGAGTTGATATAAGTTACTATTTTAGTATTCGGATCTCTAGATAGAGTACACAAATTGGGATGATGGAATTAATGATTCAACTTGTGAAATTATTTGATAAAGAAGATAATTAGCCTAGCGAATCTCCGTAAGGATAAATTAGTACTATTTTTAGAAAAGATGATACTTGGTGGTTATCTATAGATTAGAGAGATCTCAAATTAGTAACTGTGAAGAATAAGTATTCGTTATAACTTGTTGAAGAATTGTATGACTGATTCTAGAAACTAGTAGGATACTCAATGGTTATTAGTTGAAGGTTCGGGATGTTACAGTTAGGGTGAATACTTGTTTTAAGGATATACTTAAGACAACATTTGTATCTAGTAGGACCCTTTTGAATTGTGGTTGTGTAATAGTTATGGAGGGGTAAATAAGATCAATGTGAAGAAGTATAATAAATGTAGTTATTGGTGACTTAAAGGATCAACTTCAGGAATTGGTAAAATATGTATATGGTTTGTTTTGAGAAATGATTATCATTAGTTGAGAAAATGAGGATGAATCTTATTGGAAGACAGGATACTTTAGGATGATTATATACTATAGGTCGACTTAGTTGCGTGAATCATATGAGGGATTGGTGTGATGCTTGGAAGATATTGACGTTATACGGATTTTGAGTTTATTGATGGTTATTGAGAGTTAAGTTAGTTTATATTGTTAATGTTTAATCGCAATTTGGGGATGATTGAACTATGTGAGTTCCAATTATATTTTCTTATTAGGAGATCATGGTAATTGATCGGAAACTTGAGGTATGCAATACGTTGTTACTAAGTACAATACCAATATCAAAGGTAAGGAATAGATGACTCACATTAAGTAAAAGTGTTGAATATTCAACTTGAGGAATTATTGAATTGAGGATGATTTACCAAGTTTATAATCTTAATGAATGTTTTAGTGTTATTTATCGGAGATAGTAATAGTATTGCGAGATTGTGTTTTCTTATTGAGAATTTAACTAAGTATAAATATTATGAGTGGTGGCTACACTATAAATAGAAGTCAAACAAGAATATTTTGTTAGAATTATTTTAAATGTGCTTTACTACTTTGGATGGTATATTGAACTTCGGTATGAGCAATTGTGCCCTTCGAGGATAGTTGATTTAATAAGGTCAGTAAACCGTTTTTGTGTACATTAAAATCTGTGAGTAATTTAACTATCTACCACTGGTATGGGACGGTTGTAGATAATTAAATCACTCGAGTTATTTTATTAGCTTATCAATCTTTTGAAAATCTCTTAAAATTGTGAGTGGTTTAGTTAATTAAAACTGGTATGGGACAGTTTTAAATAAACCATTCGAGTCTCACGGGATCTCTTTTCATCTATCTTTGTAATTCTGAAAGATGTTGTAAATTTTAGAAAGACTTGGTATTCTAAAGTTATATATTGTAAAGAAACAAGTGGAAAGGCAACCTAGTTCCCCTATAATGATTGATTGTATTAAAGTTTCGATCCGAGAAATGACTTGATAAATTGTGGGGTTATTAATGTGACGGTCGCAGTAGACTTGGGTTTTGTATTGGAGTTAGATCGGCTCCGTTGTGGGCGGCCAACCATTTAATTTGAATGTTGATCTGTCACTGGACCTGAACATAATTGGAACATTGAATCGTGATAAATAGTTGACCAGTATTCCGTTCGTAGAATCAGGGTCTTATTAGCATGACCATATTTATTATTCCATGGGCAATTGTTTAATGTTGTATTATGAGAACTGCGGATAAGATAATTGAACTAACTCGTTTCAAGTGAGTCGAGACATAAGGTGGTTTGAGCACAAATGTGGAAATAGAATTTTGACGTTGGAAGATTTGTTAGGACATTTAGAATTTTAGATTGAACTTGAGAGTATTATCACGATGGATTTTGTGATTGAGCACTTTGAAAGAAAAGGGGTATGTTGTTTTGTTTATATAAAGTTGATTTGTAGTTCCTACTCATTATATAGGAATATAGTGATGAGATTCTTTGATCAAGTCCTCATATATGTTAGGAGATAGTTTGATTGTATAAACCCCATAGTATTAAATGAATTGGATAGACATCAATTTGGAAGATTCTTTTTGGAATGTATGGATGCTATTGAGTTTAACTTTGTGAAAATTTGAGAAATCATTACTTATTATTGAGGATATGCTACGGGCATGTACAATGTATTTTTGTAGTCGATAGGACGTATGATTACCAGTGGTTGGGTGCGTATAATAGCAGTTATTATTCTAGCATTGAGATAAAACCGTATGAGGCATTGTTAGGGAAGAAAATATCGATCTCTAATTTGTTGGGGTGAGGTTGGAGAAGCAAGGCCTAAGGTAAATTGGCGCCAAAGTTTATTAATCCATTTGAAGTTTTGGAAAAGGTTGGTGATTTGACTCATAGACTGGCTTGGAGCAGCTTATAGATTATTTAAAGTTTTAAATGCAATATTGTAATGTATTTGGTGACATAAGTTGTAATACTTTTATTTATTTATGTAGTTATTGAGGTCGTGAAAATTCGGGTTAGTGATATTGTAAGGTATTCTAGGAAAATTAAGTTGTAATATCGTATCATTAATGGAATTAGAATCTTGGGTAAGAATCAACCTTGAAGAGACTATTTGGGAGTGGAAGTCTGAGGTATACATGTAACCGAGGCGGGTTAATCAGTTAGGTAAGTGACAGTCAAATTCGGGACGAATTTTCTTTAAAGGGGAGTGAGTGTAACGACCCCAACCCTAGGCACAAATTTTAAATCTTATATTATATTCTTTTAATATTTATATTAACTTTATGTGTTCATTTATGTCTTTAAATTTTTATTTTAAGATAAGTTGGGTGAGAAGTAAATTTAGAATCTTTTAAGAAATCATTGGATATTAACTAAAGGACCATGGGAATTAATAAAAATAGAAAATAGATAAAATGTAAAAGGAGGTTAAAGAGTGTAGGATAAAGTATTTGAGTAGGAGGATTTAGTTTAAATGTTTGGGAAAATTTGGAGGACCTAGTCAATTATTGAAAGCCTTTGTTTAATGAGGGATGGGGGGCCATACCCATGAGACCCTCCCCTTCATTCCTTGGTCAAGAAAGCCATACTCCCTTTATTCTCCTCCACTCCATCCGTCCCATCCCCTTCCCCTTTACCATTTTTATACTCCATCTCCCTCCTTCTCCTCCTAGAACTTTCTCTCTCAATCCATGGAACCTCCATTGATGAAGCTTCACCTTCCAAGACTCCTACCAAGTTCAATCCCTCACCATTTTTAGATCCGAGAGTATTTTTGTGTTCGGGATGATGAGAGGAGCTCATCAAGTTAAGAAGATCTTCATTCTATTCCATATTTGCTAGGTGAGTTATTATGATTTTCCCTTCTATGTGATGTCCATAAATTATTTAATGTTGTTCTTGTTATTGAAATGGTGGATGATGCTTGGAAACCTTCTTGGAGTTGAGAAATTTAGTTAATGATTTAAAATGTTGTTGTTGGTTAAGAAAGTGGGTCAAGAGAGTAAGAAATGGGTTAATTAAATTAGGAAGTTCAAGCTTAGAATGTGGTAGAGAAATGGATAGAGATTCAAGGAGTAAATGACCTAAGATTAAATCATTTTTGGGTTACATGGTTTAGGATGAGAGCTATGAGGTTAGTAAACCTTCTAAGAGCACAAATTAGTAAGTTGGGTTTGTGTGGTGCAGCTGCCAAGAATCTGAGGAAAATGGCTCATGGGCGGTCGCCCATGTGGGCTGAGCGGTCGCCCATGACCACAGCCTTTATCTCCCTTCCATTCCAAGCTTGGGCGGTCGCCCACATCCCTTTGGGCGGTCGCCCATGTTGACAGAAATTGACCCAGTTCCTTGTTTCGCCGAATTTTCACTAGTAATCTCCTAGCATGATCCTTAACCAATATAAAGTTGGGAACCTAACCTTTTCGGATATGAATTAATCCTTTTAACCTAGGTTATACTTAGAACAATTGTATCACTTAATGACACCTTAATTGGGTTACTATGGAACTACGGAAGCACATTAAGTCGGAATCAGGAATTGTTTGGCACTCTTATTTGGCTGTATCAAATGTAACTCCAACTTGATAAATTTAGCATGAATTCCTATAGAGACCTTGTAATACAGAATAGTGGCCGAAAATTGGTTATTAAGTTGATTCGTACTTCACCAATGTAGTTAGAACTTGGGAGGTAGATCATGAACTCTTATTGAGGTTATCTGAGGTTGAATAATGACTACGTAGGAATTGTTTATGATATGTTGTTATATTGCTTATCCCCTTTGTGGATTATTTAGCATGTTATTATATTACCAAGTGTGGATTATCCGGTTGTATTGTTACCTCATTGATTACATATTCATTGATTATGTTATGCATAGTGTATTACTTAAATGTTGCACTATGATGTTGGTTGAGCATGAGTATATTTTATCATGTGGCTATATTGTTTATCCCCTTTGTGGATTTTATTTCAAGTATCTATTATGTGCTTGATAATGTGTTTAATCAGCTGATATTGGGGGTATAACATAATACGATCAATTATGGAAGTGTGACCTAATGTGATCGGATTATGTTATACCTGTGACCGTCCCCTCCTGTGGCCACAGGTTGGGGTATAGCATCTGTATTGAGCCAAAAGCCTTACAGAGTTGCTACTATCTTATTTGGTTCCCTGAAAAACGGGTCTTATAAGATGTGAGTATTGCTTAAGCAGCTCACTGTAAGATTGGAGTATTATTATACCCAATGTTGTACGACTAATGTTCAGACGGGAAAAGGTAAACCAAGGTAATGTAAGGTGTTTACAGCTTTTCCAATGTGTTATATGCAACTTGTTATGTGTTGCATCTTGTATGGCATATTGCTGCATTCATAATAGCTTGCTGAGATTTATTCTCACCCCTCTCCCTTTAATGTTTTAGATTCCGAGACAGGCGGACCGGCCAAGTAAGGGCGGTGAGGAGTTTGGAAGTGAGATTTTGGGAATTGTCGGGGTATATATATAGGTTGGCATAGAAATATATTTTGGTATAATTCTTTTAAAAGGTTTGTATTCATAAACTTTAATTCTATTTTATATTTGATATCTTTTTGTAACTAAAATCGTTTATTACTTTTAAGGTTGGTCAACCCTTCCTCAAATGTGGAAAGAAGTAGACTATTTTGAAAAGGTTGTGTTTTATGTTTGAAAGTTAAATCAAGTTTTTAAAGTTTAGGTCTTTTGGGTTAGTTTGAGGACGCTCCAGCTCGGGACACGTGTAGGTTCCGGGTCGGGGTCCTCACAGATTTATAGGAATCTTTCAAGGAGAGAAATCAGTAAATGTAGGGGGTTTTACTTGGGATTTTCAGGGATTGTGGACCTTTTGAAATACTGAAAGTCTTCAGGTATTTATAGGTGTTGGAGAGGTGTTGAAGATGAGATCAAATACCTTGAGAAGGTTCCAGAATCCAAAATTCATTGGATGGGCGGATGGATGAAGTTTTATCCCGGAAGAGGTTGAAATCGACGAGGAAACTGCTATCTGCATTCTGCAGAACTCCTTTATCTCGTATGCAGTTTAGTCCCAAACTAACGGTGGTTAGTCAAAACTTAACGAAACATGACGAAATGATGGATTTCCACTTCTTGACTCAAAGCGAGACTTAGAGTGGTATAAATGTGATTCGATGGGTTCAGAATGGGATGTCTACAACAACCAATCACCACAAAAAATTTACTCCAAAACCACCACCATCATTGATCTTCCTCCATTGAAGAATCAAGTCATGCTTGATTTGACTATATATCAAACCTATATTATTTACGTCCACCGACCATAGTCACTCCAAAAGTTCGTCCCCATCAAAATCGCCCAAATCAAACCCATTTTATTCGATTATCCACTAAAACTTTCTAGCAGCAACATAAATCAAATTAAAATATAAGGTTAAATTGACAATACACCAGATTAGACAAAAATGAAGACACATTGCAGAAATAGGTGATGATTAGCCCAAAATGATGAGTGAGTTTTACACTCATCCATTGACTACTTTTTGAACTTACTATTTGCTTAATCCTTGAGTTTGGTGTGTTTAATGAATGTTTTTAGTGTTTTTAGTTTCAGTGGTGCAAAGTTGGAAATTGGGAACAATTGTGAATAAATCAAGTGAAATGCAATTATGGGTTGAATTGATTTATAAGTGGGACAACAACAAGGCATTTGGCCCAACCAAATGAAGAAGAGGAAGAAGGAATGCAGGAAGGATGGGCTAAAGGAGGACTCAGTGGGCTAAGTATGCAATTGTGGGCCAAGCTGGTGCAAGGGAAGAAAGAAAATGGGCCTATCAGTCTGCCAAGGTGGGCGGTCGCTTAGGTTCTTAGTGGGCGGCCGCTCAGGAGGAAAAATGTTGAAGCTTGAACCTTCTGTTGGTGTGGGCGACCGTGCAGGACAGGTGGGCGGCCGCTCACAAGTATGAGTTGTGAAGACAAATGTTTCTGGAGCACTGGGCGACCGCCCAGGGGTGATGTGGGCGACCGCCCACGAGGCGTTTTGCAGAATGGTTACAGGCGGATTGGCATTAATGGGAAATGATGATTTCTATTAATGGTGGCTGTTTATGATTGTTAATGAAGGATTAATTGCAGCAGTGGTTTTTGGAAGAACATGGTTTATTTATTTTTTATTATTATTTTTTCAGTTTTATTTAGAGAGACCTATAAGTAGAGAGTCTTTATCTTTTCTTTAGAACTTCATGCAGAATTTTCTTAGAATTTCTTGGGTGTTCTTTATTTTCTATGGATAGCTAACCTTCTTAGTTCTTGGAATTGGAGGTAACTATTATGTTTTAAGTTTTACTTTTTATTAATATCATTGTATTACTTGGGATTGTCAAGTTGCTTTTAATTGAATTTTAGAATACTTATCTTGATCACATAATTGTTCTTGAATTATTTGGGAATTTCAATTGTGAATCGCCAAATTCATAATTGAAATTAGACTTGACTTGATAGTAACAATTCATTGAATCTCCGCCAAAAGATTCATAAGAATTGTGGTTTTTCTTGTATTGTTCTTAAGTTCTAATTGGGTTCCGAATTAATCTATGAACGGGCCAAGGGAATAGATTAATTGGGAACACTTGATTGCAAATCACCCGCCAAAGTGTCCCAATCATATTTTTGTAAGAACAAAACCCCAAGTATACTTTGATTGATGAATTGTGAAACTTGAGCATAATTTGTGAAACCAATTCCGGGAATTGTCTCCTTATTATAAAACTCGTTTATAATCATTTTTACGTAATTTTTGCAACTATCTTAGTCTTAAACAAATCAACCAATCCTTCACTTTACAAACTTTTTGTTATAGCAGTAATTTTATACACTTTAAACTTCGTGTCTCGGTGGTTCGACCCTACTTACCCTATCTACAAATCAATTGTAGGTAGTTTGAGTCGGAAATTTTCTTTTGACGTTTCGACGTTCGTCAAAATTTGGCGCCGTTGCCGGGGACGTGAAATTTAAAGTTGTTTTAATTATTTGCTATTGTGAATAGTATTTTGTGTATATATATATTTTTTTTTTGTTTGTTTGGTTTTAACTTGGTGTTGCAGATTTGAATGTTTGGTCGTAGGTCACTACAACCCGAGTTGTTACCAATTGACCACAACATTCATCGCATCAACAAGAGGAAGCACCCGGAACCAAGTGATACGGAAAGTGATTCGGTTTACTCTCAACAGTCTGAGATTTCCGATTCTGAAGAAGAAGTGAAAATGGCGGAACCACAAATGATGGGTGATTTTGCACGTCCAGTAATTGAACCATCGCCATCATGCATTGTACTCCCACAAGCAGCAAGGAGTTATGAGTTGAAGAACCTCCATTTCAACATGCTCCCTTCATTTCATGGGATGGCATCGGAAGACCCAATTACCTTCATGAGAGAGTTCTATAGCACCGTATAAGGTTTCGCATTGGGCCAACTAACCGAAGAGCAGTTGAGAATGAGGTGCTTTGCTTATACGTTGAAGGATGCTGCTAAGACATGGTTTATGGCACTTGCTCCGGCCTCTCTTAACACTTGGACGGAAGTCTACAACAAGTTCATGGCAAAGTTTTACTCTCATCAAAAGACATCCGACTTGAGGTCCAAGATAATGTCTTTCAATCAAGAGCCGGGTGAAGCTTTTCATGAAGCTTGGGATCGATTCAAGATGTTGCATAGTCCAATGTCCTCATCATGGGTTTCCTTTAGCCCTCTTAAATCAAGCCTTCTATGATGGGTTGACTCAACAAGGTCAAGCCCAGTGGATAATGCAGCCGGGGTGCTATGGGTGAGAAAAGCCGGCGATGACACAAGAGCCTTATATGAGAGACTTGGCATGAATTCGCAGCAGAAAAGTGTGAGAGGAGGAAGAAAAGGTGTCTATGAAGTTGAGTCCAATGATGTTCTAGCGCAACAAGTTTCGGCATTGACTACGCAAATGAAGAATTTCATGGGAATGATGACGGCTCAAAGTCAAGGTCAAAACCAAGGGCGGAATCAAGGAGAGGGAAGTTCGGGCACAAGTTGTGTAATTTGTAATGTGAACTCCCATGATATTATGGGATGCCCATTGAGAGACCAATTCCCGGAATTTCTTGAGCAAGCAAATGCAATGAACGCTTTTCAACCAAGAGTGAGGAATGATCCGTTTTCCAACTCTTACAATCCGGGTTGGCGGAATCATCCCAATTTCTCTTGGGGAGGAAATCAAGGGCGTGGTCAATTTCAAAGAACAATACCAACCACAAATGCAACAGCCGCAACAAGGGCCTCGCAAGGCCAAGTGTGGAGGAAACGTTGCGAAATTCATTCAAGCCGCTCAACGTAATCGTGTGATCATGGACCAACGAATGGGGAACCAAGAAGCTTCCCCGAAAAAGCTTGAAAATCGATGGGTCAAATTGCCGAGGCACTCCAAAAGCACAATCCGGCACACTACCGAGTCAACCGGAACAAGCAAAGGCCGTCACCCTGAGGAGTGGTAAGACTCTTCAGGAGGTACACTCTTCTCCTTCTCCTATAGATGATAACAATATGCATGAGAATGAATTGGTGGTTGAGGAACGAGTTGAAGTGACTCCCGAGGAGAAACTTCCAACTCCACCTCTTAAGCCTTATGTGCCTCCCGTCCCTTTTCCCGGTAGATTGGTCAAGAATAAGGTCGAAACACAATTTAAAGAATTGTATGACATGCTTTCTAAGGTGAATGTAAATTTGCCTTTGCTCAATGTAATTAAAAATATTCCTTCCTATGCTAAATTTTTCAAGGAATTGAGCACAAATAAAAGAAAGTATGCCCCGAACGAAAAAATTGTGGTTTCGGACCAAGTTAGTCTTGTTTTTGAAAAGAATTTGCCTCCTAAGCTTAAAGACCTAGGTAGTTTTAATGTGATGATTTCTTTGGGGGACTCTAAGAAAGTGAGGGCAATGTTAGATTTAGGAGCTAGCATTAACTTGTTGCCTTATTCTTTGTTTGTGGAGCTTGGTTGGGTGAACTAAAACCTACTACTATGACCTTGCAACTTGCGGACCGTTCGGTCAAATATCCAAAGGGAATAGTAGAAGATGTTTTAGTTCAAGTTGATAAACTAATTATCCCGGTTGATTTTGTGGTTCTCGATATGGAAAGAGATGCTAAAGATGTGAATGATGTCCCTATTTTGTTGGGGAGACCTTTTATGGCTACCGCAGATGCGGTGATTAATGTGAAAGATGGAAGTTTGTCTTTAACTCCGTCATGGATGAAATTGTTAATTTCTCTATCTTTGATTCCATGAAAAAGCCATATGAGGTTAATGAGTGTTTATTTTGTGATGTTGCTGAAAATTCCGTGTTATTTGAGCATGATGTTGAGGGCTCTCTTGTTTCGAGTTTGTGGATGAGTTAGTTATGGAAGGTGTTTTTGATCAAAATGAGGCGAGGGCCATTCTTGCCGAGATGGATGTTATGGAGGAAATTACCGAAAAGGTTCCTTTAGAATCTTTAGGTAATTTTAATCCTAAGCATTTGCCATCTATTGTCTCTCCTCCCGAGTTAGATCTTAAACAACTTCCATCTAGCTTAAAGTATGCTTTTCTTGGTGCAAATGATTCCTTGCCTCGTTATTATTGCTTCGGACTTAATGCACTGCAGAAAGAAGGTTGTTGGATGTGTCAAGCGACATAAGTCCGCACTTGGTTGGAGCATTACCGACATAAAAGGAATTAGCCCAACCATGTGTATGCACAAAATCCATATGGAGGATGATGCCAAGCCATCCGGCGTAATCAAAGGAGGATGAATCCGCACATGCTTGAAGCGGTAAGAAAAGAAGTCTTGAAACCGTTGGATGCGGGTATTATCTATCCTATTTCGATAGTAAGTGGGTAAGTCCTGTTCATGTGGTTGCTAAAAAGTCCTGGAATTACCGTTGTTAAGAATGAGGATAATGAGCTTTTGCCTACTAGAATGGTCACCGGTCAACGCATGGTTATCGATTACGAAAACTTAATGCGGCGACTAGAAAGGATCACTTTCCTTTGCCATTTATTGACCAAATTCTAGAGAGGCTAGCCGGTCAAGAATATTATTGTTTCTTAGATGGTTTTTCGTGCTATAATCGATTCCCATTGCTCGAAGATCAGAAAAGACCACATTTACATGCCCTTTTGGAACATTTGCATATCGGAGGATGCCCTTCGGTTTATGCAATGCTCCTGCTACATTCCAAAGGTGCATGATGTCGATCTTTTCTGAGATGATTGGTAGGTTTGTTGAGGTATTTATGGACGATTTTTCGTTGTATGGTAATTCGTTTGATGCATGCTTAGATAATTTGACTTTGGTTCTTAAAAGATGTTGTGATACCAATTTAACTTTAAGTTGGGAAAAGAGTCATTTTATGGTTAAGCATGGAATTGTGTTGGGTCATTTGGTCTCAAGAAAAGGGATTGAAGTTGACAAGGCAAAAATTGAGATAATATCTAAATTGCCTCCACCAACAAATGTTAAAGGAATTCGTAGCTTTCTTGGTCATGCGGGTTTTTATCGGCGTTTTATAAAAGATTTTTCTAAAATTTGTAAGCCGTTAACAAACTTGCTTGCTAAAGAGACGGAATTTGTGTTTGACCAAGAATGTCTCAATTCTTTTAATTTGTTGAAGGAGAAATTGACTTCAGCCCCTATTCTTGTGGGTCCGGATTGGACTCAACCTTTTGAGATAATGTGTGATGCATCCGATTTTGCGGTGGGTGCGCTTTGGGTCGAAAATTGATAAAAAATCACATGTGATCCAATATGCAAGTAGAATGTTAAATGATGCTCAATTGAATTATACTACAACCGAGAAGGAATTCTTGGCGGTGGTATTTGCTTTGGAAAAATTCCGTTCTTACTTGCTAGGATCTAAAGTGATTATTTATTCGGACCATGCTGCATTACGTTATTTGCTTTCCAAACAAGATGCCAAACCCCGATTGTTAAGATGGATGTTGCTTTTACAAGAATTTGATATTTCCATCAAAGACAAAAAGGGTTGTGAGAATGTTGTGGCGGATCACTTGTCTAGACTTGAAAAGGGATGTGTGAGTGAAATTCCCTTGAATGAAAATTTTCCCGATGAGCAGTTATTTGTTGTTAAGGATTGTGAACCTTGGTATGCCGACATTGTAAATTTTTTTGCTACGGGGGTTCTAAATCCAGATTTTTCGAGTCAAGAAAGGAAAAGATTTTTGTCAATGGTTAAGCAATATTATTGGGATGACCCGTATTTGTTTAAACATGGTCCCGATATGGTTATTCGTAGATGCATTCATGAAAATGAGCAACAAAATGTTCTTTCTTTTTGTCATGAATTGCATTGTGGAGGTCATTTTAGTGGGAAGAAAACCGCTCAAAAAGTGTTACAATCGGGTTTCTTTTGGCCAAGTCTTTTAAAGATGCATACATTTTTAGTAAAAGTTGTGACAGTGCCAAAGAACCGGTAACATTGGTAAGCGGGATGAAATGCCTCTACGAATAACTTGGTTGTGGATTTGTTTGACGTATGGGGCATAGATTTTATGGGTCCTTTTGTTGTTTCATGTGGTTTTGAATACATTTTAGTATCGGTGGATTATGTGTCAAAGTGGGTGGAAGCAATTCCTACCCGGACTAACGATGCTAATATTGTTGTCAAGTTTGTCAAAGATGTGATTTTTAGTAGGTTTGGCGTTCCAAGGGCGATTATAAGTGATGGTGGTTCTCACTTTTGCAACAAAATTTTTGGAGCACTCATGAAGAAGTATGGGGTGAATCACAAGGTTGAAACCGCGTATCATCCCCAAACTTCCGGGCAAGTGGAAGTGAGTAACAAGCAAATAAAGGCCATTCTTGAAAAGACGGTGAAGCCAAACAGGAAGGATTGGGCCTTGAGGTTAAATGATGCATTGTGGGCGTACTGCACCGCCTACAAAACACCAATTGGAATGAGTCCTTACCGGCTAGTCTTTGGGAAAGCTTGTCATTTGCCGGTGGAGATAGAGCATAAAGCATTTTGGGCAATCAAGGAGTTGAATATGGATTTGCAACTAGCCGGTGAGCAAAGGTTACTTCATTTGAATGAGCTTGAAGAGCATCGGTTGGAGGCGTATGAGAACTCCCGGTTGTACAAGGAAAGAACAAAAAGGTACCATGACAAAAAGATTTTGCACAAGGAACTTATTCCGGGAAGCAAGGTGTTATTGTTTAATTCAAGATTGAAGCTTTTCCCGGAAAGTTACGTTCGTTGGAGTGGTCCGTTTGAAGTAGTGAATGTATTTTCTCATGGAGCCGTGGAATTGATGAATCCGGTTACTAACAATAGGTTCAAGGTCAATGGACAAAGAGTGAAGCCTTATTTGGATGGAGTTTTGGGATCGAAGGATGTTGAGTGGATCGAGTTGAAGGATCCGTAAGCGTTGAGAAAGTCAGTCCGTCGAGCTAACGACGTTAAACAAAAGCGCTGCTTGGGAGGCAACCCAAGGTAAGTAGTGTATTGTAGTACCCTTAAATTTAATTTTTTTCTTTGTTTTCATCACTTTGAGGACAAAGTAATCATTAAGTTTGGGGGTGGAGAGTTTTTAGTTTTCATTTTATTGTTTGTTTTATGAAAAAAAAAAAAAAAGCTTTGTTTTTTTGTATTTCGGGAACGTGTCGAACTACGGTGACCTGAGCCTATTGTTGTTGGGTAGTCCGCCCACATCAATGGGGACGTAGGCAGCGAAAGTGCGGTCAAAATATGGGTCGAATTGTAATATATCAATGGATATTATGCTTGGTGTTTGCTTGCTTGGTGTTGTGCAGATAGCTGGCCAGGGAAAATCCCACTGGACATGTGGGCGACCGCTCAGGTTGTTGAGGGCGACCGCCCATGGTTGGGTTGAGAAAACATGTGGAGTTTCTGTGCATGTGGGCGACCGCCCAGGTTGTTGAGGGCGACCGCCCATGCTGGTGGAACAAAAATTGAGGAACTTGCTGTGCTGGTGGGCGTTCGCCCACAGGTCAATAAGCGACCGCCCACATTGACACTTTGAAATATGGAACAGCTTCTGGACAGGTGGGCGACCTCCCAGGTTGGAGTGAGCGACCGCCCACATTGAAGATGTTAAATGGGTGATGTTTCTGAACAGGTGGGCGACCGCCCAGGTTGGGGTGAGCGACCGCCCACAAGGCGATTTGGGCATTACAGTTGTTGCCCTAAAAGACCTCCGCCGTTACTCTCCTTCTTTATTTCAAAATTCAAAAGCCTCCCTCTTTCTCTTTCTAGAAGCACCGCCCCTCTCTCTTCATCTCTCTAAGAATCCTCTCCCCAAACACTCAAATCTCCCAAATTTCTTCCATAATTTGTCTCTCCATACCATACCCAACCTCTTAACCCAAGGATTTGAACCCAATTTCCACCATTGTTGCCAAGAATTGTGAAGAGATTTTTGAAATATTGCAAGTGGTGAAGAAAGTTGCAAAAGGCTCGATTTTGGAGTTAGAAAGCAAGGGGTTCGTGTGATACTCATTGTGCAAGGAAGGGTTGTTCTTTTCTGTTCATCTTCTTCAACTCCGGCGAGATTCCGGTCAAACTCCGGCGAACTCCGGTGACATTTCCGAAGTAAGATTTTCAAATTCAATCTTCTTTAATACTTTCGTTGGGGAATTTGTGAGTATATTGAAAAAAAATGTCTAGACAAAGGAATGTTCCCGCTCCGGAGCCGGTTGTTGAGTTTGATGCAACGAAGTTTATTGGGGGTAAAGCAAAGACGTTTTTTGACAAATATGCAAATAAGGGATTTTCTGTAGAAAATGAATTTAACCCCAATGAACTTGGATTGGATGACATCTTTGCTAGATATGGTTGGGGTAACTTAGCAAGTCGCCCGACTAATAAAGTTCAAAATTGTTGGTTCGGGAATTTTACGCAAATGCGTTTGAGGCGGGACAAACAAGGAAGTGTGGTTGGGTGAGGGGAACAAATGTGTATTACAATGGTGAGGATATCAATGGATACTATAGGATGGAAGCGCCTGGGCATGAAAACAGTGCTTGTGACTATTACAATAGTGCGAAGATCATGGAATTGAATGTGGCAGGGAACCTTCACATGTTGGAGCCTTATTTCGTCAATGTTGATGTGACGCTATTGAGGAATGGGAATGTGAAGAAGGCTAGGGACATGGACTTAAGGATGCGCGCTTTGCATAGATTCATTTGCGAGCGTATTATGCCGACTTCACATTATAATGATGTGCATTGGAGAAGGGCACTGTTGATGAATGTGGTATTGTCGGGTCAAAGGTTCAACACCGGGTTGGCGATATCCAAGGAAATTGTAAACACTATTAAAACAATTGGGCGTTACAATTTCAGTTTTCCATTGTTGATATCTGGTTTGATAGAAAGTAGGGGAGTGAGTTTTCCTCGGTTGCGGATTGTTAGGGACATTGTGTCGAGCGGGACAAATGTTAGTAAGAGGTCCCCGACTATTAAGGGGCATGCTCAATTGCGGGTGAAGGTTCTTCGAGAGGAGTAAGAGGAAATGAGGAGGATGATGAGATGGAGGAACAGCAGTTCACTCCAACAGAGGCGGCCTATTATGTGGGAGGCCATGTAGATGCTCTATCCGAGGAGATCAGGCAGCTCCGGGGGCATTATGATGTGATGGATCAACGGTTGGTGGGTATGGAGGAGAGCCAGAGACAGCTGCAGTCTATGGCTACTGAGGAGTTTTATGCTGCTAGTATGTGGAGGCAGCGTATGGAGGATGCGCAATCAGAGATGTTCCAGGAGATGAGGCACAGGCTTCCTCCTCCTCCACCGCCTCAAGACATTCCATACCACCACCGCAATATCGTACCCTGGAGCGTATGAGAGGATGGGGTTCTTGGGAGGCGCAAAGAAGAAGGCAAAAGAAAGAGCAAAGAAGAATAACAACAACAAGCAGCAAAGACTATGGCACCGATTCGAGCGGAAGTGGCTCGCTGGTCCGCGGGACCGCCTCGAGATAATTTGGTGGTTAAAGGTACCCCTATCCTTTCTTTTATTTTTGTGCATTAGGGACAATGCATATTTTAAGTTTGGGGGTGTGGGGTACTTGGTTGGTTGTACATGTTAGTTAGAATTTACTGTTTTGAAAAAAAAAAAAAATTGAAAAATGAGAAAAATAATAATTAGCTATGTCCTTTTTTGTATATAATCATTAACATTCTTGGTGTTCCCTTAATTGCATGTGATGGATTGTGTCCGCTAGGAAGGATAATTTGGGTGTGAATATGTATATGCAAGTTGGTATATTTTCTGGTTAATTGTGGTATATTACTTAAGAGTTATAATTGAGTCATAAATCTCTTAGTTGTAAGTTTTGTGCACTTGTGAAAATATGCTCTTTGATGATAATTTTGACTCATTTTTATAAAGTTTAGAGTACACCATCATCTTTTGAGTTAATGAATTTGTTTATCAATGTAGCAACACTAGGCAAGTCTTGTGATGAGTATTCCTTGGTTGTGATTGGAACCCCCCCCTTGTGATCTTGAAAAAAAAAAAGAAAAAAAAGAAAAAAAAAGAAAAAATAAATAAAAATGAGAGCAATGGCAATGCAATGTATATTCGGTGAAACCTCCAGACGCGTAGATTAATTGGTTAGGGATTATTCTAGCTTAACCAGATTTCTGGGTATGCAGTAGCATTATGGAGGAAGAGCTTTACCGCCGTGATGGTCCGTATCAAGCTCGATACCGAAATGGCTAACTCTCAAAGCCTTTAAATAAATCTCTACTTAGTATTAGGGGCATGGAGTTCGCTGCTACAGTGTTTCCTACTTGAACGGTAGTAGATTTTAAAGGGTGTTTAAATGATCAAGCGTGGGGGGTGTAATTATTTCATGGGAATATTCATGTTTTGTGTCTAAAAAGTGTTGTTGCTTGGTAAATAGAGTCAATAAAATAAAAGATGATTGGTGTACTTAACTTTGTAAAAATGAATCGTGGTTGTGAGAGAAGAGAAAGATGTTCTTGCATAAAGAGATTTATGGTGTAATTATAATGGTTAAGTAATATTTTACAATTAATGGAAAATATATTTATACTTGCATTGTGGAAAATCTTATCCTGCGGTTGATGGTATTTTGTAATATATGCAATTGTGGAATGCAAGAATGGAGGGACATAGTTGATTATTTGTTAGAGTAGTTTGCTTTTAATTTTTGTTCGTTTAGTTGTTTTTGTGTTTAGTTTGTTTTAGTGTTTGCTCGAGGACTAGCAAATGTCTAAGTTTGGGGGTATTTGATGAGTGAGTTTTACACTCATCCATTGACTACTTTTTGAACTTACTATTTGCTTAATCCTTGAGTTTGGTGTGTTTAATGGATGTTTTTAGTGTTTTTAGTTTCAGTGGTGCAAAGTTGGAAATTGGGAACAATTGTGAATAAATCAAGTGAAATGCAATTATGGGTTGAATTGATTTATGTTGGGACAACAACAAGGCATTTGGCCCAACCAAATGAAGAAGAGGAAGAAGGAATGCAGGAAGGATGGGCTAAAGGAGGACTCAGTGGGCTAAGTATGCAATTGTGGGCCAAGCTGGTGCAAGGGAAGAAAGAAAATGGGCCTATCAGTCTGCCAAGGTGGGCGGTCGCTTAGGTTCTTAGTGGGCGGCCGCTCAGGAGGAAAAATGTTGAAGCTTGAACCTTCTGTTGGTGTGGGCGACCGTGCAGGACAGGTGGGCGGCCGCTCACAAGTATGAGTTGTGAAGACAAATGTTTCTGGAGCACTGGGCGACCGCCCAGGGGTGATGTGGGCGACCGCCCACGAGGCGTTTTGCAGAATGGTTACAGGCGGATTGACATTAATGGGAAATGATGATTTCTATTAATGGTGGCTGTTTATGATTGTTAATGAAGGATTAATTGCAGCAGTGGTTTTTGGAAGAACATGGTTTATTTATTTTTTATTATTATTTTTTCAGTTTTTTTTAGAGAGACCTATAAGTAGAGAGTCTTTATCTTTTCTTTAGAACTTCATGCAGAATTTTCTTAGAATTTCTTGGGTGTTCTTTATTTTCTATGGATAGCTAACCTTCTTAGTTCTTGAAATTGGAGGTAACTATTATGTTTTAAGTTTTACTTTTTATTAATATCATTGTATTACTTGGGATTGTCAAGTTGCTTTTAATTGAATTTTAGAATACTTATCTTGATCACATAATTGTTCTTGAATTATTTGGGAATTTCAATTGTGAATCACCAAATTCATAATTGAAATTAGACTTGACTTGATAGTAACAATTCATTGAATCTCCGCCAAAAGATTCATAAGAATTGTGGTTTTTCTTGTATTGTTCTTAAGTTCTAATTGAGTTCCGAATTAATCTATGAACGGGCCAAGGGAATAGATTAATTGGGAACACTTGATTGCAAATCACCCGCCAAAGTGTCCCAATCATATTTTTGTAAGAACAAAACCCCAAGTATACTTTGATTGATGAATTGTGAAACTTGAGCATAATTTGTGAAACCAATTCCGGGAATTGTCTCCTTATTATAAAACTCGTTTATAATCATTTTTACGTAATTTTTGCAACTATCTTAGTCTTAAACAAATCAACCAATCCTTCACTTTACAAACTTTTTGTTATAGCAGTAATTTTATACACTTTAAACTTCGTGTCTCGGTGGTTCGACCCTACTTACCCTATCTACAAATCAATTGTAGGTAGTTTGAGTCGGAAATTTTCTTTTGACGTTTCGACGTTCGTCACAAAACCTTTGCCTTCCGCCATCTGTTAATTACCAGATTGTTCAAATTCATCTTGTGCAAGTACGGCGGAAGAGGACAACAACCATATGGAGGAGGAGGAAAGGGCGGTGACAAAGCGATGGAGGAGGTTGGGATCGGATGTCAAATTGTGGAGGTCAAAGAGGGTGGCCGGCGGAAGGAGGGTGTGCAGTCGGTGGTGAAGAGGGAGAGATGAGTATGCATCCTTTTTGGACGTCCCACTTCAAACTTCAAAGAGCTTATTCCATAAATGAAAATATGTGAACAGTGTTTCCGACATTTATATCCTCGTAATGTTTATATATTTACAAAAAAAAAAAAACATTCATTATACTCTTATAATGTTAACATATTTACAAAAAAACATTCATTAACTTACTATTTCTCTCACTCATTCTCTCTCCTATTAAATATTTTTAACTTTTACATTCTTTCTCCTCTAATCTTCTACCCACTTTCAATTCTTTATTCATTTTTTTAAAAAAATCTTAAAAACCGTGAAATATTACAATGGCTGTGACCATCAGTTAACTTGGGTTGGGTTGGAGAGAAGAAGACAAAAAAAAAAAGAAAAGAGAAAAGAAAAAATTGAAAAAGAAAAGCAAACAAACCAACCATGACGATTTGGTTGGTTGACCAACACCCAAATTTTTCAATACCTTGTGTCAAGTGGCACTTTTTGATTGGTTCTCTCAACTTTTGAATTATCTTTTTAAATATAATTTTAAATGGCTATAAATATATTTATATTTTATTAAAAAAATTATCTAAATTTTTATTTTTTCATTCTCTATAAATAGAGACCAGTTTGGTATTTTTTGAGATACAACTCAAATACTTCCTTTCTCACTCTTAAAAATCATCTTTTTGCCCAACTTTTTATCCTAAATTCCAAAAAATAAAATAAAAAAAAAATTATTCCCTTATGGAACCAAAGTTTCCTTTTTAAAATAATTCTGAGGCATTTGTCAATCCTCAAAATTATTCAAACTCTCAATTTTATTATAACTCTCGAAATTCTGCGAACCCTCATAATATTTCAAATTTCGAAAATGATTCAAATTTCCAAATTTCTCTGAATCTTTCATTCCTACATCTGAAAATATCCAAAGCTCCCAGAAAATCATATTGAGCTTAGAGATGATTTGATTGAGCACATTTGGCAAAAATTCGGCGATGATAATTAAATACTCCCTCCGTCCCATAATAGTTTTCTCATTTACTGTTGAGAACGAAAAATAAGGAATAATGTTATTAAAGTAGGAGTTGTGATTGGATAGGAGAGAGAATGAGTGGAGAGAATAGTAAATTTGAAAAGTGTTCTGAGTATGACAAGTGGGTCCCATGAATAAAGAAGTATTAAAAAATTTCCTTTTTAAGAAAATGTGACTTTAAAGTGGGACGCCCAAAATAGCAAAATGAGTAAGGTAATATGGGACGGAGGGGGTATGTAATTTTCATGTCATGTCATTTCATTTCATTTCATGTATTGTAATTTTATTTTCGTCATGTATTATAGTATTAAGTTTAATTTTAATTTTGTTTGATATTTTTATCAAGTTTATTTTTTGCAATTATTATAAATTTAGTAGTTAAATTTATTTTTATTAATTTATTATAAGATTAGAAAAATAATATAAATTGAGTATCGATAATATGTATTTAATAAAATAAAAGATAGTTTAAAGAGATAAGGTTAATTGGGTAAGGTTGGATTGGGTTGCTGATAGAAAAAAAAAAAAAATAAAATAAAAAAAGAGATTGGTTGTAGATATAAATTAAGTAAATGGAGGGAAGAGAAATAATATTTAATTATTGAATTGAGTTGAATTGATTGCTGATAGACGTAGTCATAGATAAGCAAGAGTAAATAGGTCATTTTAGTGCCTAATTAAGTGAGTTAGAAATATTTTGTCACGGGGGCAATTTGAAAATTTTTATAATGATATCAGTTAAGTTATTAATGTCCTCTAACATCCATTAATATTTTAATGATTTTAGTTAGTTTTGCTAATTAATTAACCACAAATCAAAACAAAGCCACGACTTTGAACGTCACAAAATTAATAATTTTAGGGCCCCAAATTTTAAATTTCATTTATTTAGAAATTTAAAATTTGGGATCCAAAAAATCACTATTTTTCTGGAACAAAGTCTTGACCAAGAAAGAGTCAATCCAAATAGGGCAAAATTTTAGATGCTTTCTCCTCACCCCATGTTAGATGTCCGTTCTGGTAAGACTTTTATGACTAATTTTTTAGCAAGATTCACTACATTCCCTATAGCTTGTTCTTCAATGTGTTGATACTGCCTCTTAGAGCATCAATAACCTCAAATTCACAATTTCCTCGGTATTAATATTGTTGTTCTGCATGAATCAAATTAGGTTCACCCCAAATCATTGAGGTGCACCAATTTTTCATGTGAAACTTTATTTTGAGTCGCTATTATTTTGGAATATGTTTTGAATGAGTTTGAGATAGTTTTAACTCACATTTGTAAGCCAGTATTTTTAAATCAAGGGTTTAACCTATACAAGCTCAGCGGTTCCCAATTTCAAACCGCCAATTCCCGGAAAAGGAAACCGTATTCAAACCATATAATTACGGTTACCGATTCAGGGTCCCAACCGTCAATTCCCTGTATATGTACCATGATTTTGGCGGTTCCCATTTATTTATTACTAGAACTTCAATATCCATTCAATTCGTTATAAAATTCATTTAAAATAATAGATTTTATAAGGAAATATTATCTTTTTAACGAACTTGGTTAGTTTTTTAATGAATTTAATTAATTTATTAACTAAATAATAACAAAAAAACTAGTTGTTACATGGTTTCAAAATTGAGAAGTTTCACGGTTCCCGTTCTGAAAATGATGGGCATATATTCAAACCACAGAACCGCCAATTACGATTCCTAGGTACGGGAAGGAGGGAGTATTTTTTTCAAGTGTACCCTTTTTCGAAGGATAGGACACACTCACACACCAATAACAAATGAGTAAGTTTTGGGAAAAACCAGTTTCTCCATAAATTATAAAAAGTCCAATTTTTTTCAACTTGCAAATATTTGACGAATATAAGATCAGTTTAAAAAAACAGGACTTTTTATAACTTAGGGAGAAACTAGTTTCCCCCAAAATATTGTGATAACAAATACTGCTCTTTTCATCCCAAAATGAATTCATTCCATTCTCAACAAAAAAAAAAAAACAAATTTACCCTTTTATTAGAAGAGTATTGTAATAATAATAAATAAAGAAGCATCAGAAACCAAAAAATTATATCCCCAGCAGCAAATGAATGCTGTTACGGTCCGCATCATGGCATGATCTAAAAGATCCATCACCTGCCTCTTACCCATAAATAATCCATATTTTCATCTTCCAAAAAAAATAAAAATGAAAAGGGCTCAGAAACAAAAATGGGTATGAGAAAGTTTATCAATCATCAGCATCAGAGTGGTGCATGACTTTCCTTTTTTTCTCATCACTGCCCTTGCTAACAACGTCAACAAATTACTAACTTAAAATCGCATATAAATTAAAATCAAAAAAAAAAATCACAAATTGCAAACGAAAATTCAACAAATCTCTGCGATTGAAATTCAACCGGTGTGTCCTTGTTTTCGTTCGATTGAAATCAAACAAGTAAGCACAAATTGAACCCGAAAATTCAACAAAAAACTGCAACAAATCCTTAGAATTGAAATTCAACAAGTGCGTGTGTGTGTGTGTGTGTGTGTGTGGAATTCCAGAACACTAACCGATCTAGAGAGGGGAGGGAGGGAGAGAGGAAGGGACATTGAAGAAATCGTCTCTGTGTTTATTTATAGTTAGGGAAAAGGGTTTCGAGTTTCGACTGGATTTTATGAGCGGCTAGAAAAGAAGGAAACCCTAGCCGCTTCGCTTTATCTATTTCTTTCTTATTACTTATTTACCCTCGCCTTCCTCATCTAACTTTCGTTGCGCCCTTTTCCAACCATTAGTTCCATTTAGGCCGTACAAAAAATTCGTGAAATAGGATCAAATCAGTAGAATCAGATTAGATCAGTAAAAATTGGACCGAAAAAATAATATTGGTCTGGTCCTGATTTCAAATTTTTATGAAACCGATTATTTGGTCTGATCTTGATTTTGAAAAAAATATACGCGATCCTGAACCGGAATCGAACCGGACAGGACGGAATATATACTCCCTCCGTCCCACGTTAGTTGAGACTAACTTTTTGGGCACACCAATTAAGGAAAAGTAAGTGAGAGAAAAAGTGAAAGAAAATGTTGTGAGATGAAGAATTAAATAGGAGAGAGAATGAGTGGGAGGAATAGTTAGGAGAGAGAATGTTGTGAGTGTAAAAGTGAAATAGGAGAGAGAATGAGTGGGGTAAATAGTGAAGATTTCTTTGCCATTTTGAGCAGTCTCAACTAACGTGGGATGACCCAAAAGGGAAAGAAGTCTCAACTAACGTGGGACGGAGGGAGTATATATATATATATATATATATATATATATATATATATATATATATATATATATATATATATATATTAACTTTCTTACCATTATGTTTCTTTTAGCTAGTTAAGTTTTTTAGTTGGGCTCAAGTGGTTGAACATGAACCTCTTCTTTCCTAACTGTTAATTTTGTTATTGTAATTTGGTTCTTAAATATGCTTGCTTGTAAACAACCATATACTCCCTCCGTCCCGAAATATTGTTCAGCATCGGAGTATTTGATCCTATAATGTAATGGTCCGGTCCTGGTCCTAAATTAGAACCGGACCGATAGGACCGGTCCTATAATGTAATGGTCCGATCCTGGTCCTAAATTTTTACAGAATCGGAGTATTTGATCCGATCCTGATTTTCTAAAGTTTTAATAAAAATCGGACCAATTCGGACCGTAAACACCCCTAGTTCCATCTTTTAAAATCCCCCCCCCTTTTTTTTTTTACTTTTACCCACGTCAATTTTAGCCCAAAAATCACTCTTAAATGGATTTTTTTCTTAAATAATTCCATTTAAAAAAAATAATTCTCAAAATAACTCACCTCTAAAACTATTTTTCAAAATGATCAATTTTTTGGAACTCGTTACATGGTGTAGTGATTTCAACATTTGACCGTTGAAACTCGCTACACCATATAACGAGTTTAGCTAAATTAAGGTTTAACTAATTCATAATTAAAATTAATATAAATTGCTAGACCATTTAGCGATTTCAATCGGATATGAAACTCGCTACATGGTATAGCGAGTTCTAATAAACCAAACCTAGGCAGCAGCGGCGAGTTACAGACTCTAAAAGAAAGAAACAAAAAAAAACCTAAGTCTAAGTAAGGGAGAAGGGAAAGGGAGAAGAAGAAATTATTTGCCATTGAAACCTAATTCTAAGTAAGGGAGAAGGGAGAAGAAGAAAAATTTTGTCATTGTTATCATCAAATCCAAGCTTTTCACCATCTAATTTCGTAATTGTATGTTTACATCCAAGTTTATCCTTTTTATTGTTGATGATTTTGCTTTGATTTGAGTAGTTGTTGAAATAGGGTATATGCTTTGATTTGGGTATATGCTTTGATTTTGTTACTTGTTGAAATATGGTATATGCTTTGATGATTTTGCTTTGATTTGGGTACTTGATGATTTTGTTTTAATTTGTGTAGTATATGCTTTGATTTTGGTTTAAATATATTTAAATTATTAAGATTTTTTTGAATATTAGTGTTGTTATTGAACCCAATTGTTGCTATATGTGAACTCAATTTTTGGTATAGTTGATATATTTGAACTCCATTGTGATACATTGATGTTTCAAAGTTTTTATATTTGTTATTGAAGTAGAAATAGAAGTATTTGGGTATATGATTTGATTTTGTTACTTGTTGAATTAGAAATATTTGTTATTAATGTTTCAAAGTTTCTATATTTATATATGTATTTATTTGATATTGAAATGTGGTTTCTTTTGTTAAAACAGATGTATACATTCACTACAAGAATCAAGGTTTTTAGCCACGGTCGTCGAACCGTGGTAAATAGAGATAAAACCGTGGCTAATAGTATTTACCACGGTTTTGTCACGTTTTTACGTCCGTAGCTTTTGTGAGCGTCGCTTATACTGTTCTACGTTTTCTAAACCGTGACAAATAGTATTTGCTACGGTTATGGTCACGATTAAAAACCGTAGCACAATAAGTGTGATATATGTTGATTTTTTATTTGTCACGGTTGTTGTGACATTTTCTAAACCGTGACAAATGGTTATTTTTTATTTGTCACGGTTGTTGTCACATTTTAAAAACGGTGCAATTTATAATACTTGTGACAATTTGGAACCGTCACAAAAGTTATGTGCGACATATAAATCTTTATTTGTATTGGTAATTAACGTGGCAAATGATACCTTAATATGTGTTTTTCATATTTGTAACACAATTCAAAACTGTGATATATAGATTTTTTTTAATTATAAAACCTAGTGTACTATATATTCATTGTAATACATTTAGTAGCAATAAAAGAATTAAATGACCATTTTAACCGTAATGCATAAATTTCCATAAAAATCCACAAACGGTGATACAAGTGTTTAAACAAAAATCCTAAATAATTCATTCTAGTAAGTCAAATCTAACAACTATTTATAAAGCATTTGCTACTCTTAAGCATTTGTCTGAAATAAAACATGTACAAAAGTGTAATCATGGCATAATCTAGTCTAAAACATCAAAGTTTTGAAGTTGATGTTGATGTTGAAGTTGAAGATCAAAGAGACATCATCAAGGCTCCAATCCTGTCATGCATATACAAAAAAGCAAATCTTCATAAGTGAATGAATATCGTTGACAATTGAAAACATAAACAAAATAACGAGTACTTCATATTTTAGATTTAAAACAAATGGATAATAATTACTAATCGATGACATGACATATTATAAGTTTGAAAAAAAACTAACAAAGAAATTAAGTAAAAAAAAAAAACTTGAGTATGATTTAAAAAAATTTACTTAGAAAAAAAGTCATCTAGCTACAAATCTCATCTGACCCATCATCACCCAATGTTGTAGGAATCTGTGAGTAAGAAAATAATGTGAATTAGTCATAAGGTGGAGTAACCTTATGAAATAAATACAAAAATAAATAGAGTACTCAATTATATTGTAGTCGGTTAATACACAAATTCATCAATTCTTAATATTATTATCACTACAATAGAATAGGGCTATTGAATTTAAAATACTAGCTTTGAAATAAATATAAGACTAAACAGAGTACTCAAGTTTTTTTTACAAGGAGGGTGAAGATGTAATAGGTTGCTGTGAGTTGGGGAAGGTCTATAGAGAAACCACTACTTTGCAAAGGCATCAAAACTCAATTTTACTATGTGTAACATGTATGAAGCTTCTTATATGCCATTTGAAACTCATGTTAAAAGATCACCTACATTATGCAAGAAACAGATAGACAACCTCGAACATTTAAAGGCTACAAGACCAGATTCTCCTCCAACCTAAATCGCATAAATTGCAATCAGATTTAAAAATAAGTAATGATTACAATAGAAAGAAACTGAGAGAGAGAGAGAGAGAGAGAGAGAGAGAGAGAGAGAGAGAGAGAGAGAGAGAGCTAGAGGCCAATATTTTTCTTCCAAGTCATAGATTCAAGGGTTTACGGTCCATGCTCAACAAATCTTAAACACTCTAATCGTATTATATTTTATAGGATTGGCAACATTAAATACCAATATGACCAGCCTTGAGATTTCGTAACCACAAATATGCTAAATATTCTGGTACATATTATGTTTATGAAATCCAAAAATAGGGACGAAAGTGGAAGGCAAGTAGGCCATATCCTTAAAATCCCTCGTGTGTGCAACAATTTCCGAGGGTAATTGAAAGTGCTTAAAGATACTAGCTAGTCTTAAAGACAATAGTAGAAATGTTGGATACAAGAAATAACCAGTAAGGTTAAGTCAAGCACTTGCAGACAAGCATCCTAGTAAACAAACCGTGGCATCAGTTATGCAAAAAATAGCTTCGAATCTGAAAGACTCCAGAAAGTGCTATTAAATAGGATGTTGACTTCAGAGATCAAGGGTACTAGGGAAAAGAAATATACTAGACTAATATATTAGAGTATTTCAGGAAAATTTTAAGCAACTATGAAACCTAAAGATGCACACACATAGAGATACCGATGCTTTCAGAGTAACATGTCCACGAGTGCAAACAAACTATGGAAACTAAAATATATGAAGCAGTAATTGTACCACAAGTGCATCCGTAAATTGCCGCTTCCAAACATACGTAACACTAGTTTCTTCATAGGTGGCTAAGTCGTTAAAATGCTCATCTGAGCATTCAGGCAGGATCATTACCAGGCACATTTTGATACACATGACCTGCAAATTATACTTCCATAAGCTTCCTTTACTATAAGGTCTTAAATAGTTTAAGATACATTGCCCTTTTGCATACCAAAATGTGTAACCCTTTGCTCTAACCTCACTAAAACATCTCCGTTCTTCCTTTTTCACAGACTTACGGTAAAAAGATATTGGAAAGGGTCATAATCGCTTCATTGACTAGTCCATACTACGATTCATGTGAGCCTACCCCTAATCATTTTGGGATTAAGGCTTTATTGTTGCTGTTGTTTTTGTATTTGAAAGTCATAACGTGGCAAAGTTGTGCACAGTCTCTTTCGTCTTCTTTTTTTATTTTAGATGAGAAAATGTATTAGAAAAGAGCACCAAGAGAGGGTAACCATTGTAAACTAGGGGTATGCAAAACAAAAATAAATCCAAAAGGGTATTGATGCGCTATTGAGGAAATTGTTGATTCACAAGTTTTTATACATCAAGAAAATAAAAAACACGCATCTTTTGCGATGCATTCTGGTAATCTACATGTAAAAAATTTCATATATGGCTACATGCACACATAATAGAAGGATGTAGCACGTCTAACAAAGACATCCAACATAGGACCACAACCTTAGTTTCATAGTAACAGCATAGTAGCATACAAACATACAGGGAATGAAAAGACTATCAATTGAACTAACAACTCAGCAATTTAGCACTATTCAACCAGAATAATAAAAAATAAAAATGGTTTTCTAGGCAACATATTTCATTACCAAAGACAATGGCAGAAACATTTTCAAAACATAAAGCAAGCATAAATTTTCTTCGAGAATTATTTTTCACTTTCATTCTTTTCAGAAAGGAACTTCATAATTGAAATGGCAGAAAGACAACATGATGTAATCAATATGCAAGCTTGCCAACACAGTAATTAGAAACATCTAAAAACCCAACTGTCTAAATGTTTTTCCAATGTCTTATTTTTTTAGGTAAATTGTACGCCATTGACAACTTTGTATCTAAGTGAACATAACAGTTTATAACAACTGAAAGATAGAGATAGAACATCTTATAAAAGAAATCACTTACTGGGCAACTTGGATAACTCTTCCCCTTTAGTTTTTCGCTGGCCTAGATAACCTGAATACACAAGCACGCGCTTAAAGCTTCAAAAAATAGGGAATATGAGTTTTCTCAGACCATATAGGATGGTCAAATGAAAAATAATAACATGGTTTTCCAGGGATTTACCAGAAAGAACAACAAACGCATCAGTGGATATCCACGCCAGCTCAGGAAGAGTTTTGTTACGGTACCTAGGGGACAAGTAATCAAGGGCATCCAAAACAATGACAAGACCATATGATTTGCTCGATAAGGGAGAGGAAACTTAATATTAAGTACGCGAACAATGCCTTTGCGTATAAGGCTCTTGCAGTTGTTATCTGGCTCGTCCAAGTCATATGGCTCCACACCCCACGCTTCAGTATCCTCTTCTTTTGACAATTGTGAGACCACTGAGCATTTATTGGGGCCTACATGCAGTACTTTATGCATGCTATAACTATATGCTTTCTTCGGTACTGGTAATGCCCTATAACTTCTGATGAGCATGAAATACCACCTGCAAAAACCCATTTAAGGTGACCAGATCATTTAGATTGGAACCATCATCTGACAGTCCTTTAAGATGTGTGATGGAAAGAATCTTGAAAACTAGCACATGCAGTTCATATTTTAGGAACAACTGGAATCATAGTTACATTTGACTTTGTGAAGGCATGCTTAGATTTTGGCTCATTGCAAAATACTCAATGGAACCCAGTATTTATATCATCTAGATTACCTCATGAAAGAATGCAGAAGGCATATAGGAAGGAGAAAATAAAAAGGCAGGAGTAGATGTCAGTAGAAATATTTTATAATCTAAAAATCACGCCCGAATATCTCGATTTCAGTTTTCTTCTTTGGAAGACACAATAGCATTTGATAAAAATAACTGTGAGAGACTAATAAACTTCTTCGTATCACATTCATTTAAATCATAATATCTTAGACGGTAATGCTAAGGCAAAAATGGGATGCACCTAATTTGGATACAAAACCAGCTAGAAACTGTTGATTGGTTAATGTAGTAGGTCCTATCACTTAGGTACCTATAAATACATATCCAAATCAATAGATGTCAATCTGGTTTTGTATAAAAACGGTTAAGCAAGTCTTTGTGTGCCTTCTCAATCCATGGCGTCCCGGTTCCTTGGGAGTTACCAGATAAATGACTATTTAAATCAGGATTTTGAGCTCAAAGAGTTACCTTCCAATCTATTGAAAACCTCTTTACCGATTGCTTCCACCCGTCGCAAGTAAAAAACATCCTTTATAACTAAGCAGAGGTGAGTGTAGAATTTAAGTTCTTACTAGAAAGTAGATAGCCTGAATCCTATCACTCAGGTATCCTTGAACAATAAACTATCTAAGTACAACTTACTCAAGTGGACAGGCATATACTGACCTGAACCGCTGTAGAGATAGCCAATTATCAGGAATGATCCCTGAAATTTTCACAAAAACAAAACTTATTGATCATCTTTATTAGTTAAAAGAAGCTGATGATGGAAAGTTTTCTTCACAAACTCATTAATGCTCTCAAAATATAGAAATAGCAAAAAAGATATTTGGAGACAAAATATTAACAAGAATTTACCAAAAACACAAGACCAACAGACAATAAAGGTGATGAACGTGATTTTGGGTGCAAAGATCCCACAAAAGGAATGCCCATGCCATCTACAAACCGTCGAGAGATACTAGCTGGCCTCCTGGACATTTTTGTAAACTAGAGCCGAACCTGCATAATCACAGTGTTAGTTAGCAAAAAAGTAATGACACAAAGAACAAAGGCATAAAAACATCTTAGTTGCTTTAGCCTTTTTCATTAAATCCATAACAAAGTAATCAATTGGCTTAAGCGATAATCCAATATTCCATATATAGAAGAAACGAGACTGTCTCTTCTCAGAAAATAAATCAACTAGCATTAAGTGATTCTGTTTAAGAACAATCCAACGTTTGTTCATTTATTTGCCTTAAAAACTGGGTATAATTTCAATTAAAACTGGAATGGGCATAAAAAGTTGACGGCTGATCTCAATCTAGTAAACAGCAACTTCTAACAATCATATATTCAAGTTAAGCAACTAAAGTGATTCAAGTAGCCAGTACTAAGTACAAAAACATGATACATGGGTATTTACAATATATATTCAAGTTGAGAATTAAAAAAAAAAATTAATACTACTGAACTATATATATATATATATATATATATAAGAGCAAATGGTGTTCAGATGTTTGTTCGGCATCCAGATTAAGACTACAGCAAGGTTGTAACTTGAAAACATATACATCTAGCGAACCAATAAGCAAAGACAGGTAGATTATTTGCCCTAAACTGCAGTTCAGGGTCTGCTAGTACTACTCTGTATCTGTAAGCGTTTCGTCAATAAAAATTGATTACTAACATAATTGAGGACTACAGAAGCAATATTGAACACCATAGCTATCGATTACCTCAAGAATATTTCGCGTATGAAGATTTCTAGGTTTGCGGTTTGCGTTGAACTGCGCCAATAAATGAGAAGTCGCCGAATTCCTAATTAGCTAAGAATTCTAGGAGGAATCGGAAATCAGAATCGATTTGGATTTGATTTGCGTATGGAGATTTCAGAGTTTGCGGTTTGCGTTGAAGGTTTGCAGTTTGCGTCTTTGAACTGCGCCGGCTGAAATCCTAATTAGGTTAGAATTCTGAGAGGAATGGAAATCAGAAACGATATGGATTTGGATTTGGATTTGGATTTGGATTTGGTTTTGGTTTTGGATTGAGAGGGAATTTTTGGAGGGAAGTCCTGAATTTGGGAGGGGAATTTGGAGAACGCGCTATGGCCGGAGTTTAGGGATTTTGATATGTAAAAATAAAAATTAAAACAATATTTAACGGGTAAACCACGGTATTTCCATTAAAACAATTACGATTGAACTACCAAACTACAAGTCGAACCCCAACCATGGAACCGGTGCGAATAATAATTAATTGTCACGGTTAAAAGAACCGTGGTTTATAGAAAATTATTTGCCACGGTTGACGGACCGTGACAAATAAAATGTGACAAAAACACCTTTTTCTTGTAGTGATTTATTAATCCTGAGCCTATCGATAACTTTGCTTTGACTGGACATGAGGGCCACAGAGCTCGTTTTATTTGGGTCGTACAGCAGGTTGCTAGTCCGCTTTCATTTCGTCGTGGTGCCACATTGCCGGATAGACTAGCTTCGAGTATATTGTCGAGATTAGCCGAGAGTGGCTTTAGTGTGGTTCATTATATAGGGAGAATTCAGTATGATTATGGATTGTTGGAGGCATTGATTGAGAGATGGAGTTCGGAGACCCATTCATTCCACCTCCCGTTGGTGAGATGACTATTACCCTAGAGTATATCGGCATGATTTTCGAGTTGTCGATTGATGGGGATGCTGTTACTGATGCTGACATCGCCACTTCTAGACTGGCGGATAGTATGTCACGATCTTTTAGGGGCTGTCCCATCTCCCGGAGATATGGATGGGAGTAGTCTCAAGCTAAGGTGGATTACGAGTCAGTTTACACACTTCCATGACCTCGCTGATGATACTCCTGAAGACATTGTTGATATGTATATACAGACATATATCATACTAGCCTTGGGTTTTACGGTGATGTCTGATCATACGAACAACATGGTTAAGTTGTATTATCTGCCACTATTTCGAGAGATTTCGAGGGTCTGGATATAAAGTTGGGGTAGTGCTTCGCTAGCTTTTCTATATCGACAGTTGTGTAGTGCGACTAACCCTCTAACGAGCATTATGGTGGATTTCTCAACATTTTACATGTATGGTTATCTCATTTTAATGTGCATTATATTGTTTAAGTTTGATTTCAAATTATCAGCATTATTTATAGTATTTGATATAGATTTTATTGATATAGATTTGGGCTTGTGAGCGGTTGATATGTGTGCAACCTGGAATTCAAATGTGAAATATTGATCCGAACAAGAGCACATGCCACTGGGATGCAAGTATACATATATCATATGTTATTTTCTCGTTGTTATAGTTTTTTTAACTGTTTCTTATAATTATTCTTTTTATGAAATTTCAGCTGCACCGAATCATCATTGTATCTCAAGAAGGTTACTGCCCATAACCTGCGAGGCTATCGTGATCAGCTGGCCAAGCTAACGGATGATCAGATTGTGTGTCAGCCTTATAGAGATCGACAAGCTCCGACCTAAGTCTATAAGGGACGGGCCGTATGGATGGCGCAGGTCCCTCTTATATGCTTTGAGTGGATAGAGTGGCATTTGTCGGATCATGTTCTGAGGCAGTTTGAATGCTGTAGGGAGTCCCGAACCTTGCGACACTCGGAGGGACTTGCACAGAGTTGATCGGCGAGGAAACAATCTTGTGATTTGGAGTGAATGACATCAGCAATACATTGCACTTTGGGGACAGAGGCGAAACTTACTTGTTGTAGGGGTCCCAGCCTTATAGAGGACGCTAGATAACCGTTGGCTGCCCCTTTCTGGCATGGTAAGTATTTACATTTTCATTATTTTTTCTAGTTTTTTTTTTAAAACATCAATTTATTAACTTATTTCTCATTCTTATTTTTTTTTTGCTACAAAAATAGGTGCAAAACCTTCAACGTATGCATATCACCAATGAGGAGCAGCATCATATGTCGTGTCCTCAACAAGCTGAGATGCGGAGGTTGTTTAGACACACGCTCACTAACATTAGGGAGCAGCAACGACTTGAGGCTGCAGCACCTCCAGCACCGGTAGATCGCGTATAAGGGGTAGAACCTCGACAGCGTTGTGTTAGACGTCGTGCACAGCCACAACCACAACCACAACCACAAATGGACTTGCACGACGAGCCAGATAAGCTAGAACCTGAGGTCCAACCAGAGCCCGAGATCCAGCCAGATTTCGAGACTTAGTATGATGGACTATTTGATTATTCTTCACAGTGGGTACCTACTCAGGTGGAGGAGGCAGACGAGAGGATTAGATATGAGGTTGAGGAGGGTATTTATTCAGGTTTTTACCCTCGCCACGGTTCGAGTCAGGTGAGTGGGTTATTAATGATGATGATTATTTCGTTGACCCTCCACCTAGGACTTTTCACACGTCGGTATATTCGGGAAGTGGCTTTAGGGTTCATTTATCATCCTCACGAGCGGATATTCAACCCTTCTCTGATCCGTCTGCGACTTCATCTAGTATGGTACATCTTACCCCTGGTCAACGGGAGGAGTTGATTAGAAGAGGGTCTCGGGAGCGACATCCGATGAAGTTCACCCCGACTGCCTATGATAGAAAGTATGAGAGGAGAAATAAGTGAAACTATTTTTTTATTTATATGTAATAAAAATTTGTAGTATTAGTTGTATTAGTTGTAAGAAAACATTTATATATTTTCTGATGGTTTTGTATGTTTTTATTAGTATGTTTGTTGTATGGTTTTTTAAGTTTTTGTACAGTTTAGTATATTGTTTTGAGACTTTAGTACAGGTTGGGATGTGTGTTTTATGGAATTTCTGTGTGTGTGTGTGGGATTACAGCAGTTTGTTGCTAGGAAACATATTTCCAGTGAACCCGCTACACCATGTAGCGATTTCACCAAACTCGCTACATGGTGTATCGAGTTCACTGGAAATGTATTTCCTAGCAGCAGAAAACTGTTAAAATTACAGAAACTGAAAACAAAAACACATTCTGTAAAAAAAAAAATAGAAACTGAAACTCAAAACAAACACAATTTACAACACAAATTGTATTAAAAATCAAAATTACATCCAATTCATACTCAAACGAAATCCAACCTCGGAATGCTTCGAGCTTCTTTCTTCTTTCTCTCCTTCCGTTCCTCGGCCACGACCACATCATAGGCCCTTTCAATTCCTTCCTCGTGGTCGCTTTTATAACTTGGAGCTCATAATCTAAATCAGGTGAGGACACCCCATTTCTGAAGCAGTTAATAACTTCCTTATCCGTAAGGTCTTCCTCAATTTGGTCGATCAACCCCTTAAACCGTGGGAAATAACTGATGGTACTCTCTGTCTTACCCAGAGTCATATTGTTGAGGTATGTAACTGTTTTCTTGTGGGCCCCAGCTGTGGAGAATCTCTCTAAGAACATCTTCCTCATATAACTCCATAGGGTGATGCAACCAGTTGATAGACCGCGAAACCAAGTCAATATTGCACCTGTGAAGGTACTGGTTAATGCCTTGCATAGTACATCATCTTCGGAGGAGATCAAACATATAGTAGCCTCAAAGTGTTGCATGTGATTCAAGGCATTGGTCGTGCCTGAATATTTTTCTAGCACGGGCAACACCCTTCAGGTAAGGTTGTAAACGAATCGAACTTTTTTTATTCGATTCGGTATTCGATTCGAGTATTCGGTATTCGTATTCGAAAAATTTGAATTCAAATTTTTATATTGATTCGATAAGTATTCGAATAATATCTCATGATATTCGATTCGAGTATATTATTTGAATAATATATATATATATATATATATATATATATATATATATATATATATATATATATATTAATACGAATTGAATACTCGATTCGAATACCGAATCGAATCGAATAATTTGAATATCAATTTCGAATCGAATACGAATCAATTTTTATATTCGAATACGAATCGAATACGAATATTCGAATATTTTCATGAATCGAATCGAATACGATGATATTCGATTCGATTCGTTTACACCCCTACCTTCAGGTGAACCTTTGTTGAGCATGTCCTTAGCCAAAGGTCGAAGAGTACAATCATTTCGTTCGACCTTGCCATCTGTTGCCTTCCGATCTGCATCCATGTCTTCTAACCTCCTTTTCAGATTGAGAATCTCATTAACATCCAGGTCGCCTCTTTGATGGGAGATAGAATTAGACTTTTGTCTCTCCTCTTGGTAGTGATCCCTCCTATAGTGGGTCCTGTGTCTCTCATTCCTTAGGGGAGTTATTTCTCTTCTATCTCTCCTGTGAAGCGATCGATCTCCCCTATGAGGCGACCTACGCGGATCTCGGTTAGCCTCGAGCTGCCTTTTCTGGGCTGATTCGGCCTCTTGCTCCCTTTGTTGGTTGAGCCTATACCTTAGATCGGCAGTCCCATCCACATAGATGTGCGTATGAGGAAGCCTATCATCTCTCCTCTCTTCTCCGAATGGCCTGGGGCCCCCGTTGGCACGCCTATGAGAAGTAAGAGAAGGAGCTACCCTTTGTGATCTTCTGTCGTCCTTTTTAGGAGACTCTGGTAGCTCGAGCAACTCATTTTGCACCTCGAGCAAGCTCTGTAGTAATCTATCTCGCTCTAGCAAGATCTCCTTCCTACTAAAGAGAGAAACTGAGGGACCTTGAATGTCGCCTGCAGTTGTTCGACCTGTTTGGATTCTCTTGGCATGCTAGATTACTCCTTGGTTAGACATGGGCCTCTTGTCCCTCCTTCTATCTTGTATCCCTATCCCATCGGCCACACTGTTGAAACGAGTGTCCCTCCTATTGGGATGCCCAAGTGGAGGATGAGGCAAGTTGGCAGTACGATTCCCCGCACCTGTATCCGTGCCTAGGTTGTTCCCCCTAACATTCTCATTAACTGGTTCACTTCAGACAGCGTCGGATACCATATATGTGATTATGCAAGGTTTCAAGGTCTAGTATTTTCGTTTCCCGGCAATGAAATCAAACTGATGATTCAGGAAACGATCCGATAATTTTTAGTCAAGCAATAGGGTGTAATCTAGCTAATGTGACCTGAAATCACTAACAAACGGCTAGCCGGGATTGTCTCCGGCTAACATCCTCCGGCGTGATGATAAGATAAAGTGTTAAGTTTGTATTAAACTGTATTGAACGACTTAAATCTTAAATATTGAAGATGACATTACCTTTTTACGTTGTATTTAGTATGGTATTTATAGTGGTGTCGTAGGATCATTATAAATTCCTTATATTGTGGATATAATGCTGGTGTAACGATCTGCGTAATTGTAGGAGGCGGTTACGAATTGAGTCGTTGATAGACGCACGTGTTTGTTTGGTCAAGGTCGCATAAGTATTCGAGGTTGACCTAACCTCGTACCTTGGCTAGGCAGATATTGTACAAGTAGGAGCCGAAAGTCGAACGAAGCTAGGTCGGGACCAATTAAGATCGGACAATGAGCTTGATCGACTGATTTATACCATTGGGAGATAGAGTTGTAACAGCTGGGCAAACTCACTCATTAATTGTACCTTTAGAATGATCACAACGTTGGGCTTATATATTGAGCCTGTCGCGTCAATTTTATTCCGTTTATAATACATTTTTAAATAAGAGGTTTTACCAATAAGTCTCGATATAGGACGAAATTTACTAATAAAAACAATACATTTCAATTTTTATCTTAGAGTTTCTGAATTGAAATTAAAACTTCCGTAAAATCCCTAACTCTCTTTATAATAATTATAATAATTTGAATCGACAAAAGTACGCCTCAAATTTACTCATTCTTCTCCCTCTCTCTATGCGCTCTCTGTTCTCACCCTCTCTCTCTCTCTATATGCCCTTCTCTGCTGTACGAAAATCATTTATCACTAGTAGTATTGAATTATATAATATGTATTTCTTTTAGGTGGCAAATTTCATATTTAAAAAATAATAATCAAACAAAGAAAGAAATTCAATATAACAAAATATATCATCTTATTGCTAACCGAATTTCAGTTGACCCAATGATTAAATATTTCATATTCTTTATATGCATTATATATATATATACTTACAATAATATTTTGTATAATAACAATAAATATTCTCTCGTACTTTACTTTTATACTCACAACACCAATCAAATTACTATTCATTTCACTCATTCTCTTTTTGCTTTAATTTTTATACTCACAATACCTCTCTTATACCTCACTTTTTCTTAATTACCGTGCCCAAAATGTTAGTCCGATTTGAGGTGGTACGGAGGGAGTATATTAAAATACAGAGATAACTAAAAAATAAAGAGCGTTATGTGGGTGAGTCGGTTATGTGGTGAGTCGTAGTACTTCAAAATGCCCCAGTCAATCCTAGCTCCACCTAATCAAGTAGGTTGAAAATCGTCCAAAACAATATTAATATAGCAAGTGGATAAAAATTAGGTTATGTAAGTGATAGTTTTTTTTTTCTAATTATATAATTTTATAAGTATTAAATGGTTCAAAACTCTATCCATCTTTTATCCTTTTAGAAATAAATCAAAATGTGAACTTTTAAATTGATATTTATAAAAAAAAAATGTAAACTTTAAACCGAAACTGATAGAATAGAGTAGTAACTATAACTTATTAGTCATACTTAACTTATTACAATAAACTATTAATAGTTAAAAATTATGGTTAATTATTATAATTAACAATTATAATTAACAATTAATTAACATTTATTAGTTAACTATTATAAAATTAACTATTATAGTTATCAATTATAGTTAACTATTAATAATTAACTATTAATAGTTAACTAATACAATTAACAATTATACTTAACTATTAATTATACTAATTATTAATATTTTACCATTATACTTACCTATTATAGTAACTAATACTTCCTCCGTCCCGGAAAAATGCGCACAAAATGAGATGGCACAAGAATTAAGGTAAAAGGTGATGTGTTGTGAGTGTAGATGGTTGGGTAGGAGAGAGAAAGTGGAGTAAGTGAGTAATTGTTGTAAGTAGAGACAAGTGGGTCCCATTTTCATGTTGGGACTTCGCATATTATTGTGGGCAAGGTTCTAAAAAGCGCTAGCCGGCGAAGTCGGGCCTAGCACCTAGGCGGGAACTAGTCGGGATTAGTCGGGACCTAGGCGGGACTTAGAACTAGGCGTTGGAGAGGGGCCTAGGCGCCCTTAGGCGGTGTCTTTTAGAACACTGATTGTGGGACACCCAAAATGTGTCTTTTTGCATATTATTGTGGGACGGAGGGAGTATATATTATCTAATACTATTAGTTAATAACAAAGATATGAAAAGTCACACATTTAAGGAGTATATGGTGATGTGGCTTTACAAATGAAAATTTTTACACAAAATTATCCACATAGCATCACTATAGGCTTCCTCACCTACTTTAAATATATATAATATAGATGGACTTTTCTATTGTGTGCCCATGGACACATGATAAGGATTAAAGATTCTCTTATAATGTGTGTCAAATTAATACTTGACACATATTACAAGAGAATCTTTGAATAAATCTTTTAAAGATTCTCTTGTAATGTGTGTCAAATTAATACTTGACACACATTACAAGAGAATCATTAAAAGATTCTCTTGTAATGTGTATCAATTATTAATTTGACACACATTACAAAAGAATCTTTAATTTTTATCATGTGCCCATGGACACACAATAGAAAAGTCCAATATAGATTTAACTAGGGCTATGCTTTATTTTCACATTACCTTATTTCTAACTAGGCCTGTCAATTTTACCCATTACCCAAGAACCCGCTCAACCCAACTCGCTAATTACCTGATCCAACCCAACTCATTAATAATTTAGGGTTGAAACGAGTTACCCGCTTTAACCCGCTAAATTTAGCGGGTTAAAGAGGGTCAACTCTTCAACCCGTCTCAACCCGCTGTAACAAGCATTGAAACATTTGCAATATTTGCTTACGTCACAGTGGAAAACCTTGCTAATCAAACATCCCCACCCCCTGCCCCCCACCCATCCCCCTACCCCCCCACGTCGGGTCAAAAAAAAATTTAATCATTTAAAAATTTTTTCTAACAACCCCCACTCTCTGCCCTCCCACCCCCCCCCCCCCCCGCGTCGGGTAAAAAAAAATTTAATCATTTTAATTTTTTTAACAACCCCCACCCACCCACCCCTACCCCCACCCCCTGGTCGGGTCAATTTTTTTTTTAACATTTTAAATTTATTTTTAACCACCCCACCCACCCACTCACCCCCACCCACCCCCTCCCCCGTCGGGTCAAAAAAAATTTATTCATTTTAAATTTAGTTTTAACAACCCCCTACCCCCACTCCTCCCCCGCCCAAACCCACCCCTACCCCCTACCCCACTCACTACTACCACACCCCCCACCCCACCGTCGGGTCAAAAAAAATTAATTTATTTTTGAAAAATATTTTTCTAGCCGAGTAATTCAAAAGAAAAAAAAAAGAGTTCAGCTTATCGGTTTATCTGAGTCGACCCGCCTCATTTGACCCGTATGTTAAATTGGTTGTAATAGATATTACTCGGCTTAACCCGTTACCCGCTTTAACCCGACTCAACCCAACCCAACTCAACCCGTATGTTAAATGGGTTGTAATAGATATTACTTTCATCATTGAAAACCGGAGATTACGCCCTCGATGAACAGTAAAAATGTCATGTTAATCATATACTCCCTTCAACCCGTTTCAACTTGAAACTAATGCTTCGTTTGTTTGAGAAAAAATTGTTTTTCGAAAAAACGTTTTCCATATTTTCCGTTATTTGGTAAGCACTGAAAAATTAAGAAAATATTTTTCAGAAAATATTTTCCTCACTTTTCTAAATAAAATAACTTGTGGATTTTTACTAATTAAAACATTTTCCGAAAAATGATAATACCCTCACACACACCTAACTTTTCATACATCCCCACGATACTCACCCCACATCAACCACCCCATACACCATCCCCATATAAAAAATTATTTATATTAAAATTAGATTTTACAATTCTCCCTCCCTCCCCCCTCACCCCCACCACCCCCGCCCCGCCTCGCCCCACCCCCACCTCTACCCACCCCCTACCCCACTCACCACCACCCCCCTCCCCCCATCGGGTAATATTTTTTTTAATCATTTTAAATTTATTTTTAACAACTCCCCGCTCCACTCACCTCCACCACCCCCTGCCCCCAAACACCTCCCCCCCTCCCCCCGTCAGGTCAAAAAAAAATTTAATCATTTTAAATTTATTTTTAACAACTCCCCACCTCACTCACCAACCCCCCCCCTCGGGAAAAAAATTAATCATTTTAAATGTATTTTTAACAACTCCCCACTCCCACCACAACCTAAAGGTCAAAAAATATTTTTTTATTAATATTTTTTATTCATTTTAAAATTATATTTTAACAACTCTCCCATTTTCAAGCAATTTGTTTTTTATATTAAAATTATTTTTTAACAACCCTCACTACCCCCACCAACCCACCAACCACCAACCCCTCTCCCACGGTCAATTTTTTTACTTATAATTAAATTAATTTATTTTTAACAACTCTCCCACCCAACCCCAATCTCCTACTCTTGGCCACCCACCTTACCCCCTCCCCCACACACTCTCGGCTACCCACCCTACCCCACACCTACCATATTACCACCCTAGCCTACCATAATCTTACCATTTATATTTCCCCCACCACTCTATCCTACCCCTACCCTACCCCACACCCACCCACCTCACCCCTACTAATCCCCACCTCCCACCTTACCACACCTCCATCATCCTATCCCACTCTATCTTTTTCAACTTGTCTCAAATTGTGTTTTTATCGAAAAATATTTTCATTAAACATATGAAAATATTTTACGGAAAATATTTTTCTTACCAAACAGTCGAAAATATGTTTATCTCATATTCCGGAAAATATTTTACAGTAAATCATTTTTCGTAAGTCATTTTACGCGAAATAAACGGAAATGCTCAACTTATTTACACTTTAATCAAAATTTAAATTAAAAACATGATCATAATAAAAATTTAAAAATTTGTTATTGTATAGCGATTGATAATAATTTCAATAACAATTTTTAAAATCTTCATTAAAAAAATTATTTTTATTGAAAATATTGATAAATTATAATCAACTTGACTATTAATTTCAAGTGAGGTGAGACAGGGAGGAGTATATAGCAATTGCATTGAAAAGTTATCTTATGTGTTTTTTTGTTATTATTTGTATATTAGCACAGTACTCTACTCCCCCCGTTCCATTAATAACTTTACTTTTTGCCATTTTGAGTGTCCCATTGAAAGCTTCACCTTTCCTTTTTTGGCAAAGAATTTTTACTATTCCCTCCACTCATTCTCTCTCCTACATTATTTTAATACTCACAACACCATTATAATTTATTATTCCCTCCACTCATTCTCTCTCCTATTTTCAAATTTCTCTCTCCTATTTTCAAATTACACTCACAACATTTTTTCTTCCCACCCATTTTGTTAATTTGCGTGCCGGAGCCAAAATGGTGAAGTAAATAATGGGACGGAGGGAGTATTTGTTAATTTAGGTAGAATTTAGAATGTGACATTCGGAAAAATTGCACACGTGATATTTTTTTGAGGATTGCAAGGATATATTTGCATAAATCTCATAGTAAAGGGCAAATTTGCATCTTAAACCTAAGTAAAAGGCATTAATCCATATTTTATTTTTACCTATTCGTAACCACTGCTGCCAAATTCAATCAACACCATTATCACTATCACATTACTACCATCACCGATTCTCAATACTACTATCAACACCACTTTCAACACTACATCTATCATCCTCGTTAGCACCACCATCACCGCCACTTTCACTACCACCACCAATACCACAAACACCACCATGACCATTAACAACACCATCACCGCCATTATTACTCACTAGCACCATCACTTCTACTATTTTTAGTTGGGCTTTGACATTGGTGGTGATATTGATGTTGGTATCAATGGCGGTGGTGGTAATGGTGGTGGAAGATGATTGTGAGTGTTGAGTGGTAGTGGTAGTGTTAAGTGTTGGTGACGGTGATGGTGATAACGTAGAAGTGGAAGTGAATACGGTGTTGGAGGTAGTGGTGAGGTGGCGATAATGGCGGTGAAATAGTGTATTTGTGGTTATGATGATGGCGAATGATAGTGGTATTATTGATAATGGTGGTGGTGAAGTTGTATAATGATTGTAGTGATGGTAGCGAGTGATGATGGTTAGGGCAGGCAAACAAATCATATATGTAACAATCAACTTGTGCAACCATACTAATTATAATTGCTACGTGAAAATTGGTATACCGAAATGTTGGTACAGTAGTACCGTACCAATTCTATATAATTGGTTGATACACGGTACATATATTTAATATTGATTGTTATACCAAGTACCAATTATAGTTTTTAAAAATAATAATTTTCATATAGATATTAAATATGTATATATATATAATAAAATTTTCTTGTATCCCTAATTTGACTGCTGACTTTCTCTATTCTCATTTCCTCCATCCCACCAGTTTCAATGATCTCCTGGAACAAGTTACATACTTCTCTCTCTCAATTTTCCTCTTTCTAATGAATCTAACCAAATTTATCTTCAATTGAATATTTTTTTTGTTGTTTACAGACAACAACTAGGTTTTGGGGTTTCTTTTTTGTCTTCACATTCCATCTTTCTAAAATGTCTTTGCTATTTATTTTTCTTAATTTTGATTCAGTAGCGTCATCGTATTAATCATTGGTGGGTAGTAATTTACTTTATTTGACTCCCAATTCAAGCAAAATATTTTTATTGGGTCGGATATTCAAACAAAATGTCTTTATTGGGTCGGATTGTATGTGGCTTATGGTTTGTTTTGAAGATAATGTAATACTTTTTGAATTTTAATTCTACATTTGGTAGAGTCTAGTACCAACTGTTCAAAACGAGTACCAACCGTAACAACTAAATTGGTATACCAACTTAGTTGGTTGATAATGTTACATATTTTTATGTACCAAGTTAAACTCGATTGATATATGGTATAAGCGAAATACAATTGGTATACCTATCAATTCAGCCCTAATGATAGTGGTACTGATGGTGGCGAGCGATAGTGATGGTTGAAAGAAAAATATTGATTTATGCCCATTATACTTAGATTTAAGATGGAGATCTGCTCTTGTACTATTTAATTTACGTAAATATGCCTTTGTCAATCCTCATCAGAAATTTCACGTGTGCAATTTTTTCCACGTGTTATATCCTAAATTCCACCTAAGCTGATTAGTAAACATTTTCATTAATTTTTAGACGGAAAGTTAACGATGGCCAAATATACTCGCATTTTTACTGAGTACAGAGGCAAATATGACAATTAATTTGTATAAGTGTATATTTGTATCATTAACCTAAGTATAAGGGCATATATCTATATTTTCCTGAAAATTTTGCTTATCATGATGCTACATTTTTTTTTCTTCGGTAAAAAAGTCTTATTGTTGCGGTATTATATTTAGCAAAACTGTAATTATTAAAGGTCGTATATTGTGATTTATGTCTTTCTAGGTTGATGACATAGAGAGGCCTTTTGTTTATGAAGCTTTGAATGTGGTTTAGAGAGCTGGAGCGCCGAGTTTGATTTCACATCTGATGGAGGAACCTTTATGAGAATGAAACCTACAAGGAATGGTTCCCTGATAAGCACATGAATCTATATGTTTTTAAAGTGCAAAACGAAAAGAAAAAAAATAGCGCCATTTTGAGCAGCTGAGACTTAAATTTATTAGTGATAAATTGATTTCTCAATTATTTAAAGACATATAAAATTAAACAATTGAGAAATCACATAATCGTGAAATCAATTTATTTATGTTATTTATAATGTTATGTGACAACAAATTCAACGTTATCTTTAAACAACTAAAAATTTGATTTCTCATTTATTTAAAGGGTATATGATAATACACTCATCTTTAAATTAAGTATAAGAGATATTGATTTATCATTTGTTTAAATGGTATGCGATAAAAATTCATCTTTAATTTAAACATCTAGAAAATTGAGTATCAATTCTGAAAATTTGAGAGATGGATTTATCAGTTTTTATACTAAATTATGAAAAAAAAAATGAGAAAGAACGTTTTAAGTTTTAAATTTAAACATATGAGAAATTGAGTATCAATTGTGAAAAATTGATGCATAAAGTTATCAGTTTTGTACTCAGTTATAAATAATGGGAAATGAATGTCTCGGTTTTTATCTATGTTATTGCTAAGGTTATGTGACAACAAACTCATTGTTGCCATTAAGCAATCGAGACTGAGCAATCAATTGTGAAAAATTAAAAGATAAATTTATTAGTCTTTATACTAAAATACACTACTACATTTCTGACCTAATGTAACGCATGTAATGCATCTAATGTAACGCCAAGAGCTAATGTAACGCATCTAATGCAACGCCAGAGCTAATGTAACACACCTAATGCAACGCTAGAGCTAATGTAACGGCTAATGCAACGCAAGAGCTAATGTAACGCATCTAATGCAATGCCAGAGCTAATGTAATGCATCTAATGCAACGCCAGAGCTAATGTAACGAGTCTAATGCAACGCCAAAATCCTAATGTAACGCCTAAATTACTAATGCAACGCCAAAATCCTAACGTAACGCCTAAATTACTAATGCAACGCCAAAATCCTATAACCTATACCCTATACCCTACACTATACCCTATAACCTATATCCTATATCCTATATCCTATACCCTATACCATATACCCTATACCTTATACACTATACCCTATACAATATACCACATACCATATGCCACATGCACTATACCCTATAACTTTGTATCCTATACCTTATACCTATACCACATACCCTATACACTATACCACATACCACACTATACATACCACTATACCTATACCGTATACCATACCATATACCATATACCACATATCCTATACCACATATACCTATACCTATACCACTATACACTATCTGTTATATACATACACATATCCACATACCTATACCTATACATACCACATGCCCTATACACTATACCCTATAACCTATATCACATAGGGTATAGGGCATATGGTATAGGGTATACCCTATAGGGTATAGGGTATATGGTATAAGGTATAGGGCATATGGTATAGGGTATACCCTATAGAATATAGGGCATATGGTATAGGGTATACCCTATAGGGTATAGGGTATACCCTATAGGATATAAGGTATAGGATATAGGTCATATGGTATAGGGTATACCCTATAGGGTATAGGGTATACCCTATAGGGTATAGGGTATACCCTATAGGGTATAGGGTATAGGGTATACCCTATAGGGTATAGGGCATATGGTATAGGGTATACCCTATAGGGTATAGGGTATAAGGTATAGGGCATAGGGCATATGGTATAGGGTATACCCTATAGGGTATAGGGTATACCCTATAGGGTATAGGGTATAGGGTATAGGGCATAGGGTATAGGGTATACCCTATAGGGTATAGGGTATAAGGTATAGAGGCATAGGTCATATGGTACATAGGGTATACTACATAAAGGGTATAGGGTATAGGGTATAGGGTATACCACATAGGGTATAGGGCATATGGTATAGGGTATACCCTATAGGGTATAGGGTATAAGGTATAGGGCATAGGTCATATGGTATAGGGTATACCCTATAGGGTATAGGGTATAGGGTATACCCTATAGGGTATAGGGTATAGGGTATACCCTATAGGGTATAGGGCATATGGTATAGGGTATACGCTATAGGGTATAGGGTATAAGGTATAGGGCATAGGTCATATGGTATAGGGTATACCCTATAGGGTATGTATAGGGTATAGGGTATACCACATAGGGTATAGGGCATATGGTATAGGGTATACCCTATAGGGTATAGGGTATAGGGTATAAGGTATAGGGCATAGGTCATATGGTATAGGGTATACCCTATAGGGTATAGGGTATAGGGTATACCCTATAGGGTATAGGGCATATGGTATAGGGTATACCCTATAGGGTATAGGGTATAAGGTATAGGGCATAGGTCATATGGTATAGGGTATACCCTATAGGGTATAGGGCATATGGTATAGGGTATACCCTATAGGGTATAGGGTATAAGGTATAGGGCATAGGTCATATGGTATAGGGTATAGGGTATAGGGTATAGGGTATACCCTATAGGGTATAGGGCATATGGTATAGGGTATACCCTATAGGGTATAGGGTATAAGGTATAGGGCATAGGTCATATGGTATAGGGTATACCCTATAGGGTATAGGGTATACCCTATAGGGTATAGGGTATATGGTATACCCTATAGGGTATAGGGCATATGGTATAGGGTATACCCTATAGGGTATAGGGTATAAGGTATAGGGCATAGGTCATATGGTATAGGGTATACCCTATAGGGTATAGGGTATACCCTATTGGGTATAGGATATAGGGTATACCCTATAGGGTATAGGGTATAGGGTATAGGGTATACCCTATAGGGTATAGGGCATATGGTATAGGGTATACCCTATAGGGTATATGGTATAAGGTATAGGGCATAGGTCATATGGTATAGGGTATACCCTATAGGGTATAGGGTATACCCTATAGGGTATAGGGTATAAGGTATAGGGCATAGGTCATATGGTATAGGGTATACCCTATAGGGTATAGGGTATAGGGTATACCCTATAGGGTATACCCTATAGGGTATAGGGTATAAGGTATAGGGCATAGGTCATATGGTATAGGGTATACCCTATAGGGTATATGGTATAGGGTATACCCTATTGATAATAAATATTATTATTAATTATATTAGGCATAATATTATTTTATAGTTTAAATTATTATTATTATTAATTATTTTTATTAATAATAATTAATAATAATAATTATTAATAATTATTATTAATAATTAATAATTATTATTATTAATAATTATTATTAATAATTATTATTATTAATAATTATAATTAATAATTATTTTTATTAATAATAATTATTATTAATAATTATTATATTAATAATTATTATTATTATTAATTATTATTATTAATAATTATTAATAATAATAATTATTAATAATAATAATAATTATTATTAATAATTATTAATAATAATAATTATTAATAATAATTATTAATATTAATAATTATTAATAATAATAATTATTAATAATAATTATTATTAATAATTATTATATTAATAATTATTATTATTAATAATTATTATTATTAATAATTATTAATAATAATAATTATTAATAATAATAATTATTAATAATAATTATTATTAATAATAATTATTAATATTAATAATTATTAATAATAATAATTATTAATATTAATAATTATTATTAATAATAATTATTAATTATTAATAATAATTATTAATAATAATTATTAATAATATGTGTTGTGCAATTTTAGTTAGCATATAGTATAGTGGGAAACAAATATAAATATGTGTTGTGCAATTTTTTGATTGGATCCAATAATTTCACCCGGATCATGAATAAATCAACATCTAACCGTTCAATACATTCGATCCAACGGTTGATATTAATTCAAACAAAACCTCTTTCTCGGTTCTCTCCATTTCTCTCATTTCTCTTATGCTTCTCTCTCTATCCGTAAATCACCCCTCTCCCTCTTCTCTCTCTCTCTATACGCTCTTCTCTCTCTCTCTATACGCAGGCGTAATTCCGGCAACTTTCTTCACCAAATCCCTCAACCTAGCTTCTTCCTCACCGGCGAACTCCCTAACCAAGCTACCTCAACCTAACCTCTCCTTTCTTCTCCGATCCTCAAACCAACCGGTGACCAATTCCATTCCAACTTCCCGATCTAATTTCCCCTTTGCCAAAAACCATACACCGGCGACATCTCCCTACCGTTCCCCTTCTCCGGCGACAACCCTCCGATCTCAATCGCTACCCAAAGCCGACAACCACCAACGCTCTCTCTCAAACAACACCTCCAGATCTCCTCAACCTTCTTCTTCCTCAACCGTCTTCTTCTCTCGGAGTCAAACAAACACCTCCGATCTCAATCCTCGAACCTTCTTTCCTTTTGATTTATTATTGTATTTTGTGTTTTATTTTGATTTGTACAATCTTTTGTTTAATTTGTGGTTGTGGACGGTGGTGGATGGTGGTGAATGGTGGTGGAGCAAAATATTACTTTTGAAAAATGTAAGAATTGATTTGAATATAAAAAATGTTAAGGAATTAATTTGAGAATAAAAACATTAAGGGACTGATTTGAGAAAAAAAGTTAAGGGATTGTTTGAGAAAAATATATATATTTAAAAAAATAATAATAAAAAAAAATATATATATATATATATATATATATATATATATATATATATATATATATATATATATATATATATATATATATATATATATATATATATTGAAAAAAGAAAATTAAAAAATTAATAAAATTGTGAAATTATGTAATAAATTTTAGGGATTCATCAATTTTTTGGCGTTACATTAGGTATTCAACCACATTTTAAATTGGCGTTGCATTAGGTTCTTTTTGGCGTTGCATTAAGTGTTCATATAGTTTTAAAATTGGCGTTGCATCAGGTAAATTGGCGTTGCATCAGGTATTTACCTGATGCAACGCCAAAGCTCTGGCGTTACATTAGCTTACTATGTCGTTGCATTAGACCTAATGCAACGCAAGAGAATGCAACGGCCATTTGGCGTTACATTAGGCCTAATGTAACGGTTTTTGGGCCCTAATGCAACGAAAATTGGCGTTACATTAGGTCAGAAATGTAGTAGTGATATGAATAAATGAGAAATGAATATCCCTGTTTTAAACTCAGGTGTAAACAAATGAAAATGATTTTCTCAAATTTTTATAAGTGAAAATTGAAAATTTTATTTCTAAAACTTGAATCATATGATGATTGTAATTGTTTAATTCGTTTTAACGATACGATTAAAACAGAGATTTTGTATTATTTTTTCAATTTCTTGATTTTGAGGGGAACAATGAGAGAGAGAGAGAGAGAGAGAGAGAGAGAGAGAGAGAGAGAGAGAGAGAGAGAGAGAGAGAGAGAGAGAGAGATGGGAAAAGCGCTTGTAATACACGTGCGTGTGTGTTTCAGATGCACTCCTGTCCAAATCAAAACAACCAATAAAAATGATTTTTTTGATTGTGAATAACTGAGATATGAATTTATTAGTTTTACAATTGAAAAATGAATAAACAAAAAAGAAAAAATTGAGACATGAATTTATTAGTTTTAAAAGTTAAAAATGTAAAAATAAAATAAAAAATTATTGCAATTTAAAAGTAATTTTTTAAGGGTATGTAATAAATTTGGTTCTCAATTGTTTAAAGGGCATGTTTCATCTCACAATTGTGAAATTACACAAATATGAAATCACACAACTGTGAAAAATAAAGAGAAGAATCTATCAGTTTTTATACTCAATTATGAACAGATGAGGAATGAATATCTCAATTTTTATACTCATGTGTGAACACATGATAAATGATTTACTTATATTTTTTAAGTGAAAATGAAAAATTTATTTTTAAAACTTGCATCATATAATGAGTGTACTTGTTTGTTTCGTGCTGGAGATACGATTAAAACGGTGGTTTCAAATTAATTTTTTTTTTCGATTTTTAGATGTTAAATATTGCATTTTAGAATTTTGAGGGAAAAAAAACAAGAGAGAAGAAGAGGAGAGAGAAAGAGAGTGGAGGAGATGAAAAGCGCATAATGAATAAGCGCTTAGCGGTGATTTCCAGCTGGGTCACACATGTGTGAGCGTGCGTGAGAGGGAGTGGTAGGGTCAAAATGGTAAAGGGATTTATTCGCGAGATTTGAAAATGTTAGTCTTTAAAGTTAGTATTCATTTGGCTAAATGAATTATTGGTCAAAGCCTCTTTAAATAATACACTTGCTAATGTCTAATAAATAAATGAAAAGTACTTATCTAAATTCTATCATATAATGTAATTTTTAAAATAAAAATGGATGGAAATAACAATAGTTAATTCGTTAAATAAATTAACATCCGTTAATCCCTTTTCCCTCTCTGGGGAGGATGTCGAATTGAGAGGTTTAATTGATGGGTTGAGAGGGATGGTGTAATTAAGTAATAGAAAGTTAGTTTTCGCATTAGCATTTCATTATAAATTTTAAAATTTCATATGGTATGTTAGCATAAGAATTTTTAACATTTCATATTTCCACTTAACTGGAAAAAATGAATGTCGTTAGCCTCATATACCATGTATACAATAAAAAAGTAGTTTAGGTATGTCAAATACAACAAAACTGAGTTTAAGTATCCAAAGTACCGCAATAGTTCGAGTACTTTTGATGCAATTTTTCCTATAATTTAACTAGTGGAGCTCACTTCACTTAATATTATCTATCCCGCAAATGACCCCAACACAACTTTTTATACTCAAAATATATTAATATTATGCAATTTCATAATCCCCATGCTATCTCATTTTGTCTAATTTGAAATAAGACGCAATGAGTATTGAAAAAAATTCTTATATCTTTCTGTTTAATCAAAAATTTGATGCATAAATTTAAGCCAAAATTTAGGGAGAAACGCGTTTCTCCATAAGTTATGGAGAAACGGGTTTCTGGATATCCAAAACCTTTTGAAAGGATATCCAGAAATTTTGTATTCATTTGTGGATATTTTCTGGATATCATTTTGAAAGCTTCTGGATATTCATTTGTGTAGTTTCTGGATATTCATTTTGATAGTGTCTGGATATTCATTTGTATGTTTCTAGAGATATTCATTTGTGGATATTTTCTGGATATCATTTTGAAAGTTTCTGGATATTCATTTGTGTAGTTTTTGGCAAGGTTCTAAAAAGCGCTAGGCGGATGCTAGGCGGCGGAGCCGGGTCTAGCGCCTAGGCGGGGACTAGTCAGGATTAGTCGGGATTAGTCGGGACTTAGGCGGGGCTTAGAACTAGGCGTTGGAGAGGGGCCTAGCGCCTAGGCGGGGCCTAGGCGCCCTTAGGCGGGGTCTTTTAGAACACTGGTTTTTGGATATGCATTTTGATAGTTTCTGGATATTCATTTGTATGTTTCTGGAGATATTCATTTGTGGATATTTTCTGGATATCATTTTGAAAATTTCTGGATATTCATTTGTGTAGTTTCTGGATATGCATTTTATAGTTTCTGGATATTCATTTGTATGTTGCTGAATATTCAATTGTGTAGTTTTTGGATATACATTTTATACATTTTGAAAAAACACGTTTCTTCATAACTTATGGAGAAACGCGTTTCTCCATAACTTATGGAGAAACGCGTTTCTCCGGAGACCTACTCTAAATTTAATATAACGTGCTTTCAATAAACAGTCTTCCATTTTTCACTATTTCTTTATAAATGCCACCTCTTGTTCCTTTTTTTCTTTAATGCCCCAACTCTTTCTTTCTCTCTTTTCTCTTTTCACTTATACTACAAAAATTATTAAATCTATCGATAGCTACAAATGTTGAATTATTCATTGTGCATGAGTAACAAATTTTAAAATTAAATCCTACTTTATTTTTATTTGTACTTGGATTTCTGTTGTTCATTCGATAGATAGTGTTTCTAATTTAATTGAAATTTGATGATCCATGTATAAGAGTTTAAAGGTCTAGGAGATAAATTTTAAGAGATTTTTTGGAATTTATTTTAATCGGATATTCATTATTATCAGATTAAATTGAGTCTGATAATTGAACTCTAAAAGATATTCTTAATACTTAGTTTGATAGTTCACGTACCAAAAGACGAATGTATTTGGCCAAAAGTGATGGGGTACACGTGCTAGGAGTACGGTGTAGGATAGATAAATTATACTGTATAGATTTTTCGGATTCGTTTATACATGTTTGTTCATCATTATCAGATAAGATTGAGTTTGAAAATATAAATACATGTTTATACATGTTTGTTCATCATTATCAAATAACTATGCAAACAAGGAATATGTCTTCGTGCAATTTAATCAATGAACAAGCCTTGTATAAACAAGTTAATCATGTTTTTAAAATGATGACAAATTAAATACGAAATTTATTACGAGGAGAATATTAGTTCTTTTCATGAGGCCAATGATGTTTTCCTTCCGGGTGAATTTATAATGAACTTTAAATGCAATAATGCATGATCATGCATACTCACTTTTGTAAAATGTTTCACGCACAATCTATGTTTTTTTGTTCTCAAATCTATATCTATATATAATAAAAAGACATGACATGTCAAAAATGGCAAAATCCCGCCCAAAACTGTCACATCAAACCTTTTCAATTATGGAAACTTAATATTACACCGTTTTGATTAGAATCATTAAACAAAAAAAAAACTATTTCATACAGCTGTCCACTTGTTGTCTTGCTATTATTGACTGTCAGTTCATTTCATTTATTTTTATTTTTGAAGTCCGAATATTTCTTGAATATTCTGACTGGATTTAAATTTATTGAGCTGAGAGAGACACACACAAACACGCACAAAGACATATGGGTAGAGAGAGAGAGAGATAAACCCACTTAAACACACAGTATGCACACACCATGCTCTTTATCTTTATTCTAAGTTTGAAATTCAAATAAAATAGAAATGAATCCCAACCCACCACCTCTTTCTCCTCATCATCTTATGCGAAATTTGAAGGGTTTGTGAAATCTAGATCCGTACCTTGGCAGGGCAACCATGAAGGCATGAGAGAGACTCTCTGCATGCAACCTAGGTTGCAGCCATGACGGATTTCTTTCCCACTTACCTGATTTACTTCAGATCTGAACATTTCTTTCTCTATCATAGTTGCCGCCCAAGCTCTCATCTTCTTTGAATTTTTTTCTCTCATCTTCTTCGAATTTTTTTTGCCCTCATTTTGTCGTCGTCAGTCATTTGCAGCGACGATGAAATCGGGGGAGGTTGGTGTTGTCGGCCATTTGCGGATATGGTGGTTATGGTGAAATCGTTGGACGGTGGTGGTGTGTTTGGTGAGTTATAGAGAGAAAATAGAATGTGAGGAGAAAGATTGAAAATAAATGAATTAGGATTGTTTTTAATTCATAATAAAGGCAAGGTAGATTAAGGATTTCATTAATGGAATGATTTTCTTGCCAGCAATAACTTGGCACAATTTCCGGCAATATTAAAAGCGTACAGTTTCAAGCTATCACTATTCTCTCATTTCTTTTTTTTTTTCTTTTCTTTCATCCCATAGTTTTCTTCATTTTTAAAAATATACTCCCCCCGTCCCAATAAGTGCTTCAACCTTTTTTGGGTGGGCACGAAAATTATGGAAATGGGAGGGAAAAAAAATGTTGTGAGTGTAATTTGAAAATAGGAGAGAGAATTAGTGGAGGGAATAGAAAATTATAATGGTGTTGTGAGTATTAAAATAATGTAGGAGAGAGAATGAGTGGAGGAAATAGTAAATATTATTTGCCAAAAAAAAAGGTGAAGCTTCTAACGGAACGCCCTTTCGGATAATTAGTGAAGCTTTTATTGGGACGGAGGGAGTACTAAGTATTCCTCTCTATTTTTCCCATCGGATTTATTGCATATTGAAGCAAATAAGTTGTATAAATAAGTAAAGAAAATAGAGAGATATGGAGACTTTAGGGGAGATTGACGGATTTTGTGGGGATTGGGGGTGTAAACAATCATTTTTTTTTTCATTTTTTGAAAATTTGCAGATTTTTAGGGGAGGTAGTTTGACTTTCATTTTTAGTTTTTTTTTTCCCATTATTTGATATTTGACGTTTTGTGTTGTTTAAATTTTTTAAACCAAAAAATATACTACTATGTTATGAGATTCATATCAACGTTTTTCATCTTTAATATTGATTTTTTTTTTGGTACAGTTAAATTCAATTAATATTGTTAACGAATAATTGACGAAATATATTTACGTTGTTAATGGTTCTATATTTTAATTTTTTCAAAAAAAAAATCTATATTTAAATTATGAGATAAATGTTTCTGAGATACGAATCTACGTACAGAGCAAGAATGTAATTTAACAAGAAGTTTTTCCCTATATTTTTTTAATTATCTACTGGCCAGAGTATGTAATTTAACAATAAGTTATATTTGGTTTAAAAAAAAACAATAAGTTATTTTTCCTCTTTACTCTCTCGAAACCGTAAAATTGATGCCGTTAAAAAAACAATGTCAAATAGAAACAATGTCAAATAGAGAGGATAAAATTAAAACGAAAAAGAAAAAGAAAGAAGTACTTCCTTCGTAATGTTAAAAAAAAATATTATTAATTAAAGGATAAATAAATTTATTTAATAGCAATTTCGAGATTATTTTTTTACTAAATTTTGATGGAAATAGTAACATTTAATAGGAGACAAAAAGTATTTTGTATTATTTGGTTTGAGTTTTTCTTCCTCATTAAATTGATAGAAAAAGGGATAAGAAGAAGAAAATGAGAGGGCCTCAAGAAAGATGCAAATACCCCATTGGCATCTCATAATAAAAAGTCGAAAGTTTTGAAATTTTTGTTTCTTCAACAACAACGGTAACTTCCTTATGATTCTTATGCAATTTGTATTGTCATGCTTCTACTTTAAAATTTCATACTTTCAACCCTATATTCATAAGGACTATTTTAATTTAAGTTTTGGGTTTACACATATATCCTTTTTTCCTAATATATATGTCACACTTTTTTTATTTTTGAACAAATGAATTTCGAAAAATAATTTTAGGTTAATTAAATTATTCTAATCATAATATAAATTTTTTATTGATAAACTAATATAATTTGTCAATAATAATTTATAAATTTTTTATTAGAGTAATTAAATTAAATTAAATTAAAATTATTGTTCAAAGTTCTTTTTTCGAACATACTAAAAAGTGCGATATTAATTATGTAACTGAAGTGGTATCTAATTCATTTTTAATGTGGTTGATTTTTTCTGTTTATTGTTTGGGTTTGAATATAGATTCACTTGATAATATTTGCTCATGTATTGTATAAGTTTTTTTTTTTTTTTTCAATTGTGTCTTTACCTTTTTTTCAAGATAAACACACTTAATATTCCCTTCGGTTCAATAAAATATATAGTTGTTGTTTCATCTCAAAATATAGATGATGCATTTTAAATTAGAAAAAATAAACTTATTCTAATTATATCATTTACATGCAATATAAATAAGTTTTGTCAAGTTATAACCTTTGAGTATTGATAGAAGTAGATATATTATACAGTCAATTTGATGAGTATTTTTTTAGAGTGTAGAGTGATGCATATAGATTGTTGAAAAAACCAAAATAATGTTTTTTAAATATTTATTTATCAAAATAACACCAAAAAAAACTTATTTACCAAAATAACACCTTTTTTTTAAAAATTCGGAATTCCAATTTCCGATTTTAAGGTAAGTCCGACACTTCAATTTCCGGATTTAATTTGAAATAAAACCGGCATTTCCAAATCCGGTTTTGATTTTTAAGTAAATTCGGAATTTGTAATTCGGTTTTAATTTAAGTTAAATCCGGAATTCCATTTTCTGATTTTAAAAACAATTTTTTTTTGTAAATCTGGCATTGCAAATGCCGGTTTTAAAATAATTTTTTTTAACAACGTCCTATTTGTTCATTAATTTAAAAACAAGAAATGCTACGTCCTATTTTTAAAATCGGAATTTGCAATGCCAGATTTACAAAAAAAAATTATTTTTAAAATCGGAAAATGGAATTCCGGATTTAACTTAAATTAAAACCGGAATTACAAATTTCGGATTTACTTAAAAATCAAAACCGGATTTGGAAATGCCGCTTTTATTTCAAATTAATTCCGGAAATTGAAGTGCCGGATTTACCTTAAAACCGGAAATTGGAATTCCGAATTAAAAAAAAAGTGCTATTTTGGTAAATAATTTTTTTGGGTGTTATTTTGGTAAATAAATAATTAAAAAATAATATTTTGGTTTTTTCACCCATATAGATTATTACAATGTTAAGTTAGTAATTGTTTGAATAATATCATCAGTATTTTTATCTACGGTTCGATTATAAATAAAAGAGATTTTTTTGCCTTTATATATTTCAAATAATGTCGATTATAAATAAAAGTCATTTTTCGTCATTCTATATTCCAAATAATGTCATTTATTGTCATTGAATGACGTTCACAAGCCAAATTTTTTAAATAGTATTTATTATTCCGGACTTCCTAAACATTTATTGTCATTGAAGGTTGGTGTTCCCGTTATATTGCTACGAAACATAAATTATAATCTCTGATTATGTAATAATGACGTGAAGATATTGTAATCAGGTATACGTTAATTTTAAATGATAAAAACTGATATATTTATTAAGTTTGTAATTAATTATTATATATTTGTTTTAATTGTTTACTTTCAATTTTTAATAATAATTTTTTTGTAAAAATTAATATATCGCCGTGCATCGCACGGGTGTACTGCTAGTACTATAATAAAAAGACATGGCATCCCAAATAAGGCAAAATCCCGCCCAAAACTATCGCTTTCATATCTTATATTTTTGGAAACCTTAGACGACACCGTATTGCCTTAAACAATTTAAAAAAAAAAAATTACCTTGCGTCAATATCTTACTAGGCTTCTGCAAAAAGGAGTTCCTACAACACTGTTGATAAATTGGTCAAAGATGCATGGAATTCTATTGGATGTGATATAGGTTCACGGATTAAGAAAAAAAATTCAAATTCAAATTTCTCTCTCTATCCTTTTTACTGTCTTCAACCCTCTTCTTCAACACATACAGACACACACACAATCACATATGAACATGCACTTTAACACACACAAACTAAAGAAAACGCTATTTCTATTTTTTCTATTTTGCAAAATAGGTTGATAGAGAATCTGATAATGGTGGAAGAGTTGAATTAATGGGAGCATGGAATGAGTATTGAAGAGCAATGAGAATTGAAGGTAAACTCTCTCAAACCAAAACACACACTAAACACACACATACACTCGCAGTCACAAAACAACCAAACAGAAACTCATAAAACGCAGGCAAACTGTAGTGGCGCGATGACGGGGGTGGAGGTGTCGGCGAAATGGGTGAGGTCAGTGTTAATCAATGTTTTATTTTCCTTTCCTTTTTGCTTCTTCATATTCTTTGTTTATACTCATTTTATGTGATCTTTTATTGTTTGACTAATCTCATGAAGTACGGAGGAGGAGAAACCCGATTAACAACCACCGGCTGATAAGCCGAGTGATTACAGTGACGATGGGAGAGCAAAAAACGGACGATGAATAATCGAAAGACCCGCATTCAACCAAGCCACCATAGAATTTCAAAAAAATCCACTCATTTAGGCCTAGATTGTGGACGACGACTTCGGTATTGACTCAAACTCAAGTCGAGATCTACCAAAATGGGCGTGGGTACATACTTGATTTTCAAATGAGATTTGGGTTATTGATTTTTGGGACAAAATATTTCATAGTATTGAAATGGGTTCTTGAATTTGGATGTGAGTTTGTTTGTAGATGGGCTCTTGATTGTGATTTTTTGTCTAATATTCTAATATCAACATTTTAATGGCTTTGGGTTTATTTTTTTTGAAATATTCATCTTGACCACGAATTTTTTTTTTTAAAATATTCATCTTGACTATGGATTTATTTAAAATCTTTGCGGTCCAGTCAATATCTTGTTTTGTGGGTCATTGGAAAACATGTAGAAGAAGAAGAAAGTGTAAAGCTTGGTTCTTGATTGGATGATGTATTTTGGGTTTTAATTTGGGTTTGCTTTGGGTTTATTTTGTGTATTTGTGTGTGATATGCACCGGAGTATAATGTGTATATTCTTGTATGATATCATGTTGTGCGCTTAAATTTCAGTATCGTTTTTTTTAATACTTATTTTGAATAATTGTGTTATTTTATATTTTTTGTTTTCATATTTTTAATATCAATTACTTACATTCATTTAAATAATCAAAAATGTAAGGTTTTTATATGTTTTTACGGATAGCAAAAATTGGATGGTTTTTATTTTTAAAATTTGGAAAGTGAATGTGTAATTTTGAAGATTGAAAAAGTAAAACGTACTATAAATGATTTTGTTTCTCAAAATATTTCATTTAGAAAAATATATCCCAAAATAACAACTCTTTCAAATTATTGAACAACCTGACCCATTCTTTGAAATAGTTGTGACAGTCATTTAGAGAGACGGAGGAAGTAATTTTTTTGTATTTCCAAAACAATAGTTTAATTTGAAAGAAAAAATAATTCTAGCATAAAAACGGAATTGAGAGAAATAACGGATTTCAAATTTCAAGATATTGTATTTCGAAGTAGAAAAAAATTAAAAAAAATCAATGTTTGTAATTCATGTTGTTCCATAAAAACGATGTACTTTGTAATTTTAGCATTCTTTTACATGAACTCTTTTTTTTAATGAAATTTTTTTTGGCATGTTATTCTGGAGGTGGAGAGGGATGATAAATACTTATATCCCAAAATAACAACTCTTTCAAATTATTGAACACAATAACCCATTCTTTGAAATAGTTGTGAGCAGTCATTTCGAGATGGAGGAAGTAATTTTTTTTTCCCAAAAACAATAGTTTAATTTGAAAGAGAAAAATAATTTTAGCATAAAAACGGACTTGAGAGAAGTAACTGATTTCTAATTTCAAGATATTGTATTTCAGAAGTAGAAAAAATTAAAAAAATATATGTTTGTAATTCATGTTGTTTCATAAAAACGATGTACTCTGTAATTTTAGCATTCTTTTACATGAACTCTTTTTTAATGGACTTTTTTTTGCCATGTTATTCTGGAGGTGGAGATAGTTGTGAGCAGTCATTTCGAGATGGAGGAAGTAATTTTTTTTTCCAAAAGCAATAGTTTAATTTGAAAGAGAAAAATAATTTTAGCATAAAAACGGACTTGAGTGAAATAACTGATTTCTAATTTCAAGATATTGTATTTCAGAAGTAGAAAAAATTAAAAAATATATGTTTGTAATTCATGTTGTTCCATAAAAACGATGTACTCTGTAATTTTAGCATTCTTTTACATGAACTCTTTTTTTTAATGGACTTTTTTTTTTGCCATGTTATTCTGGAGGTGGAGATGGATGAGAAATACTTTGACGGATGGAGATTACTTTTTTGTTTTACTCCTTTCTTTATCTTTTATATTTCTGTAGTGTAAATTACGTTAATTTTTTCCTATATTTAGTTCATTTTGTTCAACGAAAAATGAAATGAAGAAATCGAGGGCATGAGAAAGGTTTTAGTAATATTTTAATTTTTACAATGTTTTTTAATATGACCAGAAATATTATGGTAAACTGAATGGGTGTGAAACATGTTTGTTGCATATTTATAGGAAATTTCAACGTTTTTGTAAATTGTTTTATTAACATATTTAGGGGGAGATTTTGGCTTCACCAATAAGCAACTGAAAGTACATTATAGGGTTAGCTTAATTTGAAAGAAAAAATAATTTTAGCATAAAAAGGGACTTGAGAGAAATAACTGATTTCAAATTTCAAGATGTATTTCAGAAGTAGAAAAAAATTAAAAAATCAATGTTTGTAATTCATGTTGTTCCATAAAAACGATGTACTCTGTAATTTTAGCATTCATTTACATAAACTCTTTTTTTTTAATGGATTTTTTTTTTGCCATGTTATTCTGGAGGTGAAGTTGGATGAGAAATACTTTGACGGATTGAGAGTATTTTTTGTGTTTTCCTAAACCTCGGATCAAAGCCGCCCGAGCGAGCCTCACCCCAAATTGCATCCGTGCCAAATCGCACGATCCAAAACACCCAAGCCAAAACTGCACCAAAGAGACCTCACTTTATAAACCGCCTGAGCCAAACCTCTTGAGACAACCCGCACCAAAAATCGCATCCGTTTCAAACCTCTTGATCCAAACCGATTGAGCTCAAACCACACATGAAGCAAATTCGCATCCCAGGCCGCCTCGAATCAATCCAATCCGTGTCCAAACCGCCGTAGGAGCGGACGATCCAAAACCAAGGGAGCGGACGCTCCTTAAAATTCCAGTAACACCAGTCGAATTCCATAAAATGGGAGCGGTCGCTCCCCCTAATTGGAGTGGACGCTCCCCTATGATCAGAAACTTCAAGCTGAAAAATACCCCTTTGCACGGCCATGTCCCAATGTCATCATGGCCAGGCCAGACCTTGCGGTGGCGTGCCAGACACGCAGTATGGCCATGCACTGAAGCCATAAAAACCATCAAAACCCAAGAAATCCATCCCGTATCACAATCGAACCACATAATAACCAGAATCAGCAAATCTCCAGGCTTGAATGACATCCCTCGGAAGATCACGAGAGGGCAAATACCCCATATGAAACTAACATATATTACTTGATACAACAACACATTTCGTAGAGCATGGCATGTGTCGTAATCTAATACTAATGGTAGCAATTAATGGTTACATATTATATAGGAAGGATTTAGGCACAAATTAATAACCACAAATGATATCTTTTTACGCGAAGGAAAATTTACTATCTTCACGCTAAGTGAATAATACATAACTAAAAATATTGCCAACTGTATGTAATACATATCGAGAACGAAATGTTGACAAAGTTTAACATAGATGAGTATGAAATCTTTTCTTAATTACTTTGATTTTGATATCACTATTCAAAACAAGCTTGAAATGGAGAATTTAATAAAGATTTTATTTTAAGTGTACTTTATGAAGAACAAATAAATAATAATGTATGAGTAAAAAAATAAATATAAGTATTTTTATTTTATTTTTTGAAAGTACAAAAAAGGAGTATACAATTTCCATGATATGAAAAGTTGACAACTATTAAATGTCAAAAACAAAATCTTCTGTTTTGCTAAATAAAAAAAAATAAACAAGTTTTATCTCCAAAAAAATAAAATAAAATTTTGACATGTTTCTCAAATAAATAATTCAATAAAATTTGACAATATTTTTTTGAAATTATATTATTGACAACTAGAAAATGGTCATTAATACAACTAAAAAAATTTATTTTTCTCTTCTATAATGAACTTAATTTACAGGTTACTTAGTGGTATTCTTCTCCTTTTTGACAATTGCTTCATTGTTTCAAGAATCTATAATGCAATAAACGATTTTGGCTCCCAACTGATAAATTTACATGTCGCTTCTTCTGGATGAATTGTCTACAAGTGGAGGCTAACTTTCAATGATAATGACTGTTCAGAAAGTCATTCTAATAGTAGTGTGTAGTTTTAAATGAGACGATTTTTTAATAATAATATACTTTTAAATGGGACATACAAATAATTTATTCAACATAAGGCAAGAAAATTTAAAACTAATATAACAATCTAATATTAATAGTGGATTATGTAGAATAGTGAACATAGTAATAAGGGAAGAAAAGAATTGGGATGGTGTAGTATGTCCCAATAATTAATATGACTTAACAAGAGTCAATGACAATCTTTATCAAGCTTATTTATTGGAGTTCCTTTATTGGTGAGAATAACTTCATCCTCGAATAAGTTTAAACGTCGTCAATTTTCTTTGATTGATTCTTATGTCATGTCTTAAACAAAACTCATTGGCAATCTCTATGTACAATTGAAATTCTTTTAAGAAAACATGTTTTCGATCGTGGTCAACTTTATGTTGCTTTCTCTAGATGCACCCATCATGTTGCTCTTCATATTTGGAACTCCAATTCTGCAGAAGATAGTTCATCCGATAGATATACTATGACTGTTGTGTTTATGTAGGTTTTTCAAAATGTGTAATACATAACTCCTATCCCTATTATTAATAATTGTTTTCTTAATATATATATATGAATGTGTAGTTGTGTGTGTTGTCTTCATGAAGATCAATATTACTTAATTTTGTATGTTTTGTTTACGAATGTATATGACGCATATTAATTTGTCATGTTCTTTTTTTATGTAATTATCATTTTTTACTTTTTGTAAATAAAAAATTTTATATCTTGTCGTGCATCGCACGGAGGATGCACTAGTCATATGATAAAGCAACATATATTAGTTGGTTATTTTTTTTATTCTAAAATCTCATGTGTTAAAATATGCACATTTATTTTAGACTAAAACTATTTCCATTTGAGGTATTGGAAACAATTAAAATTTCTTACTTTAAATGTAATATAAAGCATGTCGTGCTATTAAAAGTTGTTGTTTTCAATTGTAAATTCTATTAAAGGTAATAGAAAATAAAAAGAGATCATTATACTTTGAAAGACACTTGTTGACCATCAATATAGGAGGCTGTTTTTAACCTCTTCAATTAATTTTAGAATTAACTGAATCAAGCAGGTAGTACATACTTGTGAAAGCCAGAGTCATGGTAAAAGTCGGGATGGTATGCGAATACTAATTGCTGGGTCGACGAGAGGTGGTGTAACAGCGAGACATCAAATGCGTGGTAAGTAAAGTGTCTCAATATCGTTCGGTCGGTTGATGATAGGTAGAATTGGGAGTAGAAAAGGGAATAGGATGACATATGAGATGCAATTGCAAAGAGTCGTGATGTAAGTGGCAGGGTGAATTCATTGATAATATTGAAAATTATTTTAAATATTTTGTAAATTGCAATATTATATATAAATGTTATTGACAAAGGATTTTGTTAGAGATATTATCCCACATCGGGAATTGACAAACCTTGCATATAATATATAAAGATCTGGTAGCTCCCGCTTATCGAGTGGTTTTAAGGTGGAACCTCAGACTTTATCATGGTATCGAGCATGTTCATTACACGCGGGCTGACAGCGACGATGTCATCTCGCGCCACCCGATTGATAACACGTTGTAAGCTTTGGCAAAAAAAGCCCGCTACACGTGAGGGGGCGTGTTAGAGATATTATCCCACATCGGGAATTGACAAACCTTGCATATAATATATAAAGATCCTGGGCCACTCCCCTTATCACCAATTGATTTTAAGGTGGAACCTCAGACTTTATCAGATTTTTTTTTAATTATTTTTTTTCATAACATTAAATTATGTGTCACTGACCCACGTTAGCTCCTCTGTCTAAAATAATTGTTTTGAAAACTTATTTTTTATGGTTTAGTCCTGCTTTTGAAAGGTTTTGATTGAAATTTAATCAATAATACTTCCTCCATCCCATTTGAAATTACACAATATTTTGGGGGAAACTTGTTTCTCCCTAAGTTATAAAAAGTCCTGTTTTTTTAAACTGCTCTTATATTCGTCAAATATTTGCAAGTTGAAAAAAATTGGACTTTTTATAATTTATGGAGAAACTGATTTCTCCCAAAACTTACTCTTGAAATTATACAAATTGTTATTTGAATGTCTCACTTAAAATTGCCAAATCTCAAAATGGAAAGTTTTTTATACTTTTTAAATAACAAGACTCATTTGTCATACTCACAATAACTAATAATTAATATTCACCACACAACTTTCTCTCTGCTATAACATTATTCTCACAACATTATATACTCCTTCTTAATCGGGTGTTTAATTTTTTTTTAATTTTTTTTTGACAATTTCAAATGAGACGGAGAGGGTATATATTAATTTAATTATGGTAATATAAGTTTGAAAATTGTTATTGGTACACATTTTGGCGCTGTATCAATAATAAGTTATTAATTGATTTTTTTTATTTATTTCTAAAATCTTTTGTTAAAAACTTAATCAAATTGTCCACTAAAAAAATAAAATTATCATTCCTGGATAAAGAGAGTATTATAAATCAAAAAATTTTGGGGTTTCCCCCAAATATTATAAAAAGTCTTGTTTTTTATTTAATAAAATCGATACATATTACCTGCAGCTCCCACGTAATCGGTGTGAAATATATTTTAGAATGTGGGGTCATGGCCATGTGGCGGTAATTTTCGTACAGAGACAACAAAAATGGATTACACCTGTCACCTGTCTCTTTGTTTCAACACATGCAATTGTTGTGTTTTTTAATGTTATATTAATAATAAAGAGTTGGTATGGCGAAAAACGCGTTTCTCCAATACTGTATGAAGAAACGAATTTTTTAATATATTCAAAAACCGGCAACCATTTGAATTAAACTGGTTCTATTGTTCAAAAACCTACATAAATTCAATATCTGCGTAGATACACACACAGACACACTACAACGATCACAGCAAATGGAGACGAGCAGGACAGTTCAATCAAAATGAATATCCAGAAACAATACATAAATCGATATTGATTAAATCAGGTAATATGAACCAAATCAACAACTACTGTTTTTAATTTTAATCAACGTTTATTATACTAAGGTCGATTGTTATATTACATTTTCAGAGATTGATGTACGTAATTTTGGATCTATCCATCAATAGCATAAATGGAAGCTCAATTACATGACAGATATTCAGAAATATCACAAATCGATATTCTACAGGCTACAGGTTTGATCTCAATAAAATTTACTTGTTAATATTTTATATATCATGACCATCTCTATATCCATACCCAGATATTTATATAAATGATATCCAGATATTTATATAAATGATATTCAGAAGTATCTGAATGTATATCCAGAAATGTGTTAGGTACATATCCAGAAATTGCTTATGGCTTTGGTCAATTATATGTTCAGAAACCTTCAAAATGAATATCCAGAAACCTTCAAAATGAATTTCCAGAAACTATTAAATGAATATCCAGAACTACCAAATTGAATATCCAGAAACACACAATTGACCATGTCCAGAAACTATAAAATGAGTATCCAGAAACCTTCAAATGTATATCCAGAAACCATCAAATGAATATCCAGAAACATTCAAAATGAGTATCCAGAAACCTTCTAAATGAATATCCAGAACTACCAAATTGAATATCCAGAAACACACAATTGACCATGTCCAGAAACAATAAAATGTATATCCAGAAAGTACCAAATTGAATATCCAGAAACTTTAAGCGGACAATGTACTAGGCGAGGATATGGCCATGTCCTTGGCAAGGCCAATGCTATATCCAGAAACTACAAAAATGAATATCCGAAACCTTCAAAATGAATATCCAGAAACTAACTAACTCGCCTTTTCTTGCGAGAATCATATTCTCAAATTGATTTAGAATCTCAAATTCAAGAACCCTCAGGATCCCGAAGCCGGGCTCTGACAAATAGGTTTTCTCTCTTAACTTTATTGACATATTGATTTAGAATTACTGATTTCATATAACATTATTCTTTTTAATATATTTTGTGTGTGCGATGGCGAGGACCCTAATATTGATATAAGCAAAAATTTCTTTGGGAACAAAAGCAAAGACATGGGAGGAATTGTACAAGCTGTATAAACTTCATGCAAAATGCACTAGGATTTAGTATTAAGTTGTCAACAAATCATGTTTCAAAAAAGACTTCAAGGATATTAGACAAGCTATTCCGTTGCTCATGTGAAGGAGTTACGAGATCAACCCAAGAGGATAACATCGGTGTTCATCACCGAGTTGATGTTAATGAAGTTCAAATTCCTTCACCCGGTTGAACAACTCGATGTTACCAAAAAACAACAAAAGAGAAGGAGAAATTACATAAAGAGGACTCAATGTAAGGCTCTTTTGAGGGCGAAATTGCTAAAAGAGGAAGATATGTATGTTGTTGACCGCCATGTTACGAGCACAATCATCCAATGACAAGGACAGATTGGAACCATTTGAAGCGTGGTGAAAGGTGTATCTCGAGGAAGATCGGGGTGAAATAATTGAAATAATGGAAGAAGGCTGGTATAAAACCAGGCTGATGGATATAATCTTTTGGTAAAAGCGGTGGTGGAGAAGAACATGTTGGTCACACAAAGAAAGATCATATCAATTTTGTTCGAAACTTAGAATGGAAAAAATTGAAAATGGTGATGCTCGAGAATGTTGTTGATAGGCTTTTTGAAATTTATTTGGAAGATCAAGGGTTCTATTTTAAAATCAAATTTGATGATGAAGGAAGACTTGGGGCTATATTTTGGAGAGATAGCATGATGAAGGAAGATTACAAGCTCTATGGAGATCTGGTTACATTTGACACAACTTATACTACAAATAGATACAACCTTATTTGTGCCCCAATAGTTGGCATTAATAATCATCGGAACACTGTCATGTTTGGTTGTGCTTTCATAGCAAATGAAAAAAAAGAAACATTTGTCTGGTTGCTTAAGCAGTTTAGAAAATCAATGGAGGCAAAGAACCAAAAACAATATTTACAGACCAAGACCAAGCAATGTCAAATGCAATTGAAGAGGTATGATTATAAAATTCCATAACCAGTTCTTTTATAATATTTCTTATCTAGTGTTTTATTTGTGCTATATAGTTCTAACAATATTTCAGATGTGCCTTAACTTTACCCAGATGTCATTGGTGTTTATATCCAGAAACTACCAGATTGAATATCCAGTAGCTAGTCATTCTAAAGTTTTTGGTTATTCAATATAAAGTTCTTGGATATTCATTTGGTAGTTTCTTGATATTCATTTGGTAGTTTCTGGATATTCAATTGTTAGTTTCTGGACATGGCCAAGGCCAAAGCCATGACAAAAAATTGGTCAATGAAAATTTATTGTATGTTAATATCCAGAAACTTTATTATAATACAGGTATTTGAAGGGCGAACGAGGCATAGGCTATGTTTATGGCACATCCAACAAAATGATGTATCCCACTTTGGACAATTGAAGACAAATGAAGATTTTAAAAAAGAATTTGATCATTGTTTAATGGGATGTACCAATGAGGATGAATTTGAAAGATGTTGGGAGTCAATGCTCGTGAAATACAATCTCGTTGAAAATTCCTGGTTCAAGCGTCTATATGGACTACGGGAGAAATGGTACACAGCTTTAAGCACAAATTTCTTCTCGAAATTTGGAATATTGTCATCCCAAAGAAGGAGAGCACAAATCATGCCCTTTGTTTCAAAGCAAACGAAACACATCCCTCGCTCAGTTCTTTGACATATTCAATGAAACAGGTTAAACGTTGGAGGAATGCGAACAAGAGAAGGAATTTCAAGCATCAATCTCGGTCCCTCAACCAGGACATGTATGGTGGTATCATAAAACAAGCGGTGAGGTATACACACCAGATATTCAAGTTCTTTGAGATTGAGGTAAAATGAGCTTTTCCTGCTGTATACAAATTTGGAGATGAAAGTGATGAAAATTGAAGATTCATACATGTTGCTCATGAGAAGTACCCAGATAAATATGAGAGTGTACTCTTTGTTAGGAATAATGAAAGTGTAACAGTTGTATGCAGCTGCAATCAGTTTACTACAGTCGGTTGGTTGTGCTTTCATTGCATAAAGGCGCTGAATTTGTCAAATGTCACAAGGATACCAGATATCTACATTGAAAAAAGGTGGACAAAGATGGAAAAAAAAGATGTATGGGACAAAGTCTATCAAGGAAAAGATAATACATCAACATAGAAAAATGAATTCATTCCCTGGAAACAAAAGATGGCAATGAAATACCACAATCTGATGATGGCTTGTCATGAAAACAGAGTTACAAAAAAGATAATGGAAAATGGGTTCAATAGAGACTCACTTCTTATAAAACAATTGTTGTCAGAAAATCAACAGGATTTGTAACGACCCTAACCCTAGACACAATTTTAGTATAACATTATATACTTTTAATATTAATATCAACCTTATGTGTTTATTTTATATCTTTAAATTTCTTATATTAGGATAAAATGATAAGGAAACAAATAGTGTTCTAAAGGAAAAATAATAATTAGAAATAAATAAAGTAATAGAATGGAGTGGTAATAAGATGGACAAATAAAATGTTATGGGTTGAGAGAATTAATTTAAATTGATGAAAGAGTTTTTGGTAGGGAATATTGGAGTGGGGGACAACTCCCCTAAAACCCTCCCCAAATCCCTCCATATCCGCCCCCCCTTCCTCCTTTACCCTTTTCATACTCCACCTCCCTCCATCATCCTCCTCAAAAATACCTCTTCACTTTCTCTCTCAACTTTCCATGGATACCCATTTGGAAGCACCTCTTCTCAAGCTCCCACCAAGTGCCATCCTTCACCATTTTTAGATCCGAGAGTACTTTTGGAATCGGGAGACCAAGAGGAGTTCATCAAGCTAAAGAAATCCATGATCCATCTCCTATTCTAGGTGAGTTGTTATGACTTCCCTTCATCTAAATGTTCATGAGTTATTTAATGTTGTTATTATTATTTAGATGATTGTTTAAATGCTTTGGAAATCTTCTTGGGAGTTGAAGAATGGATTAATCTTTTGGAAGGAATGTTATTGTTGATCAAGAGTGTAAGAACATGGGTTGATCTAGATTAAAAGTGTTAAACTTGAAATGAGTTAATGAAATGGGTGGAATTTGTAGTAATAATCAATCTAAGGTTACTTGGGTTTGGGTTTACTTGTTTGGAGTGAGACTTGGTAAAGCTAAGGTTTCCTTTGGTGTTCTTGTGATAGGCATGGTATAAGGAAAGGAAGACTAGGTTCAAAATGGGTAAAAATGCGAAATTGGGGTGGAGGAAGGCTTGGGCGGTCGCCCGTAGGGGCTTGGGCGGCCGCCCATCACGACAGAAATAACTTTGGCTTTAAAGTCCACTTGGGCGGTCGCCCAGTGGTTAGGCGATCGCCCATGTTGGCGAGAAAATGGTCCGAGTTCCTGTTTATTTGAAATTTCACTAGTAACCTTCTAGCATGATCCTTAACCAATACAAAGTTTGGAACCTAACCTTCCCGGAATATGAAATTAATCCTTTTAACCTAAGTTATACTTAGAGCAATTGTATCATTTAAGGGCACCTTAATTTGGGTTTAAATGGAACTAAGGAAGCACTTTAATTACGACTCGGGAATTGTTCGACAGTCTTGTTTGGATTCATTGATATATTTCGATATAAATGCTGGGATGCCCTACTTTGGAATTCCTAAATTGTTTTGGGATTGGTTCAGAGATTTATAGTCGTTGTGCTAAGATGTTGAATACTTGTTATAGTATTTCTATCCTTATGATATTATATTGTTGTAGGATTCCCTACTTTGGAATTCCTAAACTGTATGTGGTTCAGAGATTTATAGCCGTTGTGCTAAGATGTTGAATACTTGTTATAGTATTTCTATCGTTATGATATTATATTGTTGTAGGATTCCCTACTTTGGAATTCCTAAACTGTACATGTGGTTCAGAGATTTATAGCCGTTGTGCTAAGATGTTGAATACTTGTTATAGTATTGCTATCTTCATGATATGCTATTGTGGTATGTATCCCTACTTTGGATCATACAATGTTTGGTTAAGCAAGTATGTTATTGCGTGTGCTTAGTTATGAAAATCCAAATTTGGTATTTGTTTGTTGGGCAATGTTATGGAATTATAATGGCACCGAGCCAAGTTCATTATAATTCATACATTGGTAACTTGATTGTCCCCCTTGTGTGGGATTAGTGGGCTAGCATCTCTTTTTGAGGTAGATGGTCTAGTTTCACTGGGGATATGACTGTGTGTGTCGAGAATCCCTATGGTGCTGTTATTGTTCATGGTTAGAACCGCTTCATCAAATATTCTTCTTTGCTCGGATGTATATATCCTTTTGGAGTTAAAACCTTGGCTCAGTATCCTTCTAAGTGTTACTTTATCGTCCTTATGGGTTGTGATATATTCATGATGCGCTGGTCGTTGTTTCCAACCGGTATGGGACGGTTGGCGGCGAAACCTCTCGATTATGTGGATATGTCTTTTGATGTATTGCATCTTGTTTGGCATCTTCTTTGCATTCATAATAGCTTGCTTTGAGATTTATTCTCACCCCTCTCCCTTTCTTGTTTTTAGATTACGAGACAGGTGGACCCGGCCCAGTAAGGGCGGTGAGGAGTTTGGAAGTTATATTGTGGGAATTGTCGGGGTATGATTAGGTTGGTATAGAAAGTGTACATTGGCATAATTCATTTATGGAATTGTATTTATAAATCTTTATTTTATGTTATAACCGAGGCCTTTTTGTAATTAAAACCGTTTCTTACTTTCTAAGTTAGTCAATTATTTCTCCATTGTGAAAAGGTGTAGATTTATTTTTAAATGGTTATAATAATTGTATTTAATTTTGAAAGTTAAATAAAAGTTTTAAAAGATTAGAAAAAATTGGGTTAGTTTGAGGATGCTCCAGCTTGGGACACGTGTAGGTTCCGGGTCGGGGTCCTCACAGTTGGTATCAGAGCTCGGTTAGAGTTCTCGGGTAGAGTCTAGCTGAGTGAGAGTGTGCGATAACTTACGTCGAGAGTTTAATGCAGGAATTTGTTCAATGATAGAAAATGATATTGACCAATCAAGGAATCAAGGAAAGGTGAGTTATGGAAAGATAGATTTTCCATCATTATTTGAGGTATTTTACCTGTCTCAGGAGTTAGGTTTCATACTTGTATAAATTCTCGTTCATTCGCTCTCATGTGGCATTACATTTTATCCTTATTGGCATAATTGGCCTAAGAGTTGCCTTATGTGTTGGAGGTTCTACTCCGATGGGGTCGTACCTCGAATCATCCTTAATTATCTTGATAATTGTGATTAAGTGGGCATGTATTGCCGGTGGATTTGGTCGAGCTACCTATCCGTGAATCATCGTTATGTTAACCTGAATTATTTGAGTAGTTGTTGTGTTTGAGGAGGACTGTCGCAAGAAGCGAGTCTCCTTATCTACGTTTGATTTACCTCCGTGTGTAATTGAGTCGGGTAAATTATTAATTGATATTATGTCACATACGCGTAATTGTCGAAAGTATGGCCTAATTAAGAGTGATTTATGGTTGTGTACTTGCGTGAGTAATTATACATTGGTGTCTCGTGGGGAGACTAGATATATGGGACTAGTATTGAAAGTGATAGTCTAAGTGGGATTATATGGGTTATAAAATATCGCGAGTACGAGATCTGATAGAACCAATATATCTTTGCCTTATGTGCTATTAGTTGATTAAGTGGTGTTTTCTATGTGAGTTTCAAAATGGGTTTTCATCAGGTATCATATCAGGATATTGAGATTTTGAATTGCTATAAGGTATTATTTTGGCATTCGGATTCCTAGATAGAGGACACTAATTGGGATGATGGACTTGATGATTCATCTTGGGAAAGTATTTGATAAAGAAGATAATGAGCTTAGTGAATCTCCATAAGGGTAAATTGTTACTATAATTAGAAAAGATGATACTTGGTGGTTATTTATAAGGTTATAGAAATCTTAAATAGGTAACCGTGAAGAATAAGTATTCGTTAGCACTTGTTGACGATTTGTATGATCGATTTTAGAAACTAGTAGGATACTCAATGGTTATTAGTTAAATTTTTCGGAGTGTTACAATTACAGTGAAAATTTGCTTAAAGGATATACTTAAGATAACATTTATATATATAGTATGACCGTTTTGATTTGTGGATTGTGTATTAGTGATGGAGAGGTAAATAGGGAAAATGCAAAGAAGTATAATAGATACAGTTATTGGTGACTTAAAGGATCAACTTCAGGAATTGGTGAAACATGCATATGGTTTGTTTTGAGAGATGATTATCATTAGTTGAGAAAATAAAATGAGGATAAATCTTATTGGAAGACAGGATACTTTAGGATGATTACACCGTATAGGTTGACTTAGTTGCGCGACTCATATAAGGGATTGGTGTGATGCTCGAAAGATATTGACGCTATACGGATTTTGAGTTGTTGAGGGTTATAGGGAGGTAAGTTAGATTATACCGTAATGTTTAATCGAAATTTGGGAATGATTGATCTATGTGAGTTCTAATTATATTTTCTTATTTAGAAATTATGGTATTTAATTGGGAACTAGATGTTGCAATACGTTGTTACTAAGTACAATATCAATATCGAAGGTAAGGAATAGATGACTCAAATTAAGTAAAAGTGTTGAATATTCAACTTGAGAAATTATTGAATTGAGGATGATTTACCTAGTTTATAAGCTTAATGATTGTTTTAGTGTTATTTATCGGAAATAGTAATAGTATGGCAAGATTGTGTTTTCTTATAGAGAAATTAACTAAGTATAAATATTATAAGTGGTGGCTATACTATAAATAGAGGTCAAACAAGAATATTTTGTTGGAATTGTTTTAAAAGTGCTTTACAACTTTGGATTATAAATTGAACTTCAGTATGAGCATTTGTACCCTTCAGGGATATTTTGATTTATTAAAGTCAGTGAACCGTTTTTGTGTACCTTAAAATCTGGGAGTAATTTAATTATCCATCACTGGAATGGGACGGTTGTAGATAATTAAATCACTCGAGTTATTTTGTTAGCTTATCAATCTTTTGAAATTTCTTAAATTGTGAGTGGTTTAGTTAATTAAAACTGGTATGGGCCGGTTTTAAATAAATAAACCATTCGGGTCTCTTTGAATCTCTTTTTATATTATCCTTTGGAATTTTGAAAGATGTTGTAACTTTTAGAAAGACTTGGTATTCTAAAGATATAAATTGTTCAGAAGCAAGTAGAAATTGCAACCTAGTTTCCCTATAATGATTAATTGTATTCAAGTTTTGGTCCGAGAAATGAATTGATAAATGTGGGGTTATTATTGTGTCGATCACAATAGACTCGGTTTTGTTTTGGAGTTGGATCGGCTCCGTTGTGGGCGGCCAACCCTTCAATTTGAATATTGATTTGTCACTAGTCCTGAACATAATTGGAACATTGAATGGTGATAATGGAATGTTGACGTTAGAAGATTTATTAAAATATTTAGAGTTCTAGGTTGAACTTGAGAGTATTATCACTATAGATTTTGTGATTGAGTTACATTGAAAGTAAAGAAGGGTATGTTGTTCTGTTATAGAAAGTTGAATTGTATTTTCTACTCGTTATATATATAGCTTGATGAGATGTTATTAATAAAGTCCTCACATATGTTAGGGAATAGTTCGATTGTATAAACCCCATAGTGTTAAATGGATTGGATAGACATCGTTCGGGAAGGTCCTTTTGGGAAGGTAGGAATGCTATTAAGTTTAACCTTGTAAAAAGCTGAGGAATCATTACTTGTTGTGATGATATGCTATAGGCCTGAACAATGGATGTTAGTAGTCAATAGTACGTATGGTTACCGGTGGTTGAGTGCGTATAATAGTAGTTATCATTCTAACATTGAGATAACACCGTATGAGGCATAGTTTGGGAAGAAAATATCGATCTCTAATTTGTTGGGGTGAGTTTGGAGAGGCAAGGCCTAAGGTAAATTGGCGCCAAGATTCGTTAATCCATTTGAAGCTTTAGAAAAGGTTGGTGATTTGACTTATAGACTGGTTTGGAGAAGCTTATAGAGTATTTGAAGTTTTAATGTAATATCGTCTCATTAATGGAATTAGAAATCGTGGGAAAGAATCACAGCATTGAAGAAACTATATGGAATTGGAGTCTGAGGTATGCATAAGTAACCGAGGCGGATTGAACTTTTAGGTAAGTCTTTTTAAAATTCGGGACGAATTTTCTTTAAGGGGGAGTGAGTGTAACGACCCTAACCCTAGACACAATTTTAGTATAACATTATATACTTTTAATATTAATATCAACCTTATGTGTTTATTTTATATCTTTAAATTTCTTATATTAGGATAAAATGATAAGGAAACAAATAGTGTTCTAAAGGAAAAATAATAATTAGAAATAAATAAAGTAATAGAATGGAGTGGTAATAAGATGGACAAATAAAATGTTATGGGTTGAGAGAATTAATTTAATTTGATGAAAGAGTTTTTGGTAGGGAATATTGGAGTGTGAGACAACTCCCCTAAAACCCTCCCCAAATCCCTCCATATCCGCCCCCCCCTTCCTCCTTTACCCTTTTCATACTCCACCTCCCTCCATCATCCTCCTCAAAAAATACCTCTTCACTTTCTCTCTCAACTTTCCATGGATACCCATTTGGAAGCACCTCTTCTCAAGCTCCCACCAAGTGCCATCCTTCACCATTTTTAGATCCGAGAGTACTTTTGGAATCGGGAGACCAAGAGGAGTTCATCAAGCTAAAGAAATCCATGATCCATCTCCTATTCTAGGTGAGTTGTTATGACTTCCCTTCATCTAAATGTTCATGAGTTATTTAATGTTGTTATTATTATTTAGATGATTGTTTAAATGCTTTGGAAATCTTCTTGGGAGTTGAAGAATGGATTAATCTTTTGGAAGGAATGTTATTGTTGATCAAGAGTGTAAGAACATGGGTTGATCTAGATTAAAAGTGTTAAACTTGAAATGAGTTAATGAAATGGGTGGAATTTGTAGTAATAATCAATCTAAGGTTACTTGGGTTTGGGTTTACTTGTTTGGAGTGAGACTTGGTAAAGCTAAGGTTTCCTTTGGTGTTCTTGTGATAGGCATGGTATAAGGAAAGGAAGACTAGGTTCAAAATGGGTAAAAATCTGAAATTGGGCTGGAGGAAGGCTTGGGCGGTCGCCCATGGGGGCTTGGGCGGCCGCCCATCACGGCAAAAATAACTTTGGATTTAAAGTCCACTTGGGCGGTCGCCCAAGTGGTTAGGGCGGTCGCCCATGTTGGCAGAAAATGGTCCAGTTCCCTGTTTCGCTGAAATTTCACTAGTAACCTTCTAGCATGATCCTTAACCAATACAAAGTTTGGAACCTAACCTTCCCGGAATATGAAATTAATCCTTTTAACCTAAGTTATACTTAGAGCAATTGTATCATTTAAGGGCACCTTAATTTGGGTTTAAATGGAACTAAGGAAGCACTTTAATTACGACTCGGGAATTGTTCGACAGTCTTGTTTGGATTCATTGATATATTTCGATATAAATGCTGGGATGCCCTACTTTGGAATTCCTAAATTGTTTTGGGATTGGTTCAGAGATTTATAGTCGTTGTGCTAAGATGTTGAATACTTGTTATAGTATTTCTATCGTTATGATATTATATTGTTGTAGGATTCCCTACTTTGGAATTCCTAAACTGTACATGTGGTTCAGAGATTTATAGCCGTTGTGCTAAGATGTTGAATACTTGTTATAGTATTGCTATCTTCATGATATGCTATTGTGGTATGTATCCCTACTTTGGATCATACAATGTTTGGTTAAGCAAGTATGTTATTACTGTGCTTAGTTATGAAAATCCAAATTTGGTATTTGTTTGTTGGGCAATGTTATGGAATTATAATGGCACCGAGCCAAGTTCATTATAATTCATACATTGGTAACCCGATTGTCCCCCTTGTGTGGAATTAGTGGGCTAGCATCTCTTTTTGAGGTAGATGGTCTAGTTTCACTTTGGGGATATGATGTGTGTCGAATCCCTATGGTAATCAAGTTATTGTTCATGGTTCCGAAACCGCTTCATCAAATGTTCTTCTTTGCTCGGATGTGTATATCCTTTTGGAGTTAAAACCTTGGCTCAAGCATCCTTCTAAGTGTTACTTTATCGTACTTATGTGTTGTGATATATTCATGATGAGTCGATCGTTGTTTCCAACCGGTATGGGACGGTTGGCGGCGGCAGGAGCCTCTCGATTATGTGGATATGTCTTTTGATGTATTGCATCTTGTTTGGCATCTTGCCGCATTCATAATAGCTTGCCGAGATTTATTCTCACCCCTCTCCCTTCTTGTTTTTAGATTCTGAGACAGGTGGACCAGCCAAGTAAGGGCGGTGAGGAGTTTGGAAGTTATATTGTGGGAATTGTCGGGGTATGATTAGGTTGGTATAGAAAGTGTACATTGGTATAATTCATTTATGGAATTGTATTTATAAATCTTTATTTTATGTTATAACCGAGGCCTTTTTGTAATTAAAACCGTTTCTTACTTTCTAAGTTAGTCAATTATTTCTCCATTGTGAAAAGGTGTAGATTTATTTTTAAATGGTTATAATAATTGTATTTAATTTTGAAAGTTAAATAAAAGTTTTAAAAGATTAGAAAAAATTGGGTTAGTTTGAGGATGCTCCAGCTTGGGACACGTGTAGGTTCCGGGTCGGGGTCCTCACAGGATTGTAGATCTACGACAAGTGTTAATGATAGCGTTGGTTCAGAAAGTATAACAAGTGCTCCAGCTGTGATGGATCCAATTCGTGCAAATACAAAGGGCAGAAAACGAAAGCTAAAGACAAAGTTTTATAGAAGAAAGCCAATCACTGATGAGTTTGGTTCAAAAACACCAAATAACATTTGATTTAATAGTTTTTAGATTGAAGTACAATTTATTAAGTTGACTAGTTAAATATTTTATATACAGATATTTGATGTTTTTATGTTCAGAAATGAAAGAAATTGATATCCAGAAATTGCTTATTTGCTTTGGCCTTGACCTTGTCCTTGACCTTGATTTTGTACTTAGCCTTGGCCTTGGCCATGGCCAAGTCCAAGGCCAAGGCCAATTCTATATCCAGAAGTATGTGAATGTATATCCAGAAATGTGTTAGGTGCATATCCAGAAATTGCTTATTGGCTTTAGCCTTGACCTTGATTTTGTCCTTGGCCTTGGCCTTGGCCTTGGACTTGACCTTGGCCTTGGCCTTGCCATGGACAAGTTGGCCTTGGACTTGTCATGGATTTGGCCTTGGCCTTGGCATGGGCTATGGCCATGTCCTTTGCCAAGGCCAATTATATATCCAGAAGTATCAGAATGTATATCCAGAAACTACCAACTTGAATATCCAGTAACTAGTTAGCCACTGTATGCATGTATATTTACAATATCCAGAAGTATTAACATTAAAATCAATTGAAAATGCAGAATGAGCACAATTGTTTCTGGAATTATTACTACTCCAGATGCTTTAAGAGCCTCTAATTCCTTTCTTCTCTTTGCAAATTCTCTTCAAGGAGCCTTGCAGATTTCCTTTTATAAGGTCGATCTATTATATCGAGTAGAAATAAATTAAATATGTATATCCAGAAACTTACAAATGAATATCCAGAAACAATCAAAATGTATATCCAAAAACTATCAAAAAGTATATCCAGAAACTTACAAATGTATATCCAGAAACTATCAATATGAATATCCAGAAACTATCAATTCTATATCCAGAAACTCTTAATTTGAATATCCAGAAACTATCAAAATGTATATCCAGAAACTACCATATTGAATACCCAGAAAATTTAATTGGCCTTGAACTTGATTTTGACCTTGGCCTTGGCCATGGCTTTGGCCTTGTCCTTGTCATGGCCAGAAACTATCAAAATGTATATCCAGAAACTATCAAAATGTATATTCAGAAACTTACAAATGAATATCCAGAAACTATCAATATGAATATCCAGAAACTATCAATTCTATATCCAGAAACTCTTAAATTGAATATCCAGAAACTTTAAATTGACAAAGCAAAAGTTTTTAAAGAATCTTGTACATTTCTTTCAAAAGTGTGGAGTAATATATTTCTCCACTAAAGTACGTTAATTACATCACTAAACCAGATTCCTAATTACATAATTACATTCATCTATGAATCTTGTACATTTCTTTGTTCTTTTGTTCTTTTTGTTTTCTTCTCTTTTTCAAAAGTGTGTGCCTGAATCATAAACTTCTGCCTATCTTTGTTCAATTGACTAAGCAAAAGTGTTGAAAGAATTTCAGCTCGTAGACGAATCCTTTGTTTATCCTACAAAGTAAAAAAAAAAAATTGTTAAAACATATATATACAAACTCATATAATATAAATATGAATAAAAAAAACTTTAATAGTACCTGACATAACTCAGAGCATGAGTACATTGATCCTTGAAAATCATTCATCTCAGACATCACATAAACTCCACAATCATGGTTAGCTTTATTTTCTTCAAGAACCCAATCACATTTCATGTATTCAAATTTATATGATTTTTTGCCTTCAAAATCATTAGAACATGGATGACCAATCTTTTTCAAAAAAGATTTCATAGGCGCATACTGAAAAAAAATTTAAGTATAAAATATTAGATAACCAATGAAAACAAAAATGAAAAATATAAAATTTTGGATCTATTTTGATAACAGCAAATAATACCAATGCTTTCGTAAGTTTCACAACATCAGCTTCTTTTGCTTTATTCATTGCAAGGTTGTCAAAATAGTGAATGGATTTTAAAACCATGTTGTACACATATAGTGTAAAGTGCCCATTTGAACTGCTTCCTTTAAAGTATGGGAAAAAAACTGCAAAAAAAAATAAGTATATCCAGAAATATATTAGGTGACTATCCAGAAATTTCTTATTTGTCTTGGACATGGCTAAATCCATGGCAATGGCCATGGCATAGGCCTTGGCCTTGGTCATGGATATATCCGTAAATATCCGGAAGTATATCCAAATATAGTAGATGACTATCAAGATATTACTTTGGCCATGGCATAGGCCTTGGCCTTGGCCTTAGCCTAGGCCTTGGTCATGGATATATCCGTAAATATCGTAAAGTATATCCGTAAATTTTCAATATGATATCCAGAAATGTATTGACAAATGAAAATACATACCAGATCTACTTCTTTCAGATCCATTAGATTCCCATCGACATTAACAACATCTTTTCAATACAAAAAAGTTTGAATCATTTCTGCAGCACCATAACGACCATTGCAAGAACGTTTCGCCCAAATATCCTGTTAATATAAATGATAACAATATCTTAAAGAAATTTCATGGATATATACCCTGCAATCGATATATACTTATAAGTTGTTGAAAAAGTAAACTTACAGAATGGTCAACACCAAACATAAATCTCTTCATTACACCGTTTTTATGCTCTAGCTTGTTCAACAACATTGCCCAAGCATTCACAATTACACCTGTGATATCTGTATCTTCTTGCATACTCAAAATATCGTCTGCTTCTAGTCCAATGAGATCATTAAACTGAAAAAAAACACTGAAAAAAAATAATATTAGAATTTGAATACCATAATAAATTTCAACTGTAATAATATTGAAATAAAAACGAGATATTACTTTTTTGACGCTGAAAGAATCAATTTTTGAGAAGCAATAATCAACCACTTCCATCTTTAGCTTTGGCATACCAATCATTACTTTCTTATTCTTCACCATAAATTCAGATGAAAGAATAATCTCACCATTAACAGGTTCCAAATCCAGTTCATCTAACATCTTATCAAACTTCTCACCATTAACACAATGTTGAGAAATTTTACCAACCAAATTATCAATATCACCCAAAATTTGTGAAGAAAATTCTTCTTCCACGTCAACTTCCTTGATAACAGACATAGGCTCAATCGTTTTTTGTTTAAACAGATGGGAATCAGTGACTTGATCCTCTGTATTAAGCCTAGCTATTTGATGCTCTGCAGATTGATCTTCAGTTGGTTGAGCAACATTGGTAACATCTTGATCCCCAAAATGCTCATGCAGATATCTATCATCAAAATCCTGAAATTTGTCAACATTATCATCAGACGCTGTACGCTCAGATTCTTGACTCTGTGATAAAATCCTAAATGTTGGCAATGGTCCAACCTTCCCTTTCTCATTAAGCTCAACTTTTGAAGTTTTCAACTTATCAATAATATCATCAATATAATCAAAAATCTGACTTCCCCAAGGTTGACTATCACCATACAAATCCTCCTCTTCAACAGATCCTTTCTCCACATCATCATTATTAACTTTTTCTTTCTCCTTCTCAATTATTGAAATCCTTGCAATATGAGCATTGATAGCAACTTTAATATCATTGTGAAATATTTCCAGTGACTCTTTAACAGAATTCAAAACTTCTGAAACATTTTCACTTGCAGGATGATTTGTAGGATGACTTACATCGTCAACAAAAGGAGCAGCATCAATCAGCAATCAAATTTTCCCTTCATCTAAATCATCCTCATAGCTCGTAATAGGATAAACATTATCCAAATAAAGTACTCCACCCCAACCAATTTTAGCTTCATTACCAAATTTCGCTTAAATTTTCTATTGAGTCCAATGTTGAATCAAAGGACGTGCAGTTGGTTCATGTTTACCCAAATATGGAAATCTATGAAAGTAAGCTATTACAAGAATTGCCACACAACCACTACAACACCTCACTTTACTACCAGAAGAAGCCTTAAACTTTCTAACACCATCAGATATCTTAGTCAATACAAACTGGCACCAATCAAACTTTTTAATTCGAGTAACATCTTCAACCAATGCCAACAAAGAACAGTCAATGTACTTTGTTACTACTGGTGCAAGAAAGAAACTGACAGCAAACAAGACATAGAGGCGTTTAAACTCATCACCTCCATTAGGTAGTTCTTTGATGCGTTCACCAAGCAGACGGGCTGGAATACCATCTTTAAGTTTCCCAAAAGTATTTATGTATCGTGCGCTCAACTCTTTGTCAATGCCTATTGAACAATTTATCTTCTCTTTTTTTAAATTCGTAGGAAGACAAAGAATATCAAAAACATCATTTGTTGTTATATAATACTTGTTATGTTTGATTCTCTGAATAAAGCTTCCCGAATCAAATCTTTCCACAAGATATTCCACAATTCCCCCTGTTGGCAATCTATTCAACTTAAGTTCTAATAGCCCACCAAAACCTATAGATTTAACATCTTCTTTCTGAGCAGGGGTTAAACCAAGATCAATAAGCCTTTCTAGGACACAACAATGTTCAAATGCCCGTTTCTTACCACTTTCAACCACATCCACTGTTGATTTATTCTTTGACTTCCTAACTTGACCTTCAACAGGCAAATGAACAATTAATTGATTCTTCTTATGCTTCTTACTATCTTCACTTTTATTCAAATCATAGCCTACAAAACATAAAAAAAAAAAAAAAATCAAGTGGATATCCAGAAATAAATGAAATGAATATCCGTAATAATAAAGAAAGGATATCCAGACAATTAGAATTGGCCTTGGCCTAGGCTACTGGCTATGGCCATGTCCTTGGCCAAGGCCAATTCTATATCCAGAAACTATAAAATGTATATCCGTAAACTACACAATTAAATATCCGAGAAACATACAAATGAATATCCGTAAACTATCAAAATGCATATCGTAAACTACACAAATGAATATCGAAACTTTCAAAATGAATATCCGTAAACTACACAAATGAATATCCGTAAACTTTCAAAATGATATCCAGAAAATATCCACAAATGAATATCCAGAAACATACAAATGAATATCCAGAAACATACAAATGAATATCCAGAAACAAGCAAATGAATATCCAGAAACAAGCAAATGAATATCCAAAAACAAGCAAATGAATATCCAGAAACTTTCAAAATGATATCCAGAAAATATCCACAAATCGTTAAACATAAAACACAAAATCGATACACAGAAATTGAAAATTTCAAACTAAAACACATTGTTAAAGTCATATACAGATGAGTATGCTTAATATATCCATAAATTTATGAAAATTTGAACCAAAACAATAATAACATGTGAACTCACAATCGGATTTTCGCTTGCTCCTGTTTTCATCAACTGGATTTCCCATAATTCCTTCGATTGCTACTGATTTCGCTTGCTACTGATTTCTGGATATAGTTTTTGGATATTCAACTGGATTTCGCTTGCTACTGATTTCGTTTTGATATTAAAATTAGGGGAAACAGGTTTTAATTAAACCGGTTAAGAAACCGGTTCGTTAAACGTTCAATTAAACCCGTTAATAAACCGATAAGGAGAAACACGTTTCTCCTTAGCGCTAAGGAGAAACGCGTTTCTCCTTAGATTTTACGAATAATAAAATTGAAGGGAAAATTGTTTGATTTTTCTTTTGTGTTCGTTAATTTATCTGAATTTATCGTTTGATTTTAAGCAAAATGAGAGTGAAACATACAACGAATAAAAATGCCATGAAAGCTAGGGTTACGAAACATAATATTTTTGTTAAGTGACTTGGTATTTTAGTAGTGAAACTTGAGGTTTTATTCTACGAACTTGGTGTTTTATTAGTGCAATCTGGTATTTTAGTTTAGTTACTTGGTATTTAGTAGTAAGACTTGATGTTTTATTTCATAAACTTGGTGTTTTATTAGTGCAATCTGGTGTTTAATAAAGTTATGCTGAAACTTGAAGTTTTAGTAGTGTAACTTGAGGTTTTATTCTACGAACTTGGTGTTTTATTAGTGCAATCTGGTATTTTAGTTTAGTTACTTGGTATTTAGTAGTAAGACTTGATGTTTTATTCCATGAACTTGGTGTTTTATTAGTGCAATCTGGTGTTTAATCAAGTTATGCTGAAACTTAAACAATTCAATTAAATCAATTTCAATTGAATAATTTCAATTAGATGAACAAAATTGTATAGATTCAAACCTTTTCAATTATTGTTTGAAGTTTCCTTCTGCAATCCTTTCATAAAAAAAAGAGAATCACGTTGGGTAATTTGATGAAGAAGACGAGAGAGAGAAAGAGAGAGAGAGAGAGAGAGAGAGAGAGAGAGAGAGAGAGAGAGATCCGCTGCTATTTTGAGGTTTGATAGTTTAATTTTCATACTTGATATTTTATAGTCCAAACTTGCTATTATAGTATTTAAACTGACTATTTTAAGAGTCATATAACAGTTTTGTAAATATATTTAAAAAAATATTAATTTTATTTATTATATAACATAATTCTAAGCAAATTTTTTTACTATATTTGGGGAAACTAATTTCTCCTTTCAATGTTATGAGGAAACTAGTTTCTTTCAAATGTTATAAAAAGTCCTTTCAATGTTATGAGAAAACTAGTTTCTCCCTAACATTATAAAAAGTCTTGTTTAAAAACAAGACTTTTTATAATGTTAGAGAGAAACTTGTTTTTCCCAAAACCTACTCATTATAAATAGGCAAAATTGCAAAAATAATACCCAAACTATAGGGTAACTTTGATTTTGACACCTAAGCTAATTTTTGTTACATACAAGGTACTCAACTATTTTTTTTATTGCATCTAAGGTATCTCCTTCTATCTAACGACATACTGTATGTTTTTTTCAGTTAAATAAACATGTGCCAATCATGTAACCCTAATTTTAAGGGTAAATAAGGAAAATCATGATTTTTTAAAATGAAACAAATTTTGTGGGCTCAAGTGTAAAATTTAGAAATAAAGGTGAACTAAAACTAATAAAAAGATTTTTTTAAACTTAAGGATTTAAATTGAAAAACTAAACCTTAAAATTGAAAATCTATCTTCTTCCTCCCAATTACCCTCACCTTTGCCGCCTCCATCTTCCTCATCAATCTTGATGACGCTATGAAAATTAGCTCGTGTAGGGGGTGGCAAAGGTTGTAGAAAACACGTCGCACCTCGGTCATGTTCTGCAAAATAGCACCGTTAGGGGTGCGGGGGTTGTCCCGCTATAATCCTCGGGTATAAGAATAAGTATGTGTTTGAGAGTAAAATGTATGGAGAGCTCTCTAGAGAGAGTATTGTAGAGAGAGAGAGAGAGAGAGAGAGAGAGAGAGAGAGAGAGTAGATGTTTTGACATACCTCTACAAGTAATGAGGGTTAGAGTTTATATAGGGAGGGAGTAAGGGTATAATTGATATTTTGTGGGTGTCACACACTATATATATATATATATATATATATATATATATATATATATATATATATATATATATATATATATATATATATATATATATATATATATATATATATATATATATATATATATATATATATATATATATATATATATATATATATATGTGTGTGTGTGTGTGTGTGTGTGTGTGTGTGTGTGTGTGTGTGTGTGTGTGTGTGTGTGTGTGTGTGTGTGTGTAAATATATCCAAAAAGTCAAGGTTCATCAAATATGTACTCCCTCTGTCCCGCTACAAATTGCACATTTTCTATTTTGAGTGTTCCATTAAAAATCGCACACTTCCTAAAATGGCAAAGAATCTTTACTATTCCCTCCACTCATTCTCTCTCCTACATTATTTTAATACTCACAACACCATTATAATTTACTATTCCCTCTACTCATTCTCTCTCCTATTTTACTTTTACACTCACAACATTTATATCATTATTTTTTTCCTTAATCCCCGCGCAAACAATAACAGTGCGGTTACTAGCGGGACGGAGGGAGTACGTCGTAATTCACCCTTACAATTAGGGGTGGCAATTTCTTATCATTACATTTATACTAATCTTTGAATTATCGTACAATGTATCAAATTAATATAATGTACAATAATTTAAAACATTATAATTTAAAGGATTACGCTCATTGTGTAGCCATTGCTACACCTAGTTACAAATCATACTTTAAGATCATTAAAATCTTATGTATTTATACTATTTAAAGACCTATACAGTAAGATCATTAAACTTTATGCGTTTAGGCTCCGTTTGTTTCGACGTAAAACGTTTTTCAGAAAATATTTTCCGTAAAATAACTCGTTTTCTGTTGTTTGGTTGTTTTTCAGAAAACGTTTTCCCCATTTTCCGGTGTTTGGTTGTTTTCCGAAAAATATTTTTCGTAAAATAACTCGTTTTCCTGTGTTTGGTTGTTTTCCGAAAAATGGAGAAAACATTTTACTTCCTCCCTAAGTAAAACGACTTACGGATTTTTCCTAAGTAAAACATTTTCCGAAAAATTGTGCCCTAATATATGTTCATAATCATAATAATAATAATAACAATAATAATAATAATAATAATAATAATAATAATATAATAATAATAATAATAATAATAATAATAATAATAATAATAATAATATATATATATATATATATATATATATATATATATATATATACATAATTACAATAATAATAATAATAATAATAATAATAATATATCGAAAAATATTTTCATTAAACACATGAAAATATTTTTCAGGAAGAAAACATTATTCCTAACTGCAAACGATCAAAAAATATCTTTCATTTTCCTCGGAAAACATGCCGTTTTCCGAAAAATATTTTACAGAAAAACATTTTTCAAAAAACGTTTTACGTCGAAACAAACAAACGAAGCCTTACTACTAAAAGGCGTGAAGATCAACCTTCTCAAATGTTTCTTAAGGTTGAAAATGGACATTCATCTATCAACCCGAGTGAATATCGTTTACTTTGGAAAAAATACGCCAATTTTAATTAGAGTTGGGTGGACCACAATGGCGACAATCCTCTCCCTACCGTATTAACGTTAATTGCTGCATCCCATCCATAAATCGACCCCAAGACCTCTGATTTGACTTGAAACCCCCCCCACCACCAGCAGGTTATCTAGGCGCTAGTTGGTCCCATAGTTCTTTCTGTTGTCCTACTGTCCTACGTTCGTTGGAACGGCCATACTGCAGACAATCCAAGTTCAACAAAACATGGCCAGCGAATTCAATACATGAACGATCTGACCGAGAATTGAAGCATTTCTAACAAGTACCTTCAGCTTACTTGCTCAGTGCCAATGAGCTTGGCTCATATAGCATAGGCGTTCTAACTCTTTGACTTTACAACTGAATTCTTTTGCCTCCAAAACTTATGGTTATGTACGGTCGAGACATTATTACATATCGAAAATTGACAAATCTTGCATATAACATATAAAGATCATGGGTCACTCCCCTTATCACCAATTCGTTTTAAGGTGGAACCTCAAACTTTAAGACGGTATCAGAACAGACTCGTTACACGTTCAGGCCCAACGGCCCACGATGTTGCACATTATCCCACATCGGTAACGGAAGAACCTTACCTATAATATATGAATGTTAATACTCCCTCCGTCGCATATTATGTTACCCATTTACTGTTCCGCGCGAAAAATAAGGAATAATGTTATTAAAGTAGGAGTTATGAGTAGGTATGAGAGAGAAAGTGGGGTAGAGAATAGTAAGTGGATAGTTGTAGTGAGTATGACAAGTGGGTCTCATGAATAAAGAAGTATTAAAAAGTTTCTTTTTTAGGAAAATGTGACTTTTAAGTGGGACACCCTAAATGGCAAAGTGGTTAAGGTTTTATGGGACGGAGGGAGTATATAAATAACATTCATGGGCCTCTCCCCTCATAACAATTAATTTTAATAGTTGTGACCTTTAAAACATCTAGACTTCAAGAATGTAGACAGTAAACATGTATGTACATATCACTCCCACACACAGAAACACACTCAAAATGCTAGCTGTGACCTTTAAAACATCTGGACCGCATGTTTGATTTTTCACTAATGTCAAATAAATAGTCAGTAGATTCGGTACCTCTATTATCAGCAGATATTGTATATTTACCGGCTGTACAGTAATATCTTTATGATCCATCAGTGGTAAGATAAGCAGGCTTGTATATTTTCTCCACATGTTTCCAGTAGAGGAAAGAGGAACGTTCTTAGACTCCGGGACACTCCGTCCTGAAAAACACAATTGAAGAAAAAAAAAAAAAGAACTTTTCAAGATCTAATTATATGTTGTCTATATAGTACAAGTTCATACTGGAAAAGGGCAAGATTATAATTGTATATACTCACCCAAATGCACAATTTCAGATAAAGAAACATTTGTTTAAGAATGTTGCAGAAATTATCTGTTTCTAAACTCGTATACTGAAGCTTTGGATAGGTAATGTTGTCGCCTGCTATCGGACACAGCACTGTCACTGATACTGCCTTCGACTTTATCATGCACTTCCGAGAATTCTTTTGTCCAGGAATTCATTTGAACAAGATAACTATCATCCTTTGTGCTCTTTTTCCTCTCCTGACGCCGCTTCACATTCTCAGATATCCCATGGAAAGTTTTGTTAATTTTTGCAATTCCTCGTTCAACTGGCTCTACCACGTGGGAAACGGTGAACTTCATGTCATCAACCATCTATAGAATATGTGACAAGCCAACATTTAAAAAAAAAGGGAGGAGAAAACTTATTGTACCTGGTCCAAATGAAAGATATGAAAATGGAAGGAAAAAAAAAAAAGATGCTTGAATCTTACCATTTCCCCACTTCCAACGACAACATCACGAACACTCTGATGAAACTTAAAACGCTTGTCCCTCTCCTCATGACGAGTAAGCCGCACTTTAGTGGTTCTTTCACAATCTTTAACCTCCTCCGGATCTGGAGGGGTACCTAATGATGCATAGTCAGACATCACTGCAACATTACGTACACATCTTTCTCCACGCTTGTACGGCAATGCTGGGAAAACATAGAGGTGAACCACCGCAGCAACACCCATCTGTTAGATAAGTTCAGTCCAGAAGTTAAAAATACAAGAAACTAAGAAATTCAACTTTGGTATGCTTTATCTCATAATGTTAGTATTGGTGTACACTAAGTTCAGTCCAAAATTAACAATGCAAGAAACTTAAAATTCAACTTTGATACCCTTTATCTCATAATATTATTATTGGGGTACGCTAGGCAAGCGACCCCCAAAAGACACATGGTATCTTCAAAGAACACAATAATCAGTTATCGAATGGACACAGCGAGGCTCCAGGGGATCAGCACCATTTGTATCTGCTCAAATCTTGTCAAAGTTTTTACAGAACTGCTGAATTTTTTGACAGCTAGTAACCCAACGCCACTATGATACGGAGTATTCAACAACTCCCTTCCTTCCAATAGAAGAGTAACATTTGACCAAATATGCAAATTAAGGAAATCGGTTGAAAATATATTAATTGAAATTCAAACTAGATAACAATATTTGAATTCAAGTTAGGCGGGAAAATGAAGGTTAGTTTAGTCAATATGTAATACTCCTATATTAGTTTCCTTAAAAGAAATGTTACTCTTCGATGGCACAGTCCCGATAGGAATACACATCTCTTTATTGGGACGGAGGGAGTAATACATTCTAGGAAATTCACCGGAAATTCACCAGGAGAAAGGATAATCATGTTAGAAGAGTCCACTCTACAGGGCTGTCCAAATGACCATAATATCTTGGCTAAGGGGTGAATTTCCAGCATCCACAAAAGGATGTCATCAACTCAACTGCACAGCAGCTGGTGGAGACGGGCAAGATAAAAGAGAAAGTGCAGGCAGTAAGAGCATGCTATGATACTTGGACTCGGGTACGACCGTACGAGTGTCTGGCGCGGGTACGAATTTGAGTGTCGGATCTTCCAAAATTTTAAGATTTTACACCAAATGTAGTTTAAAATAGCCACACCCATGTCCTGTGTACACGGGTACTTTGGTAAAAATTGAAGGGTCCGAGAATCACAGAAAGCATGCCAACAAATGACCCCAAAAGAGTTTGGGTGCAGTGTTTAGGTTCCACCTTCAACTTCGTGACCCCATATTATGATACCCAAAGAACCACCAAAGCAATAGAAATTACTCGGGAGCGGTGAACAATCAGTGCGCTCAAAGCCCAGATAACTATTTAAAGTGCCAATTAGGTTCAGAACTGACCCAAAACCTATGTTACCTGGACTCGGGATCGGGTATCCGACACGGGTACGGATCCTAGTGTCGGATTCACTTTTCCTCAAAAAATTGGACACGGACACTTTTTAAAATTAGGATACGGGTACGGGGATACGTTAATAACAAAATATATTGAGTCTATTTATATACTTTACTTATAAATGAAGTCAACTCACTCTTTTTTTGCTAAGATATAATGTATAATTAAGTAAAACAACATTAAAACTTGTAAAATTTTTATAAATGAAGTCAACTCACTCCTTTTTTTCTTTTTAATTTTTCTTGTCGTATCCGAATGAAAATGCGGATGTAGGGGTGTCTTGTCGGACACGGGTACTTCAACATATTTGAAGAGACCGGGTAACACAGCCCAAAACCTACCAGTGTCTTGAGTGATGCTGCATCTGAAAAACTACCTGGTACTCCGATATCCTTGACAATGGTCATTAGTCAAAAGGTAAAATCTTTCTATGTTGTAACAAGGGTCTTTGTCCAGAAATTATACAGGGTGGGGCCATGATTTTGTTGGTAACTCAAAAGAGAAAACAAGTTGAGTAGATTGGGACCTCATCCTAGCCTTTGGGTGTGATATCCCCATACCACATCGGAAATATGAGGGAATTTAGTATTCTATATCGAAGGTCCATACACTAATACTAATTATCAATTCATCCATTAAACTTTTGGAAGCTTGTGAAGGGCTGTGGTTAACCCAAATAAGTAGGTGCTTAGTGGGCCAGTATTTGGTGCTTGCGTAGCGAGTCGGGTTTCGGGGACGGCAAGTGTTTAAGCGGGGGAGATTGCGATATCCCCATCCCATATCGAAAATATGTGGGAATTTAGTATTCTATATAGAAGGTCATACACTACTAATAAGTATCAAATCATCCATTGGATTTTTGGAGGCCTGTGATGGGCTGTCGTTAACCCAAATGAGGAGGTGTATAGTGGGCTAGTGTGTGGTGATTGCGTAGCGGGTCGGGTTTCGGGCTCGGGTCCTTATACTAGGTCAGTGCCAGTGAATCTAGGTTCTTTAGATTTGGTAACCGCAGAGAAACTATAGCAACTCAGTTTCCAGCTTGGTTCTTTAGATTTGGTAACAGCAGAGAAACTATAGCAACTCAGTTTCCAACGGAATCACACACAAACATTCGGCCACCAGAAACCAAGCTTGCCCAAAGATATGCCTGACTCAAACTAGTATGAGAAGGCAATAGATTGGATCTGATGCGGATCTTCTCGAGAACACATAAAATAAGTACATGGCTACTGAACTAAGCAACCGTGTCAGTTTCATATACTCGGTACCAAAAAACAAGTCACGTTTAGAAAGTCAAAACTTCTTTAATATGTATTTTCACTTCTATATATCTGTTTTAACTTGCAGTAGAAGGATCCATTCTGTTCTTTGCACTTCTCTAAATTTAAAATAGCATCATAGATTCAGGTGTACCGAATCTAGACTTCCACTTTGCTCACTAACTTCTCATTATATAATAGAAACCTTCCACTCTAATGCTTTGCAACTCTGAAGAGACCATGACAGGGATCCTCCTTTACTGGCCAAATGCTAACAAAGGAATCCATAGTTTTAACACCAAAGAAGAAAGCTGAAGGCACATTCTTAAAAACCATGGAACTAATAAAAGCCTATTAGGACGAAAGGTAGATACTGAACAACTGATGTTCAGCAATTTAACATGATACATAGAATGAGTGCCACTGGGGGGGGGGGAGAGAATGTCCAAGTTTAGTGAAAGTAGAGTAGTCTATGCAATATGAACAAAACTGAATGCCATAATACCGACCAAGACGAAGTCCCAATATTTCCCCCTCCAGAAGATTGCTCCAGTGCTGAAAAACAACTGTATGCCATAATATGGCATTAACCCTAGAAACATTTATTGCAACGCCCATTATGAAGTAAAATGAAAGTGAAAAGACATATAACATCATTCCACAGTTGAGCACACAAGACCAATGACACAAAATGATTCTGTGGTGCCCAAAAGACCAAATGCCGTGCTTTTCACATGAATGATTTCCCATCAGATTGTGTGTTAGTTTTAACAGGTGTCCATACAACCGTTGTTGGGAATTTGGGGGATCTCACATCCATCTAGCCCATACTAGCAGCCCTAACATGGGGAGAATAATCAACATGTAGTAAAATGAAAAAAATAACATATAGATTTGGTAACCCAGTTCACCAACACATGACTACATCTGGGGGCAATGTCAAGCCAGGATATACACTATAATCAATATATGATGGTTATTACAACTTTTCACATTCAATCACTAAGATCTAAACATGGTTATTCTCCATTAACAATCCTCTCATATATATCTCATTTCGTCCATCAATAACACACATACCTCGATTATGGCTAGGGTTGTAAGAGTGCCCTCATGAAATCTCCTAGGCCCCATTGCCCTCTCCTTAACACTATCTGTGGTTGTCTCTTGTGTATTCTAGATCTCTCCGTCAAGCACTTCAAATTATAACTGAAATTTTGTTTATATAGGGGTAGGAGAATCCCTAAATCTTGTCCTCTAATAAAGAATCCGTTCTGAATAAGGAAACCAAATCTGGGTTGTAAACGGCTTAGCACGACCGTGCTTTATACTGTGCACGACCGTGTTAGTAAAATCCTCCGGTGGTACGACCGTGCTCATTAACTGACACGACTGTGTCAAACCCCTTTTGCCGGTTCGCTTCCTTTTTCTCCTCCTTGAACATTCTTAACTTGACTCGAACTCCTCCGTTGTTTAAGACTCCTTCTCCTCCTCCTCCTCCGTTTTCATGCTGGTTTAGACTCCATAACCCAACAAGCGTGACATACATAATCTTATGTTGAATTGTAAAATATTGTCAACAATGGGCAAAATGGTATTGGCGTATATATTATCCTATAATTCACATAGAGAAATATACTCAAAAGTCAAATCAATCTCTCCTAACTACGTGAAGAGGATACACCAATTGCTTTTTTACCATTCAAGTTCTATACACCAATTGCTTTTTGACCATTCAAGTTCTCCGAAGCAACAGGTTAAGAACAAACACAACCAGATCTAAGCTGCAGTGATGTGGTTGAAAGCAACAATTTTAATTTGAGTTGATCATGAGCTTTTTGTCATAATAGAGATGAAACAAGAATCATATCTCAAGGAAAAACAGCAGAGAAGAATTTATAGCATAAGCAATGGACAAAAATGACAAATTAGAAACACACCTCAATACAAATGATATAGTCCTGTATACGTGCGTTTAACTCCTGTGCCAGGGCCCCTTTGAAAACTCCCAATGAAAAAAGAAATGCAACAGCCACGCCTTGCCACCATGTCAGGAAAACTATCGACTTGAATGCCAGAAACTTGGGCAAAGGCTTGATTGGTGCCAACTTATCTTTGGTCACTGAATAGAACTGTACAAGGCAATATAAGGCCCAAGTCTGGCTGAAATTAAGAACAACTGCAAGGTACGGATAGCTGCATTGAAGTTAAAGACATGGGTCATAACCAAAAATAAATAAATCGAAAGGGTTCATAAACCATGTGTATGGACAAAATAAGAGTACGCAAAATGCATGGATATTCAGCTAGTCATTCGGCCAACTACACGCAAACGAAGCACTATAATGGAGAGAACAATTATTTATTGGATTTAAGAACTTAGTCACAAAAATTGGGCTTTACTTTTTATTCATCAAGTCCTCTTGTTTTTATTTCTTACGCATTTAGTCCTGAGACTTGGCTATTGATGCCAGTATGCACCATCTCACCATTACTTTTAAAATTTCAGTTGAAATTATAATGAATAGATCAAATACCGATAACCACTTCACCTAAAATCTGAACAGCTTCACCTCGACTCAACTGAACTGCATGAACCCAACTCCCCACCCGGAAAGCACCAAATCTAACAGAAAATCAAAATTATGACATGGTTCACGATTTCCAAACTCAGATGAACCTCCCCTAATTCGAACACTTTATAGAATCAAAAAGCGCGATTAATTCTGGAAAGCGAGATATAATCTATTACTGATCAAACTCCTAATATACAAACATCTATGTTGTTAATATCTAAGCATGATATACATTGTGAGTGCCCTCTCTATCACTTTAAGGTTTTAGAGGGGTTGGTTACTTAGCATGGTATCAGAGCTCTTGATTTGGCAAGGTCAGGGGTTCAAATATTCCCGCTTGCATTTATCCTAAAAAAAAATTACAAAGGGTACGTATTGGCCCAATTGCAACCCTATGCTAAATCCACGTATACACGTGAGGGGGAGTGTTAATATCTAAGCACAATATACATTGTGAGTGCCCTCTCTGTCACCTTAAGGTTATAGAGGAGTTGGTTACTTAACATATGTACCCAACACAGTTCTCCACACAGAACAGAAGCTCAAAAGCATGGTTAAGACTAACCAATCCATCCAAAGTAGAAATCCGTACAAACAAATACAGAAGTTCGTAAACCCTAGGAAACCATGATCAAAACAAGATATGTTGATAAGAAACCGCTCTAACTTTCAAAACAGCAATTGATAGACGGATGGAACAGGAGAGAGACTTCATACTATTGTTAGTGTCATGGGGTTCAGAGATTAAGGGAGTGAGGGAGAAGTTGCAAGGAGGAATCAGGGAGGAGAGAGATAGAATGGAGATTGGTGGAGATGAGATGGAAATGTTGGGGGCCTTGGGGCTAAAGGGCAGAATATACAAAGGGTGTGTGGTGCCAGCACGGGAGAGAGTCAGCGTTTCCATGGAAAAGAGGGCCTGGTCAGAGGCGGAAGAGTTGAATGAAATGATGATGAGAGAGAGAGAGAGAGCAGTGATGGTTGATGAGAGAGAAAGCAGTAGCATCGGACAAGGTGGCAGTTTCTGGACACACATAATCAGGGAAAGAGAAGCAGGGAGCTGACATTTTTTGGAGACGGTTGGGAACCAACTGCGGGAGAAAGTTCTTGAATAGGTCCTCATTTTTTTCTCTTTCTTTTATTAATGCCTGTTAAGGTCTTATCTGATTGAAGAAACACTGACATCAAATTCAACCCTTTTAGGGTATTCCTAAAAATATTAACAGTAATGTTAGTAGGGGCAAACTGACAGTAAAACCCACGTCCAAGAACCATATGGGAAAAAGAAACACACACAAAGACCAATGAATATGAGATTCCCTATTCGACCAAATTATAAGAGAATCCTTTTTATTTTATTAAAAGCACCAGGTCTTTCCAAGACCAAGCATGCGATCCTCAACCATCTTTAACCAAAGGAATCAAATATATATACTTCTTCCTGTTGGGAGTGGAGCCAAACCGGCAACTGGACAGGGAAAAAGGAGGCAACATCGCGGAGGAGCAATACCGTTGCTATGGAACCGCATGAAGCGGCCGCATGCGCATCAGGGGGCAATGTGGCCGCATCATGCGGGCGCATGCTAATCTGGGGCTGGTGCAATTTGGCAGAATTGGACACATGAAAATAGTGGTGCTATGAGGCCGCATAGGCACGAAAACAATGTTTTGGGCCAGTTTCGTGATTAATTTAAGTCCAGGGTTTAGGGCTACTTCCTGGAACCATATATAAACAATGTTCCGCCCACAACTCATTCTATCGCCACATTATCATATTATAGTGCAAGATCCTGATTTGCCAGTGCACTCAGACGTAGTCAATCATATTGGCGAACTACTGAGTTAAGAATTTCTAGCGTCTCTTGTCATTATTTGTCGTTCTTAATGCGTGGTTGTTTTGCATGTATATATCTTGCGATTTGCAGGAACAAGGTTCGGACTCCTAACACCTCTGTCCCTATAACTACTGTCATACTTTGACTTAATGGTCGACTCAATTGAACTTGAGAATCTAATTATCATTATGAAATTCAAAAAAAAAATATAGTTTTCTTAATGGTGCATCAATAGCAAATTTTAGACTTCCATGAAAATAATTAAATTTTCATAATTTTTTGGTCAAAGTACAACAGAGACCATGAAAGTCAAAGCAGGACAATTTTTCAAGGGAGTATATTAAGAAACTATAAAAGAAAATCAATAAAGAGAAGGAAAAAACAAAAAATGGAGGTAATATGACTGAAAGTATCTTACGCATATCTCCACTCAAACTTCCCTTCCCCATAAACTCCAAAAAAGTTGAAAAACATTGCTAGTAATGCACAGATCAGCTTCAGTATCATCTGGAAGTAGGCATTTGATAAACAAAAGGCAAGTCAGATTTAAGGAGATGATGATCTGATAAAGAAGAGCTGATAGACACAGAAGTTCTTACATATTGAACAATGCCAATTTTTACAGCCTGATAGAAATCAGGACCAAGATACCACTCCTTAAGCAAGCAATTCAAGGGAAAAGGATGTTCCACGATTCCATAAGCATGTGACTCTTCAATAAGTGGGATGCTTGAGCTGATGAGACTTTTACTTTCCATGAATTCAATAGTAGTATCCTCGCCACCTTCATTCAACAGTTATAACGTAAAAAGAAATAGAGAGAGAGAGAGAGAGAGAGAGAGAGAGAGAGAGAGAATGAAAGTTACATAAAAATAACAAACAAGCTGAAAGAATTCAGACAACCATGATGTTTTGAATTTACTGTAAAATGCAGAAAAGGAGGGTCGGAGACCACATAGACACAAAGCACTCACTCAAAACATTATGTATCAAAAGGACAGAGCACGGATGGAATTACTCTTGTAATCTGAGAAGCCAAGCTTTCTTATCAAATAACAATGGCTATGGTACTAACGAATGCCAACCATGTTATTAGAAGCTCCGCACCAGGTAAATCATGGTGGCCACAGGAATAATTAAGTATTCAGTAACTTGCCAACATTCTTTAACAAAGACAGAATAGTCTGTTCCATTAACAAAGAAATGAATCACATCACTACATTTGAAAGCCATGATTTTCATTGCGAATAATCAGATAGTTAGAAATCACCTTGAAAAGAGATTGAACTATCTAACAATGCATAGAAGAAATAGCAACCTTTCCAGCCCAAAGTTAGAAAAATATATGCTTACACTCTCATTGCAAATAGTCTCACCTCATCTGTCTATAAGGATACATTTAGATAAAACTGAATAGATATATAAATCAGCCTGACTTAGCCTTGGTCCTAAACTCTAGGAGTGCTGCATGAATTATGTATTGCCAATCAATTTGTTACAAAGCAATGCCATCAAGCCGGACACTCATCTATCTCTATAAAGTTAGTTTTGGTCTTCCTCTAATTCTAGTCAGGTAAAAGTGAGAATATGCAGCTAAAAGGAATGTGTATAGGGGTTCTCTGACAATGCAAGGCGAAAACAAACTCAATGAGAAACAAATGAGTAAATAAGCACTCTCTTCATAATTTCCAATAGTGAAAAATTAAAATAAGAAACAACAACAACAAAGCCCAAGTGAAAAATAAATAAATAAAAATTATTAACGGAGACCAAACAAGCAGTGATTAGTTCTTGTTTGAGTAAGTACTCAATTGGGAAATTTCAGTAAGGACCTCCGTGCTAAAAACGTTCAAGACACGAACAATCATCAATTGAAAACAATAGTACAGACTCTGATTATATCTTCCGCGACATACCTAAGCAGGCTATGAGATATCTCTCAAAGCAATACAATGCGAAAGCTTCATAGCAATCTCTGACTATTTCATAATTAAATGCTGCATTTGAATCCAACAGAGACAAAAACTGTGAAATAAGAAATATCATGTTAGAAATAATACAAACATTATTTAACTTCAAGACCATATACCAATTATCAGTAGACAGAAAGATGCATTGAGTTCAATAAGTCTAACAACATAATTTTAACAGCACAACAGTTCAAAGTAACGAGATAAAAAGCAGGAAAATAAGAAGGGTAAAATAAACAGCCAATACAATAGCGCAGAACAAAGGAAAAAGTTTCAAGGATGTGGACCAAAGTACTTAAAAGAAGGGAGAACATTCTCAATCCCTCTTTTTAAGCCCCATATACAATTAGCCTCTATCTAAAATCTTAAGCTTTTACATGAGTTGGGTACTTAACATGTCATAAAAGCGATGCACTTGCAAGGACTAAGAAGTAAGTCATCGCGCCCACATCTGCCCACAATATTGAAAGGGACATATTGACTGTATGTTTATGTGACCATAATTGTCACATTTAACATGTCCCACGTGTATTAACATTGATAAATTTTTGGGTAACAGATAAAGTTTTTAGATGGATTGGATAATAAACACCTGCCCACTCCACCAAGAGAAGCAAAGTGGAACAAGTTGCTCCTCGAGCTCCAACCCATCAAATGCGGAAATACACCCGAATGTAGTGAGGTGCATATTCAGCTGACGCCAAAAAGTATAATTTTTTTTTTGTTACTTGAAATTATTCAAAAAAAAAAAAAACCAGGAACTCACCAAATGAAACATTGAAGTTAAAGAACTACTCATCTGATCAGTGATAATCATGTACGTCATAATAACTACTAGGCCCCTCAAATACATCATCATTCTCAAAATACTTTACACGATAAACAAGAACATTTTCAAATTCTAACACGCAAGTAGCTAATGGTTTAAGAAAGTGTCAATACACATAATGCAGACAAAAGTATACAGGGGGGAGGATTGTTTGGTACAATTATACCGCTCTAGTAGAGCTTGTTGACCCTAGGTGGACGACTGAATATACTCGGAAGGACATAATTATCTCAAAGAATAAAACTTAATTCAATCAACTAGATTTACTTCTCCCGCTTGGACTGCTGAGGAGAATTTTAAATCTACTCACAACAACAGCAACAACAAAGCCTCATTCCCAAAATAATTAGGGGTCAGCTAACATGAATCCTCATATGTCATGGTGGTGAAAGAAAAGATGTGAGAAAGAAAAAAAAAGTTAAAAGAAGAAATAGGTGGGGATAAAATTTAGAAAAGGAAAAGAAGAAAAAAAAATATAATGGCAATAAAATAGAATATATATATACTCCCTCTGTCCCATAAAACATTACCCATTTTACTATTTTGGGCGTCCCACTTTAAAGTCCCACTTTCCTAAAAAGTAAATTTTTTAATACTTCTTTATTCATGGGACCCACTTGTCATACTCACAACACTTTTCAAATTTACTATTCTCTCCACTCATTCTCTCTCCTCCCACTCACAACTCCTACTTTAATAACATTATTCTTTATTTTCCGTTCTCAACAGTAAAGGAGTAATGTTTTATGGGACGGAGGGAGTATATATATAGGAGGAAATGAATAAAAAGGAAAGGAAAGAAGGAGAAAAAAAATCAACCACCATCACCCACACAAATTTTTACCCTCTACTACTACGACCTTTTCAACGACATATTTTCATCAAATTTAAGTAAACTCATATTGTTTTCAATCACCATTATCCAAGTTATCTTAGGCCTTCCCCTACCACTCACATTTGTATCACTTCCCCAATCTTCAGGCCTCATAATCGGTGCATCACTCGGTCTCCGTCTCACATGACCAAACCACGTTATGCGATTCTCCATCGTTTGAACTTCAATGGGGGCAACTCCTACTTTTGCCCTGATCACCTGATTCCTCAACTGATCCTTTCTTGTATGTCCACACATCCATCGTAGCATACACATCTCCGCCACATTCATCTTATAAACGTAACACTGTTTAACGGCTCAACACTCAGTGCCATATAGAAGTGCATGCCTAATTGATGTGCGGTATAATTTTCCCCTTAATGTATGGGGAATGCCGGAACCACATAGAAACCTGTCGCATTCAACCAACCTGCTTTAATCCTATGAGTCACATCTCCATCCACAACAATTTGATGACTATAGTTTAATACTCAGAGTAATCAACTCTCTCCTTAACTTAGCCACATAGGATTCTCCCAAACCGCCAACCCGGCAAACACATCGGAAGAAAAAAGGAGTTCCTTACTGAATTAAAACAAGCAGGATAGAGGACAAAGGATATAATTAGTAAACCATTAACAATTTGGACCAACAAAGAAGGATTTTTCTTAACTTTTTTTTTTCTTCTTCTTCTACTTATCCTTTTTTGTGGGGGCGGGGAAGGAGGGGAATGTATTAACTTGAGTACGGTACATACCGACTCTAGTGCATAAACAGGCACCATCAAAATGAGTCCTATTGTAAACTTTTGCTCCTGAAATGAATTCAAACAATACTGTCATCAGTTCAAGATGATACCAAAACAAATCTAAGCTGACCTTTTGGGATGATAGCAGCTAATACATAGATACTCTAAATAATGTTAAAAGAGAGAAGAAGGGAAGAAATACCAAACCTCAGGCTGATTGTAAGCCGCTAAATGCTCAAACATTAGATACGTCGATAAAACAAGAGCAACAAGTACGAATATACTCGCACTATAGATTGTCCAGCTGTAGACAAATGTCTGCCCAGCACCAAGGTTAATTGACCACATTAGCCCTGCTCGGCCGGAGGACTCAGCCAGAGTGAGAACAAAAAACAAAGAAAATAAAACCCCTCTCCATCCCATCAGCAAAATCTAATGATAATACCCCAAAGCACAAGTAAAGGATGAGAGTTTGATTAATGAATGTGAGATTTGAGCATCCACAGTAATATTATGAATCTATCTATAATAAAGAACGGCGAGTATATGTAGCTGAATTTCACACTTCCACCCCCATGAAATTTCAATTGGATGAACTACTCCAAGACTTCAGTTAGATGGCCTATCAAAACAGAACCACAAAACTTCGAAATCTCTGATGCGGCTACTGAGTATCTGGAATCAAATAGAACCATATTGCCAAAGTAATGAAGTGTGCTTAAAACGTCAACTCAATGAAGCCTGCAAAGGATAAAGACATGTAAGATTTCAATCACAGCACAAACAGTAAGAAATAACTATTGAAATGCTTTTATGACTCTTGTTGACACTACCATAAGTTATTGATCTTTAAAATATACTCCCTCTATCCCGGCATAAATGCCACAGCCGACAAGACAACAAATTTAAGCTTTTTGTTATGTTTCCTAAATTGACCAGCGTGCATGCTCTAATCTCACTAAATCTGTAGCTTAACATGTTTAGTGTGTCATTAAGCAACTTTTCTTAAGAAAAGGTAATTTAGAGAGATCACCAAACTTTCACTCCTATTTTTAGAAATGCGACATTTATTATGGGGCGAACTAAAATGGAAAGTGTGACATATTCCACAACGGAGGGAGTACAATAGTACCAATATATGTCACTTCTAAGAAATATCCTCCTGCAGTCCTGCCCAGAATCAATACTTGCGAGATTCAAAGTTAGCTCTCGAATAAATTTAGGGAAAATGACAAAAATAAGAGCCTAAAGTTTTGGGGCCGTTTCGTAGAGAAGGATCCGATGTTCTAAAACTCGCAGATGAGGGTCTAAAGATGACGAAAACTAGTAATTAAGAGATTTTTGACAGAAATGTTGGATTTTTCAGTAAAATCAGCATGTGCCGAGCACGTACAACTCAATTGGGGTTAATTTGAAATTATTGTTACTTTTTAAGGGGTCAAATGAAATTTTTAAAATTTAGAGGACTAAAAATATTTTTTTCCGTAGTTATCGATAATGATAGATACATAAACCCTCTTTATAAGTCCCCTAAGCCACCCCCAACCTAGATCTAGGTAAGTAAACCCACACTTCATCCTCCTCTACCTTCTTCTCCACACCACCCCCACCTCACCCACCGCCACCCATCCCCACCATCATTGTCGCCCCTTCCCCCCCCCTCACACACCTTCCTCATCCAATTCCTCTTCTTTGTTCATCCCGTAACCTCTTGTGGTAGGCTTAGGGGAGGTTATGGATGCCTATGATGCTCAGATTCTTTGATTTAACTCGCCGGACTCTTGTCAACAACACTAAAATAGAAGTGTCCGACACGGGTACGGCGGGGTAAATCAAAGAGTTCGAGCATCAGAGATGGATGCTGGTGTTGGGGCTGGTTTGAAACTATGATAATGGGGAAGGGTGTTTTTAGTTTAATTTAAAACTGCTAGGGTAAAATTAATAATTAAACTATAAGAATAAGTGCAAAATTACTAAAATACCCTAAGAAAAGTCGCACGTGCTCGACACATGTTGATTTAGCTGAAAAATCTAATATTTCCGTCAAAAAGCCTTTAATTGCTAGTTTTTGTTATCGTTAGACCCTGGTCTATGAGTTTTGGAACATCGAACCCCTTTCTACGAACGACACTCAAACTTTAGGCTCTTATTTGTAATTTACCCATCAATTTAAGGAGCTCTCGTATTCCCACTAGGTGTATGTTTACATGCACCAAATATGAAATGCTACATCAGGAACTGGGTCGCTTCCTAGTTTCCTTTATATATCTTAAGTATGTGTCCTCATACAACTTGGTTAACTAGGACATAATTTGACTTTTGTACCATTTGGGACTTAATTAAAAGTAGACTCACATTACATCAGCAGCACCAGAGCATCTTAGTTACAAAATGCATAATGACTGGAATGCTGAGTTGATCATTGATCCGAAAACCAATAAAATAACTAACCTTTGCTTATATTAATATCGATTTTTCATTAAGTAATAAAATTAAAAAATTCAACCACCTCGAAAAAGACTCACTAAACTAAGACATGAAAATCATTTTTTTGACCAATCACACAAATCAAACCAAAATCGAACTTAATTTCTAAATAAGAACTAATATGATCACACGGTTTAAAAAAAAAAAAAAAAAATCGATTCTACGGAGCCACAATCATTCATGGGCTATGGACCCTAGTATAAGATAGACCAATTTGAAGAACTATATTTTATTATTATGCCACAACTGTATATATACAAGAGATTACTTGATGACCAATACAAGAACAATCCTAGTCTAAGGTAATTACAATCATAACCATAAATACCTAATGTGATAAGGAAACAATATATATAGAAACCTAATGTGATAAGGAAATAATATATACAGAAAATAAAGTCTATTTAGTATCTCTATCATGCCCCCGCAAGATGGACGACCGACAAGTGGGTCCAATCTTGGACAGAATTGTATGAAACGGACCACGAGCTAGTGGTTTAGTAAGAGCATCCGCAAGTTGATCTCCACTTGAAATGTGAACAACACGAAGAGTCTTTGCTTGGGCATGTTCCCGAACAAAATGATAATCCAACCCTAGGTGTTTCATCTTGGAGTGAAATTTGGGATTAGCTGCCACATAAGTTGCTCTCAAATTATCACAATAAATGGCAGGAGACGGAGTAATTGGAGCAGATAGTTCTCGAAGTAGATTTTGCACCCATAATATTTCAGCAGTTGTAGCTGCGACGGCACGATATTCAGCCTCTGTGGAGGATCGAGCCAATGTGTGTTGTTTGCGAGAACTCCAGGAAATGGGATTCCGACCCAAATAAACAATATAACCGGTTGTAGACACAAAGGAATCTTTATCCCCTGCCCAATCGGCATCAGTGAATGCATGTAAGGTGTAGGGAGATGAACGTTGAATAAGAAGAGCATGAGAGGAGGTACCAACAAGATAACGAAGGAGACGTTTAAGAGCAACCAAATGTTGATCAGTTGGACAATGCATGAACTGAGACAGACGGTTGACAGCAAACGAAATATCCAAGCGAGTTAAAGATAAATACTGAAGACTACCAACAAGAGTTCTATAGTCTGAAGGATTTGGAAGAGGAGAACCCGAGGAAACAGAGAGAGGAGGGTGCACGACAAGAGGTGTAGAGACCAGGCATCAGTCATTTTAGCTTTAGCAAGAATATCCTGGATGTATTTATGTTGAGAGAGAAGAAGTCCTTTCGGATGAGGAAGAACCTCGACACCAAGAAAGTAAGAGAGAGACCCAAGGTCTTTAAGAGAGACCCAAGGTCTTTAAGAGAGAACCGAGAGGAGAATGTGGAGATAAAGGAGTTGAGTAAAGTTGAGTTGGACCCCGTGATTATTATATCATCTACATAGACCAGGAGATAAATGAGATCATTGCCATAACGAAGAACAAATAGAGAAGAATCGAAGACACAATTTTTGAATCCAACAGAGAGCAAGTAAGACTTGAGTTCATTATACCAAGCACGAGGTGCTTGTTTGAGACCATAAATAGCCTGACGAAGCTTGCAAACATGAGATGGAAGAGAGAAGTTGACAAAACCTAGGGGTTGTTGCATGAACACATCTTCAGAAAGGGAGCCTCGAAGAAAGGCATTATTTATGTCGACTTGGTGAAGGGGCCAGTTTTTCATAGTGGCAATGGAAAGAATGGTCCGTATGGTAGTGGGTTTTACGACGGGACTGAATGTTTCAAAGAAATCAAATCCGGGTTGTTGGTGAAAACCCTTAGCCATAAGACGAGCTTTATGGCGAGAGATTGTACCATCGAGATAGTATTAGTACGAAAAATTCATTTACACCCAATGATATTTTGAGAGGGTGAAGGTGGAACAAGATCTCATGTGTGATTACTCATGAGAGCATCATACTCGGACTGCATGGCAGCTCTCCAAGTTGGGCTTTTAAGTGCTTCAACAATGGTTGTAGGTTTAGAGGAGGTTGCTTGAAGGGTAGTGTGAAGGTTAAGTTTTTGGATATGTTTAGTGATATTGTTTTGAAGACGTGTGACTGGTCGATGAGGTGGTGGAGAAGGTGAGATAGTGGGTCGTTGACCGGGCTGCAGGGAAGTGCTTTGGGAGTTGGGTTCGGGAGAAGGTTGTGGGCTGTTGGCCGAGGAAATGGGAACAGTGGCCGAGGAGGTTGGGCCAGTGACCGAAGGTATAGAGCTGTGGTGTGAGGCAGTGGGTGATGGTGATGGTGTGGCGGCAGTGGATATAGGTGGGGGTACAGATTGTTGAGAAGTGACAATAGGTATGATGGGAAGATGATGAGTGCACCATTCTTCCATAGTGGGGTGAGAGTTATCAAATGAAGGATTAGAGGAATAAGGAAAGACTTGTTCAACAAATTTTACATGGCGAGAAACATATATTTTGTGAGTTTCTGGATCAAGGCAGTAAAAGGCACTTTGAGCGGCGGAATATCCAACAAACATACAAGGTATAGAACGAGGATCAAGTTTGTGATTGATATAGGGACGGAGCCAATGATAACACAAGCACCCGAAACTCTTCGGTTTGAGATAATTGGGATTTTTGTTGTGAAGTTTAGAGTAAGGTGAGAGAGAGTTAAGCGTGGGAGTAGGCATCCGATTTATAAGGTAGCATGCAGTAGCAAATGCAAGAGACCAACATTTAATGGGCATGGAAGAATGATGAAGAAGGGAGAGCCCAGTTTCAACTATATGATGATGGCGACGCTCAGAGTAGCCATTATGTTCGGGAGTATGTGGTGGTGTTGCTAAATGAGAGATGCCATGAGAGGCCAAGAAAGGTCGAAGCCCAATATACTCACCACCATTGTCACTGTAAACTGTGAGTATGGGTCGATTAAAAAAAAAATTCCACTAAAGATTTGAAGTGTGTAAAGACAGAGAGAGCATTGTTTTTATTTTTCAGGGGATAGAACCATATGTATTTAGAGTAATGATCAACAAAGATGATATAGTATTTATAGCCATCGAAAGAAAATAAAGGTGAGGTCCAAACATTACTGTAAATGAGATCAAGAGGGCCATTGAAAGAAATTGAATTATCATTGAAAGGAAGTTTGTGACCTTTATTACAGTCACAAGAATTACAATTAAACGAAATAGACGACGGAATGTTTAAATTAAACGACTTGCTAAGAAAACTTAAAATAGTAGACGACGGATGGCCTAATCAATAATGCCAATTTGAAGAAGAAGCTGAAGCAGACTGGATAGTTGGTGATGAGGAGGGCCACTCTTAGACACCGGATTTAGTTGGACCTCGGAGGAGGATTGCCCCCGTACGAAGATTCTTCACGACAAAAGAGGAAGGTAAGAAAGTAATAGACGAATTATTATCGCGACAAAATTGAGAGATAGATATGATATATCGAGAGAGAGAGAGATGGGACATGCAAAACATTATTAAGAAAGTATGTGTAGATGTAGAGAGAGAGAGATGGAACCCGTATTGTTTATGTTGAGGCCGGATCCATCTCCAATCAAAAGTTCCTCTGTGCTATTGTATGGTGAATGCATGGCAAGTGTATCTAGGTCATGAGTAGCATGATGAGTAGCCCCGCTATCAAGGAGCCAAGATGGTGAATTCAGTGGAGCACAGGAGGTAGTGTACGCATGAAATTGTCACGGCTTGAATCACAAGTGATATCCAAGGTGATAACAGCACCAACGATAGCACTTGGGATGGCACACACACACACTTCGAAAATAAAACAATTTTGTAAAAGAGTTTGCAGCGGAATAAAAACACCAAAATTGTTTTTCTCAAGTTATATAAATATAACTTGAGAGTGCCTCTTAGGCAAGACTTTATAATCACTATGAATGAAGTTACAAAGCCGAAAGTTCCCTATAGCTATATCTATTTTACGCTCTATGGAACAAGAGATAAAGAACGGAATCCTATCCTAGCCTTCACACACCTTGATACCAAAGTAATCAAGTGCGAAATTACAAGGGAGAAAGGATTAAAAAGAACCAAACAAAGAACTCTATCTCTAAGCTTTTCGAAGGTGTGAATGTGAAATAATTGGCATGTCTTCAAATAAACCTTCCAAGCTTATTTATAGTCTTCAAATACTTGAAGGCTACTCCACAATGCCTTGGGGCTGGTCTTGCACGTGGAGGAAGTGTAGGGAGAGTGGTTTAACTTGTTTCCACAATTCTAGCTCCCACTTCCTATTTTGTAGCAACCGAGTTGTGTAAGCCTCAAGCCATGCTTCCACGCCTTGTACTCCCTTGCTTTGCCATCCTTGTACCTCTTAAACAACTCAAAGAACTACCTTTGACAAAGTCCATACACGTGTTGTTGTAGTTTGCCAAATTAACGAATTAATACATAAAATGTATTAATTCATATCTTCCAATTTCCACACGTGTCTAGCTCCTTCTTTGATGCTATTGCACCCCGAAATATGACAATAAACCATAGACTATACTGCACCATATTAGCACGTTAGTCCATTAAACAATAATCAAGAAATATACAACTATTCAAATTTCACCCAGAAATCATCTCGCGATATCACCTGGACTTTTGAGAAATCATCTGCGATATCACCTGCAGATTACACTAACAATCTCCCCCTTAGTTGGATATTTCTTTCCAAACTTAATGTGCTGCTGTCCCTGTAGGATAAGTCTATATACAAATGTACAGAGCATAGACCATAGAATAATATCTCCACAAAAATTAACTCCCCCTTAATCAAGGAGCTAATCCTAAACAATGATTTATCATAATAAACTAATTTATTTCAAACTTTAAAAAGTTTTCGAAATAAACTAAGTAACCATTAAAAACCATAACCATTGTAGCAAAATATCATCCAAAAACTAGCAAAAAAAAAACAACCTAGCAGATTAAGTTATTTAACAAACCACTAAAGTGTTTTAGCAAATATAAACAAAATAAAAGTAAATTGTTTAAGGAACCACCACATCACCAAAATAAAAACATTGTTTGTAGGACCACCACAAAAATAGTCACCCATATGATAGCGGCAACATAAACCTTCAGGTTTATCAACCTTAAGGTTCAGCTTTCTTCTTCTTCAAACTCCTCTTCTTCCTCTCCTTCCTCCCCGATCTCCTTCCCTATCACTTCCACCATCACTGGGCCAAAGATCGGTGGTAGCACCTGCAGTAGCACCAGCTCCGTAAGTTCCAAGAAGCAGCAGATCCTCCCCCGTTTGGGAAGAAATTTCATCAATAAAAGCATCTGTTACCTGCTTAAGCTTAGCCCATCCCTCAGCAAGTTCTCCTATTGCACTTGACTGTTTGTGCAGGAAGTTGAGAACTGTAGCCTTTGGGATTGATGGTCCAGAGTTGCCCAAAAGATTCATCATGTTGTGCGTAATACTTGCGCATCGCCTCGCAAAAGTATGAGGGGCAACACTGGGAAGCACTTGGGGTATCACGTGAGATAGCACCGGGAGGAGCAGGGGTCGTTTCATCGATTTGTTCCAAGGAAGATCTTTAGTATACCTTTTACCCTTTTTCGCTTGTTGATCAACGGTATAGTACTCGTGTTCAGTGGTAAAAACATCGAGGCTTCAATGGGCAAGGATTGAAATACCAAAACTTTGAAGATTAGAGAAGGATAGGGGAAAAAGCTAATGTTCACTTCCTTTTTCTACCCCATGAAGCTAAGTGTTTAAACACTAATCTTCCAAAGTTAATCCTTAAATTTTTACCCAATCTATACAACACATTCGCATGCTCCAAAGTCACAATAGGTTCATTAGTTGTAGGAAGCCAATTGAAGATGCACAGCTTGTGAAGTACGTAATAGAGAGAAGATAATCTAGAAGCATGAAGTTTCTCTTTCAAAGGCCAAGACTGCAGCTTGTTGTGAGTGAGCAATTTTACCATTTCATCTCTATTGACCCTAATGCTCTCATCATCTACATTAGGGAGGCCTAAAACTTTGTTAATCAGTAAGGTGAGTAAAAGAATAGACTCTTCCCCTAACAAACACTTTTCCATATTTAGCAGACCCTTCATCATCCAAATGAGCATGCAAATTGGCAAAGAAATTGCGAAGAACACTCTCAACAAAAACCGATGCATGATTATTAGCATTAAAAAATTTCCTGTCCTTTAAAAACTGAACCACTCCTTCCTTTTCCAACTGACCCTCATCAATGTGCTTCTCTTTTAAAATCCTCTTACTTAGACTATTCAACCAAAGTTCCATATTTTCCTTTTTATAATACTCCAAAGTAAGAAAAGGTTTTGGAAAAGCTTTATCCTCTTCGGTTTGAGTAACCTCATCACCGTAATTATCACTAGAGGAATGTTTAGGAACGTAAGAGGGGGCAAGTGTTACCTCGAGATGATATCCTCTTCTTGCTAGCACTTCGGGTAGCACTGCGGTTTTGCCCTTTGCCTTCTTTTACGAAAATCGAGAGAGTCTCCTCTTCATCACCATCTACCCAAGCATCAAATGAGTCCACAGAAGGCTCCTTTTCCTTGTTTGCTTCAAAGTTCTCGTCACTCACATGGGGTGAGGACACATCAATAGAGCTTTCTGAGACATCAACTGGATCAAGAGAGGTATTTGAAGTTGCCTTGGACCTGATTGATCTAATGCGGTTGGAAGACCTCCTTTTTGCGATTTGGGGAGACAGCTTGGCAGTTGGGGCTTTCCTCTTCCTTTTTGGCTCGGTAGGGATGAGAGTCACCTTAGGAATGCCTTGATCAAACGAGGCATTGGGGCCAGAGGTAGGAACAATCGCCATTGTTGGTGGAGAAGAGCTTGGAGTGATCATTGGGGAAATTTCCATGGCCACACGAGATGCCACGGAAGGAGCAATGCTAGGTGAGATGTCCATTTGGTCCGTGTGGGAGGGTTCGGTACTAGCTTTGGATGGAGATGCCATGGAGATTTGTGTGAATTTTTGGGACGTAATTTTGACCTAGGATGAGCAAGGGACGAAGACGTTGCACCGAGGGTTTTAGAGAGAGAGAAGGTAACGGAAAGAGAGAGAAACAGAGGAGGTTGAGTGAAAGGAGGAGAGTGAGAGATTAGATAGGGAACATGATTTTAAATTGATTAGACATCTATCTAATCTATCCCTATTAATACTCTCCATTAATCCCTATCCACACAAACCGAATTAAACCCTAACCACTACCTTTTCAAAAACCTTTTCAAAAACCCTAACCCCCTTTTTAAAACAACACGGTTGCAACATTTTTTAAAAAATAAAGAAAATATATATTTTTTTTTTATTTTAAGTAAAAACGTAAAAAAAATAAAAAATAAGTAAACTAAATAATTTGTAACTAAGCCCAAAACATTATATGCACAAATTAAATAAATAAGGGTTAGTTACTTAATTAAGTTTACCAAAAATAAAGGAAACTTGTTGAAGACGTTTTCAAAATCGTAAACTCTTTAATTAAAAAGACTTTCAGATTTTGAGAAATTAATCAACAATATTTCGAAAAAATAAAAACTAATATAGCACACACTAATGTGTTAAGGCAATGATGGTAACACGTAGGATAACACATATGATATAAAACCCCTTGATAAATATTTTCATTTTCAAGTTTCAAACACTTGAGGCATAATAAGCTTAACCCTTTTTTTTTTGGACACTTCAGGCATAACAAGCTGAGCATTTTTCATGCACTTTAGGCATTATATGCCTATATATAATTTTTTAAGTACATTGCTTGTTAAACACGTCTCAATACACTTCTTTAAACAAGAAAGCAACGTAGTAACGAGCTCCGTGCTTCAAGTTATATTTCAAGTGTAGAGACCAAGTGATCTATGCCTTTCAAGTAGGGTACACTGTAGTAGCGAACTCCATGTCCCTAATACTTAGCATAAATCACCTCATACCTTCTCATTGGCAAGAGTACATCGTTGCAGCGAACACCGTGCCCCGAGCTCGAGAGAAAAGTATGAAAAAATGCCTTTGTCTTTTATTTATCAAAAAGAAAATATTAGTGACTTTGTCACTTTAAGCATATGAAGGGGAATGATATCAGACGTGCTAACCTAAATAATACCCTACCATAACAAAAAGGTCAAGATGCGCCACGCCTAGAACTAAGCTAGCTAGATTTAAACAAATAATAAAGTATTTTTTTTTTTTTTTTCAAGTAAATAAGCAAAGAAAGAAGAAAGAGAAAAAATACACTAATATACAAGTGTTACCCTAAGTGATAACATCACCCGGGTAGCACAGACGAACAGTACTCAGAGATTACAAAGACCAAGAGATCTTTTCAAACTAGAAAATCTCTCGTGGTCTAAGGCCTCGTAAAGATGTCACCCGGTTGATACTTAGTATCAATATGATCAATATTAATTAGGCCTTTATCTACCATATCTCTAAGAAAATGATGACGTATGTCAACGTGTTTGGTACGGGAATGTTGAACTGGGTTTTTTGAAATGTTGATAGCACTCGTGTTATCACAAGACATAGTCAAAGAATTACTCTCTAGGCCATAGTCATCTAACATATGTTTTAGCCAAATAAGTTGTGAACAACAACTACCACCGCCACATACTCGACTACCGTGGAGAGAGAAACACAATTTTGTTTACGACTATACCATGAAACTAAATTGTTGCCCAAGTAAAAACACCCCCACTAGTACTCTTCCTATCATCCATATCCCCGCCCAATCCGAGTCACTAAAGCCAACCAAATTGGTATTAGTATCCTTACTAAACCAAATCCCTAATTCACTTGTTCTGAAACATATTTAATTATCTTTTTGACAGAATTAAGGTGAGAGACTTTAGGATTGGCTTGATAACGTGCACAAACACACACGCCGAACATGATATCGGGACGACTAGAAGTGAGATAGAGAAGGCTACCAATCATTGAACGATAAAGAGTAGGATCAACATCCTCACCTACTTGATCTCTACCAAGTTTGAGAGAAGAACACATGGGGATTTTGAACTTTTTGCTCCTTCCAACCCAAATCTTTTACTAGGCTCTTTGCATACTTGCTTTGTGAAATGAATATTCCTTCATTTGATTGTTTCACCGCAAGCCTAGAAAGAATGTTAACTCTCCAATCATGCTCATTTCAAATGTTGATGTCATAGCTTCTACAAAATCTTTTAAACATGTTTGAGAAGTAGAGCCATAAACTATGTCATCAACATAGATTTGAACAATGACTATTTCTTTGCCATGCCTTAGGATAAATAAGGTCCTATCTCGCTTCACCTCTTGTAAAGCCATATTCAAGTAAAAAGAGGTTAAGCGACCATACCATGCACGTGGAGCTTGTTTCAAGCCATATAAGGCTTTATCAAGTCTATATACATGGTTTGGTAGATGAGGATCTTCAAATCCTTTTGGTTGTTCAACAAAAACTTCTTCTTTTAAATAACCATTTAAAAAGGCAGCTTTAACATCCATTTGAAACAAAGTAATTTTTAGAAAACAAGCTATAGCCAAGAGGAGTCTTATAGATTCTATTCTAGCAACGGGAGCAAAGGTCTCATCAAAGTCAACACCTTCAATTTGGGTGTAACCTTGTGCTACGAGACGAGCTTTGTTCCTAACAATATTTCCTTGCTCATCTGATTTGTTTTTGAAAATCCATTTAGTACCAATAACATTTGTATTACTAGGACGTGGTACTAAACACCAAACTTCATTACGAGCAAATTGGTCAAGTTCCTCTTGCATGGCTTGTATCCAAAAATTATCTTTTAAAGCTTGAAATATTTTTGGGTTCTAAAGAAGAAACAAAACAAATATTTTACCTTGTGGTATGTGGTGGACATACACACATACCTTGCCATTTCAAGGTCACTAAAATGTCCTTTGTTCCTTGTTCGTACCCCTTCACTAGCTTCTCCAATGATTTGAGAGGAAGGATGGTCTCTTTTGATCCTAGCTGGTGGATCCCTTCTCAAGTCTTCAATGCGCATGATCATCATCTCGACTGTTCATCCTTTCGATTGCTGGATTGGTCTTGGGTGATACCGAGATGCTATCCCATCGGTGGCAACACTTTGGCCAGCACACTGGGTATCACTTACTTGATTTTGATTCTCCAGTTCTTCCAAAGAATATTAATGGAGATTCCTGTACTCCATCACCTGTAACACTTGCTAAATCATCAAAAACAACGTTAATTGATTCTGAATGGTTTTTAACCTAAGGTTATAAACCCTATATGCTCGACCGTCCCGAGCATACCCAAGAAATATAGCCTTATCACTTTTAGAGTCAAATTTAGCTAAGTAATCCCGATCATTTAGAACATAACACACACACCCAAATGTATGAAAATAATGAACCTTTGGTATCCTACCATTCAAAATTTCATAAGGTGTCATTCTAGTACCAGGTCTTAGAAAAACCCTATTGGCCGTGTGACAAGGCTGTGTTTATGGCCTCGGCCCAAAATCTTTTGAAATTCTTTTTGAAAACAACATCACACGTGCCATCTCAAGTAAGGTCCTATTTTTCCTTTCGGCCACCCCATTTTGTTGAGGTGTTTTAGGAGCGAGAAAACTTCATGTTTAATTCCTTTTAATTCACAAAAAGTAAAGAACAATGAATTATCAAACTCCGTTCCATGATCGGACCTTATTCGCATGATAAGAGCAGAAAACATGTTTTTGATTTTAGCATGTAAGACTTTAAACTTTTCAAAAGTTTCGATTTTTCTTTTAAAAAATATACCCAAGTAAATCTAGAAAAATCATCAACTATTACAAAAGTATATTTCTTACCTCCTAAACTGTCTACCTCAACTGGACCCATTAAATCCATATGCATTAATTGAAAACGGTGCGTTGTCCCAGAATACTCCTCATTATGTTGGGTAGCACTATGGGTAGCACGTGTTTGTTTACCTTTTAAACAATCTTCACATATGATTTTGTACTAATGTCCGTACTAGGTATACCTCTTATAGCTTCGGCATTAATGAGTTTCACAATGTTACGAAAATGGACATGACCCAACTTTTGATGCCATAAGGTAGCATCATCAACCCTCACAGAATGACACACTTGTTTATCCTCAACAAGATAACAGTTATTACTTGACCTAGTACCGGTCATAACACGCTTATTGGTACAATCAAAAACTTCACAAGTGTTTTTATTGAATTTTACTTCAAGGTTGTCATCACAAAGTTGGCTAATACTAATTAAATTAGTTACCGAGTCCATCAACATGCAAAACATTTTTCAAAGCAGGAAATCCGGTATATTTAATACGCCTTTTCCTACTATATTACTCTTGCCACCACCACCATATGTTACACTACCACCTTGAATAGGTTCATATTCCTTTAAAAATATTTTTGTTCCGGTCATATGACGAGAACAACCACTATCAAAATACCATGAACCTTGAACATTAGTTTTTAAGGCGGTGCATACAACATCACATATCGTTAGACTTAGGTTTCCATACTTTCCTACTTTGATAATTCTTCTCACATTTGTAGGTGATATCGACGTGCCAAGCAACACTTCGGGTATCACACGGGAAGCTGACTGTTTTTTAGAAGAGTTTTACAATCAATTTTCAAATGTCCGGTAGAGTAACAGTAGTTACATATTTTTACCTTGTCAAGTCTTATCGAAGATATTGGTTCAACATGATCTCTTTCTTTAACAAAAATTAACTTATCTTACGTATTAGACAAAGTAGATGTAATAGCATTTAAAGACTCTTGAAAACCCATACACTGCCTTGAGTGGTTTGGACAACCCAAGAATTGCATCTAACTTGGTAGAACTTCGTATTGAGTTTCTTGAATGTTGTCTCGGCAAGAGTAAGTTTGCTCTTGACTTTGTCCGACTCCACATCCTTCTTTGTGAGTTGAACTTCCAATCTAGTCAAGCCATCGGTTAGGTCTTGAACCTCTTTGGACGAGAGAGATCACCTTCTTGTTCTCTTTCTTCCATTCATCCACCAATTCTTTGCAAAGGTTCTTAAGACCACAAATGAGTTCATCCTTCTTGAACTCCTTCTCATCTTGTGAACAACCTGCATCCATGTTAACAGAACCCACAAAACAAACGGCATTTATCAAATTTAAATCGTATACCTGTTGGATGATATCTCGGGTGCTATCCCATTTGGATATCACCTGGGGTATCACCGAAGTAATCCGAGTCACGATTTGTGACCACCATTCTTGTTTGATACGAATCTCTGATTGATTGGTCTCCTCATCCTCATTGTCTTGAGAGAAACCCATAGGTTCTTTCCCATCTTCCTTAGAGTGTTAGCACACTCATTTGAGTAATGACCCCATCCAGAGCAAGCATGACATTGGATTGATTCAAGGTATTTTGGATCAGATCTGGATTGATCTGATGATGCTCTCCTTATGGGACCACCTTTCTGAGTAGATGGAAATGTCCTCTTGGGCATTGAATTGTACACCTTGGTTTGTTGCTCTTTAGCCTTCACCTGCACATTTTCTTTGTTAAACTTTCTCACCATTGAGTTATATTTCCTAGCAAGTAAGGCAACACTGGCATCTTCACCTAATTCCTCAAAAATTTCGTCATCCTCATTAGTTGAACCACTAGAGGATTGAACTTTTAAAGCAACACTCTTGCCCTTAGAAGCTTCACTTTGCTCGGCAAGGTTTGACTCAAAATTTTTAAAATGCTCATTAAGGAATTGATATCCATTGTAGAAAGATTGTGAGCCTCTTCTATAGATGAAACTTTTTATATTAAAACGCTCGGGGAGAGTTCTAATAGCCTTTGAAACCAATTGTTTGTTTGTAAAAGGTTCACCTAAAAGTTGACACTCATTAGCAATGTCAAATAGTTTTTCAAAATAAGAGGAAATGGTATCACTTTCACCCATTCTCAACCTTTCAAATTTGCCGGTAAGACCTGCGAGTTTGTTTTCACGCACACTAGAATCACCTTCACAAAACCTTTGTAAAATATCCCAAGCTTCTTGAGTTTGTGGAACTATTTTGAATAAGTTTAAAAATATGCATGTCAACCCACTCAAAGATAGCATTAAGAGCTTTCTCATTATAGTTAGCTAGAGTGATCTCTTCATTCGTCCACTCACCTTCAGGTTTAACTTTGAACATCACCATCCTCATCGGGAGGTAAGAGTGGAAGAGAGTACCCATGAACTATAGATCGCCATGCTCGAAGATCAATTGATTTGACATGCGAGCGAAGGCGAATTTTCCAATATGCATAATTCGAACCATCTAAAACAGGAAGACGTTTTTGGTTTGGATTTGCGGGATCAAAAGCCGTGATAAAGAGGACCAAACACTTAGTATCGTCAAGTGAGAGGCTCGATACCAATTGAAATTGTCACGGCTTGAATCACAAGTGATATCCAAGGTGATAACGGCACCAACGATAGCACTTGGGATGGCACACACACACACTTCGAAAATAAAACAATTTTGTAAAAGAGTTTGCGGCGGAATAAAAACACCAAAATTGTTTTTCTCAAGTTATATAAATATAACTTGAGAGTGCCTCTTAGGCAAGACTTTATAATCACTATGAATGAAGTTACAAAGCCGAAAGTTCCCTATAGCTATATCTATTTTACGCTCTATGGAACAAGAGATAAGAAACGGAATCCTATCCTAGCCTTCACACACCTTGATACCAAAGTAATCAAGTGCGAAAGTACAAGGGAGAAAGGATGAAAAAGAACCAAACAAAGAACTCTATCTCTAAGCTTTTCGAAGGTGTGAATGTGAAATAATTGGCATGTCTTCAAATAAACCTTCCAAGCTTATTTATAGTCTTCAAATACTTGAAGGCTACTCCAATAATGGCCTTGGGGCTGGTCTTGCACGTGGAGGAAGTGTAGGGAGAGTGGTTTAACTTGTTTCCACAATTCTAGCTCCCACTTCCTATTTTGTAGCAACCGAGTTGTGTAAGCCTCGAAGCCATGCTTCCACGCCTTGTACTCCACTTGCTTTGCCATCCTTGTACCTCTTAAACAACTGAACTACCTTTGACAAAGTCCATACACGTGTTGTTGTAGTTTGCCAAATTAACGAATTAATACATAAAATGTATTAATTCATATCTTCCAATTTCCACACGTGTCTAGCTCCTTCTTTGATGCTATTGCACCCTGAAATATGACAATAAACCATAGACTATACAGACCATATTAGCACGTTAGTCCATTAAACAATAATCAAGAAATATACAACTATTCAAATTTCAGTCCAGGAAATCATCTGCGATATCACCTGGACTTTTGAGAAATCATCTGCGATATCACCTGCAGATTACACTAACAACGCAGCTGGGGTGTAGGAGTGGGGGTTGGGTCGAGGGGTAGAGTTGGGCGATGGTGGTGTAGCGCCAGGAAATTGGCCACGAAAAACCCTACATTGAGATACATAGTGTCCTTGGGCTCGACACCATTGGCACCGGCCCTTGAAGGGACAGAGGGACGTGGGTATTGTTGTTGGCAGTAGGAGTGGGAGAAGAAGGAGTAGGCAGTAGGCCTTGTTGTGGGTTGAAAGGAGTGCGAGATGGATAATGTGTGCAAGTAGGTGGTTTGGCAGCATAATTGACAGCGGCGGGGAAGGTGGCCTGGGATTTGGTTTGTTGTTTGATGGTTAATTCACGGGTAATAAGTTTCTCATGCAATTCATCAAAAGAGATAGGGGTTTTCACGGCTTTGAACTGCATGTATTATGTTGTCAAAATCAGGGTCGTTTAGTTGTTCGAGGATTCGATCAACCAAGTCATCTGCATCTAAAGGGCGGCCAAGGGAGGCCAATTGGTTGGCACAGGTTTTCATATCTTGCATGTAGTCGGTAATTGATCTAGGACCCTTGGTGATGCTACGTAAACGATCCTTGATTTGTTTAAGATGACCCTTAGAAGGATTGGCGTAGGTTTTTGCTAAGGTTTTTCACGCATCATATGTGGTGGAGCATTGAGAGATAAGGGGGACAAGAGGGGCTGTGAGTGCTGTGAGGCGCAGAATTAGTTTATCTTGACGGAACCAAGTTGTGTAAGTGAGGTTGGGAGTTTGGGCAGAAGTAATAGCGGCTTTGGCAGTTTCGTTTGTGGTGGGAGTAGCAGGTTCCTTTGGTGGCAGAAATTGAAGAGGAGCAAGGAGGGTTCCATCAATATATTGATAGAGATCATGACCTAGTAGGGTGGCTTCGATTTGAATTTTCCAGGTTATGTAATTGGTAGGGGTAAGTTTCAGAATGTGAGAGAGAGAAACCACAATGAGTGGCTTGGTTGGTTCGGCGGCATTGGGGAGGAAGAGAGGTGATGATTCGGCAGCCATGAGATTGGGTAGAGAAAGAGAGGCTGGAAAAATAACCTAGAATGGATCTCTAGGGCTCTGATACCATATAAGACAGACCAATATTGGAAGAACTTTATTTTATTATTATGCCACAACTGTATATATACAAGAGATTACTTGATGACCAATACAAGAACAATCCTAGTCTAAGGTAATTACAATCATAACCATAAATACCTAATGTGATAAGGAAACAATATATACAGAAACCTAATATGATAAGAAAACAATATATACAGAAAATAAAGTCTATTTAGTATCTCTATCACCTAGGAACCAGGACCCCTGGGCGAAATAACAAATCCATAAATACCCGTGCCACATTCAAGATTTCACTGAAACCTACGCTCAACACTACTCCTACCCATCCGCTCCTATACCCAAATGTATAAGACCAAAATTACAGTAATTTTTATTTTCACAATTTTTCACCTTTTCTTAAAAATGATAAAAAAAATCTCATATTTTATTACACAGTCCACTCATATACTTAATGTATAAGAATTACTTTTATACCTAGTCTGTTCAACAAACTTTAGGCTTTTCACAAAAACTAACTGAACCCACACAAATCCAAAACCGGTATAAATCACAAGTGACAACTGTAAAATCTTTCCCATAACATGTGTAGTTCCCCATCCTAACTGCATATTAAGCAATAAACCTCATTCCAGATTTTTCACAACTGTTTTTTATTTTCATCAACTTTTATTTACTCAGGCATCCAGAGTGGCAAGACCCTTGTTGTCTTCTTGATTTTTTTTGTTCATCATACAAAATAAACTGGACTTTGTGTGTCTCTCTCTTAACCCATTTTGAAAGCCAGCTCTGATAAGGTACAAATGTTTTTCAAAGTACATGAATCTTCACAATTTGAGTCATTTTCACAATCATTTCCAAACAAAACCAGAGTGCCTGCCTCTCTGTAAATCTCAAGCACACAACTGCTCAGGATTTGGAGGTGCACGATTTCCCACATTTAACAGATTTTTTTAATTAAAACATACTCCCTCCGTCCCGCCCGAAGCTTCACCTTTTACCCAAATGGGTGTCCCTGTAGAAGCTTCACCATTCCTAAAATGGTAATAAATGTGGGCCCCATTTGTCAACCCCACTCACTTTTTCCTCTCACATACTCCCTCCGTCCCATGATAATATATAAACTTTCCTTTTTGGGCGTCTCACAATAATATATATTTTCCTAAAATGGAAAGGAATCTTTACTATTCCCTCCACTCATTCTCTCTCCTACATTATTTTAATACTCACATCACCATTATAATTTACTATTCTCTCCACTCATTCTCTCTCCTATTTTATTTTCACACTCACAACACTTTCAATATAATATTTCCTCCTTAATTCCCGTGCAAAATTCAAAAGTCTATAAAAAGATGGGGCGGAGGGAGTACTTAAATTGTGGGGCCCACTTGTCATATCCACTAACTTTTCCACATCACATATTTAAATTGTGGACCCCACTTGTCATATCCACTCATTTCTTCTCTCTCACAACCCTTCTTCCCCTCATCACTTTTCTTAATTTACGTGCTTCACCAAAATAGTGAAGCATCGGGCGGGACGGAGGGAGTATATTATTGTGTTTTAGATATTTATACATAAGCGCACCTAGCAACTTAGTAGTTTGCCTAGCTTAGTGGGTAAATGTGAGTTTTTTAACCTTGAGGCCTTGGTTTCGTCTTGGGTTCGAGTCAATTTGTGCGCTCACTGAGTATTACTGATGATGCATGTTAATATTTTGGAGAGAAGGGTGAGATAAAAAGACTTTTGGATTTATATAGAATTTTGATTTGGATCAAATGTTATACGTGGACTTTTAAAAATACCCAGGGTTTATATGGAAAATGATTTGGGCTGAGGGACATGTGGAATTATTCCATCCTTCATTGCGCTTCAGGAACATCAGTTGAACAGTGCAACAAAAAAAATCAAAAATTCCACAAACATTCATGATCAGGACCAGAAATAACAAAAAACAGCACTAAATTTTACCAGAAAATCAATTACATACTACATACAGTAGAGACAGTGGAGACAATCCATTGAACCCTGGAAATTTGTGGATACTTACAAAAGAGAAGAAGCGCTTGATTCCAGACAGGTGCTTAACGAAATGCGTCGATTTGAGACATGTTATTTAGGGATTTTTCTCGAGAAAATGGGTGAATTCTTCTAGCAATCAGAGTCGTAATCTAGAGATTGCTAATGCTGTGCTACGGATTGAGTAATAGAGATTGCTTCAACGTAGACGCGAACTTTATCGTGCTTTGGCAGTTGGTAAAGGCTAGCAGGGCTCCATAAGCGGGCCACTCCGAGCTCTACAGAAATGGTGTTGAGTTTGCTACTCCCTTGTACAGTTGTACATCAATTTAATAATTTAAATTCAAACTTAATTTGTGGTTTGTGCCACAAATAATTATTTCACATTGTTTGAACTCTAGTGTGTTACACGTGAAAGAGCAAAAGAATTATGAACCTTTATGGGCACAGCCACAACAATATAAATTTAATATTTCTCACATGTGAATTTGACCTGCTGATTAGAGCTCATGGCTTTCAATCTGAAAGTCATGGGTTCGATCCCCCCAATCTGGAAGTCATGGGTTTGATCCCCCAGAAGTTAGAGGGAAGACTTTCTCTTCCTATGATTTATCTCCTAAACGCTTTTGTGCATTCATATGTGTGTGTGAGTAGTGAAAAAAAAAAATATTTCGTGTTCAAAATTCATAATACCCCACTTTTCTAAAAGTTGTTTAATCTCTAACTTTAGTTCTACTAATATAAAGATTATATTACAGCAGTGGCAAATTCAATGATTTTTCGAAAAGGAAACAAAGTTATTTTTTTAATAATTATTACAATTTAGATATCCAATTTTATATTATCTATTGAAAGTCCAGTTCATCGTAACAAACGTTTTTGCTTTCACACCAAAGATTTAGGCTCCGTTTGTTACGCGTAAAACATTTTCCGGAAAATGTTTTCATGTAAAATGATTTCATGTAAAAAGGTTTCCTTGTAAAATATTTTCATGTAAAAAGATTTCCATGTAAAATGTTTTCTTGTAAAATATCATGGTGCTTGTTTTCGGTTGTTTGGCAAATTTGTGAAAATGTTTTAGGAAATGTCACTTTTTTTATTAATTTAAATCAACTTTGGAAACCGCCCCACCCACCTGCCTTACCCCCCCCAATTTTTTTTTTATTTTTTAATAAAAAATAAAAAAAAAAAATTTTTTGGGGGGTAGTGAGGCGATTTCCAAAAAAAAAATTTTTTTTTGGGGGGGGTGGGTGGGCGGTTTCCAAAAAATTTTTTTTTTTTTGAGGGGTGGGGTAGGGGGGTGGGGTAGGCGGGGGTGGGTGGGCGGTTTCCAAAAAAATTAAAAAAAAATTTTTTTTTTTTTGGGGGGTAGGGGGTGGGGTAGCGGGGAGTGGGTGGGGCGGTTTTCAAAAAAAAAAATTTTTTGGGGGGGTGGGGGTGGGTGGGGCGGTTTCCAAAAAAAAATTTTTTTTTTGGGGGGGGTGGGGTGGGGTAGGCGGGGGTGGGTGGGCGGTTTCCAAAAAATAAAAAAAAAATTGGGGGAGGGTGGGGGTGGTAGGCGGGGTGGGTGGGGCGGTTTCCAAAAAAAATATTTTTTTTGGGTGGGGGGTGGGGGTGGGGGTGGGTAGGGGAGGTGGGGTAGGCGGGGGCGGGTGGGGCGGTTTCCAAAAAAAAAATTGGGGGGGAGGGTGAGGGGGTGGGGTAGAAGGGGTGGGTGGGGCGGTTTAGAAAAAAAATAAAAAAAAAAATTTTTTTTTTTTTGGGAGAGAGGTGGGTGGGGCGCTTTCCAAAAAAAGGGGTGGGGTAGGCGGGGGTGGGTGGGCGCTTTCCAAAAAAAAAAATTTTTTTTTGTAGGGGGGGGTTGGGGTGGGGTGGGTGGGGGCAGTTAATTTTTTTTTTTAATTATTATTATAATTATGTTGTACCGAGCGTAATATGAGTTGTACATTAAGGCCAAGAACAAGAGTTGTAAAATGATTTACGAATTTGAAATTGGTAAATCATTTTACAAAGAAAACCTCCTTTTTTTACATCCTTGTAAAATGTTTTACATTTGACTTTCTTTTACAAATGGTTACCAAACACTCGAAAGTAGGTAAAACATTTTTCGGAAAACATTTTACTTGAAACAAACACCCGAAAACAAGGAAAACATTTTTCGGAAAATGTTTTACATGAAACAAACGGAGCCTTAGTAACAATATTTATGTTATGAACAAGTGAAAAATAAACTTTTTTCCTTAGTTTATTTAATCAAATTAAAAAACTTTGGAATTGTTGTGTACTCCCTCCGTCCCACCTCACTTGACACTTATTTCTCTTTTGGGCCGTCCCAGCTCACTTGACACTTCCCAAAATAGCCTATTTTTTATAATTTTATATTCACTCTACCCCACCACTCATTCTCTCTCTTCATTTTTCATCACTTAATTTATTCAACCAACACTACTATTTACCCCACTCATTCTCTCTCTTCATTTTCTGCCACACATTTTTTTTATTTTATTCTTTTTTCTTAGTTCCCGTGCCCACCTCAAGGGTGTCAAGTGAGGTGGGACGGAGGGAGTATATGTTTAGATATCTTCAATACGAATTTCACACGAAGGAGATTAAAGCGAGGTATGCCGAAGCAAATCTCCTTAAGACAATATTTCGCCTCCGTAATTGTGCAAACGGATCGATGGCGAATGTCTCCCAAGATACAACGCTTTTTACCAAGAGTTAGTGTGCACTTTAACTAACCTTGACGGGCGAACCAAATTCAGACTTGCTCTTAGTCTTTGAACTTTGAAGAAAGAATGATGAACAAACTCTTTGAACGAATCAAAACACTTTGAATGAGGGAGAGAGAGAATTTGATTCTTGTGTTTGACTTGATAACAACTTGGTTGGATTACTTGATGACTGAATGAAGGAATATGGGTCTATATATAGGGTAGATTGAGTCAGATCAGTTGTGACTGTTTCTCAAAAGTCACAACCCTCCAAGCTAGCACCTGTTCGGACATCAATCTGAACAGACAACAACTGCTCGGCCGAGCACCATTAGTGCCTCGCCCGAGCATAGGCTAGTTGCTTGGACGAGCACTTTGGTGCCTCACCCGAGCAAAGTCTAACAGAAGAGTCATGTTTCTGGACAGTCATGCTCGGCCGAGGCTTATGCCTTGCTCGGCCGAGCAGTCCATAGAATTTGAACTGTCGTGTCTTTTGGATTTTAGACTCCTTGTTGACTTTTTAATTCACCCTAATATTCACCAATATTTCAACAATCCCCCACATGAATGAAAAAAGTCGACACGGAAAAGAAAGAAGGATAAGAGCATAGCTGAGAAGTAAATGCATCAAGATAGGTGGCTTTGGCTTTGAACCTTCTTTAGTAAGAATCTATCGAGCTTACTTGGTTGATCAGTGTATGTAACGTATTGAACTGTCAGACGTTATTGTAAGCTTAAACAATAGACCAAACACATTTAAATCTCATATCAGATTTTGGTTCTCTATTGTGTTCATTATTTCGGCCCTTAACTTTCTTGGTTTTGTGAGTGCTTTAGAGAATTTGCTTAAGTAAAATTCTCAACGAATCGGCCATGTTCACACTAACGTTGGTGATGTGCTATAAAGAGTATCCTACATTACCCTACTTGTACTAATTAACAAGATATAGTTATCATTAAAAGCAATAGCTTAACCTCTACCATTTTGTAGGCAACACTTTTGCATCATATATAGAAATGGGATGAAGATAAACTTTCAAGTGCTTCCCTCAAATCAATCATGACTTGTTTTTTCTATTGATCCTAGTTCGTGGGATCTCCAGTCGCAAGGTTAGGTTTTCATCAAGTTGATTTAGATTTGTTTAGGCTTTAGCCCCATTTCTTCTGATGCATAGTTTATTCTCTCCTTAGATAAACCTTTAGTAAATGGATCCGCTAGATTATCCTTTGATCGCACGAAATCAATCGAAATCGTTCTGTTGGAGAGTAATTGTCTAACGGTGTTATGTCTACGATGTATGTGTCTAGATTTGCCGTTGTATATAAAGTTCTCCGCCCTTGCTATAGCTGCTTGATTATCACAGTGTATACATATAGCAGGAACGGGTTTTGGCCATAGAGGAATATCTTCTAAAAAGTGTCTAAGCCATTCGGCTTCTTCACCAGCTTTATCTAAAGCAATAAACTCAGATTCCATCGTTGATCGAGCTATACATGTTTGCTTAGAAGATTTCCATGATATGGCACCTCCACCAAGAGTAAATATATAGCCACTAGTAGACTTGGATTCATCTATATCAGATATTCAATTTGCATCACTATATCCTTCAACTACTGGAGGATAATTGCTATAGTGCAATGAATACTCTCTAGTTCGTTTTATATATCCTAAAACTCTTAATAATGCATTCCAATGCTCATTATTAGGATTACTAGTAAAACGACTTAGCTTACTTACAGCGTAAGCTATATCCGGCCTTGTGCACTGCATCAAGTACATTGGGCTTTCAATGATTTGAGAATACTCTAATTGTTGCTTCGCATTCCCAGTATTCTTATGAAGAACTATATGGGGCAGAAATGGATTATTAGTTTCTTTAATTCCATGAGAATTAAATCTCTCAATCATTTTATCAACATAATGTGTTTGAGATAAACTAATTCCATTGGAGGTTCTTGAGACTTTCATTCCCAAGATTACATCTGCTCACCCATATCTTTCATATCAAAGTTATTGGCAAACATTTTCTTTGTTTTATTTATAACCTCAATGTCATGACCAAATATGAGCATGTCATCTATATATAAACAAACAAATATATATGTGTTACCAAATTTCTTTGAATATACACACTTATCACATTCATTTGTGATAAAACCATTCCTAATCATGACATTGTCAAATTTCTCATGCCATTGTTTAGGAGCTTGCTTCAAGCCATACAAGGACTTAACAAGTTTGCATACCTTGTGTTCTTGTCCTTTTACTTTGAAGCCTTCGGGCTGCTCCATATAAACTTCTTCATTCAAATCACCATTTAAAAATACAGTTTTTACATCCATTTGATGCATATGCAGATTATACAAAGATGCAATGGCTATTAAGATTCGAATTGAAGTAATTCTTGTAACAAGAGAGTATGTGTCAAAGAAGTCAAATCCTTCCATTTGACGATATCCTTTTGCAACAAGACGAGCCTTGTATTTGTCCACGGAACCATCCGGTCTTAATTTCTTTTTGAAAATCCATTTGCATCCTATTGGTTTAGAACCTTTTGGAAGATCAACCACTTGCCAAGTTGATGCAGTATTATGATGTGGTAGACATGTGTAAGAAGATGTGGCAAATATCATGGATGCACCGGAACCAAGTCAAGGACCAGAAAGTTCATGCACAGATCAGCTTTGGAAGATTAAGTTTTCGTTATTAATTTAATTAAGTACTCTCCGTATTAATATTAATTTTATTTATTTTATTTTATTTTAGATTAAGGGTAATTTAGTAATAAGGTTAATTAGAGTTTTTATTTGTAAGTTAGGAAGTTCTTGGTCAACAAGTTTTTTTGGTCTATTTAAACTTTTCTAATGTAATAGTTAGGTAGTTGTTTTTTATTATTGAAAAATTGAATAAAGGAAAAGCTGAGGCTTTCTTTATCTAGGGTTTGTAACCCATTGTTTCTGATTCTTTCAGTTCGATATCAATCTCAAGTCTTCTTTTTGTCATCGTTTGCTATCAGATTCCTGGATGAGGGTATCGATATTGATGGTTGAACGAGGGTGTGGTGTTCGCGATGGAAGAGATGTTCGTGGAAGGGACCGTGGAGCGGAATTCCATCCGGACGATCATCATCGCAAACGTGGCATACGTGATATTGAGGTAGACGAAGTGCGAAAAGCAGATTCAACAACTCCAGAACTTTCAGGCGCGTGTGGAGTATCCACCGATGGGTTCAGATTCGAATTTATCATCCGAGGACATGGAGTTTCATGAAGGGGTCACTCCCTTCAACCAGGGTCACGAAATTGGGTCCAGGAATGTGGCAGATCCTTCAAGGGATATCGAGGCAGAAATCGAGAGTCCGGGGATTGAAGGTATGACACATCCTGATGTATTTCGCGTCCCATTATCTATCGTTACCGTTGAAAGGGTTTTTGATGATCCATCATCACCCTTTGTTTTATCCGACAGTTTTGATCAATTTGTTGATTGGTCAAAACCTCCTATTTATGACATTTGTGGCTGTGATATTTGTCAACTGGAAAGGTCATACTCAGTAGATCTAAAAACACCTTGTTCAAAATTTCCATTGGATGAATTGTCGAGGAATTTTGGGTTCATTAAGTGTTTTTCTCCGTATGAAGATCCTTTTGATTGGTTGTTTTCGGGTCAGATTTGTCATTAACCTATCAAGAAATTATTTGTTGATGATTTTGTTAAATATCGATGGACCGATTGGATGGATATATTAAGAAATAATGTCAAATATACAGTTTGTCAAAGGTTTACGGATAAATTTTATAAGGTATTTTTCAGAGAAACAATCAAAATTCGAGGTCGAATTTTTTCTAAGAAGGAGAGAATGATGCAGTATTATGATGTGGTAGACATGTGTAAGAAGATGTGGCAAATATCATGGATGCACCGGAACCAAACCAAGGACCAGAAAGTTCATGCGCAGATCAGCTTTGGAAGATTAAGTTTTCGTTATTAATTTAATTAAGTACTCTCCGTATTAATATTATTTTTATTTATTTTATTTTATTTTATTTTAGATTAAGGGTAATTTAGTAATAAGGTTAATTAGGGTTTTTAGTTGTAAGTTAGGAAGTTCTTGGTCAACAAGTTTTTTTGGTCTATTTAAACTTTTCTATTGTAATAGTTAGGCAGTTGTTTTTTATTATTGAAAAATTGAATAAAGGAAAAGCTGAGGCTTTCTTTATCTAGGGTTTGTAACCCATTGTTTCTGATTCTTTCTGTTCGATATCAATCTCAAGGCTTCTTTTTGTCATGCCAAGTGTTGTTACTTAAAATAGATTCAATCTCACTATTTACAACTTCTTTCCATAATGTGGATTCAGAGCTGTTCATGGCTTCCTTAAATGATTGAGGCTCATCTTCAATCATAAAGTTAGAGATAAAATCTGGACCAAAAGTTTTAGCAATTTTTGCTCTCTTGCTTCTTCTTGGTTCAACATCTTCATTGTTTTCAGAAGTGCTTTCACGTGGTCTCTTAGGAGTATTTTTACAAATATCCTTTTTCATAGGGAACACGTCCTCAAAAAATTCAGCTTCACGAGATTCAATTATTGTATTGACGTGAATGTCATTTACTTCAGATTTGTGTACTAAGAATCTGTATGCACTGCTATTCATTGCATATCCAATAAATACACAGTCAACGGTCTTAGGTCCTAACTTTGACCGTTTAGGAGGTGGAACGGCAACCTTTGCGAGACACCCCCATACTTTGAGGAATTTATAGGAAGGCTTTCTTCCTTTCCACAATTCATATGGTATAGAACCAGTTTTTTTGTGTGGAATCCTATTCAACACAAAGTTAGCGGATAACACCGCTTCCCCACACAAGTTTTGTGGTAAACCCGAACTTCCAAGCATACAGTTAACCATATCTTTTATAGTTCTATTTTTCCTCTCAAAAATACCATTTTGCTGCGGAGTATAGGGTGCAGTTGTTTGATGAATGATACCGAATTTGGAACATAGATTACTAGATTCTGTTGATTCATATTCACCACCCCTATCGGACCTTAATACTTTAATTGACTTTTCAAGTTGATTTTCAACTTCAGTTTTGTAAGTGATGAAAGCATCCATTGCTTCATCCTTACTACTTAGCAAATAGACATAACAATATCTACTTCGATCATCAATAAAAGTAACAAAGTATTTATTACCACCTCGAGTCGAGACAAACTTTAAATCACATAGATCACTATGGATTAATCCCAACAGTTGGCCAATCCTTTCAACTAGTTTAAAAGGTTTCTTTGAAAACTTTGCTTCAACACAAACTTCGCATTTGTGACCTTTCATTGAATCAATTTTTGTAATAAGTCCTAAACCAACAAGCTTTCTCAAAGAAGCACGATTCACATGTCCTAAACGACCATGCCATAAATTAGAAGACTCGCACAAGTAAATAGAATTGTCAATTTTATTTATCACTTGAGGGTACAAATATGTGGACTTCTTGTCCACTACAATAGCATTTGCCTTAAATAGGCCATCTAGCAAGTATCCCTTTCCAACATACATTCCTCCCTTAGTAAGTACAAACTTATCAGATTCAAATACAATTTTGAAGCCTTTCTTACTAAGTAAAGAACCAGAAATTAAATTCTTTCTTATGTCGAGTACATGCATCACATCGTTGAGAGTAAGCTCCTTTCCCGATGTAAACTTCAAGATCACCTTCCCAATGCCTTCAATCTTGGAGGTTGCAGAATTTCCCATATAGAGAAAATCTTCACGTTCCATCTTCTTGTATTCTGCGAACAAGCTTTTGTCGGCACATATGTGATGAGTGGCTCCGGTGTCCACCCACCAATCCTTGACGTTTGACACCAAGTTGGCTTCACATACAACGGCAGACAGAATTACTTCTGAGACACCCACATATAGAGTATTTATTTCAGTCATGTTTGCTTGGGGAGGCTTCTTCTTGCTTCGACAATCCTTTGCCCGATGACCGCTTTTCCCACAATTGTAGCAGTCCCCTTTGAACTTGAAGCATTTGTTGCTATCATTACTTGACTTCTTCTTAGAAGAGTCATCATGCTTCCTTTTTGTTGTTCTTGGGTCGGGATTCTTCCACCATGTTAGCCCTTGCTTCCATGTTTCGTGCATTGGCTTTCTTTTCAGCACTACGATTGTCTTCTTCAATACGAAGACGAACAAGCAAATCTTCCATTGACATCTCCTTGCACTTGTGCTTGAGATAGTTTTTGAAATCTCTCCATGAAGGAGGCAACTTCTCAATCGTACATGCAATTTGGAAGGACTCACTCAATTGCATCCCTTCGGCTTCAAGGTTATGCAATAGGACTTGCATCTCTTCGACCTGATTCATTACAGTTTTAGAATCATTCATTTTAAAATCCATAAACTTTGCAACAAAGAACTTCTTTGTTCCAGCATCTTCGGTTTTGTATTTCTTGTCGAGAGAATCCCAAAGTCCTTTTGCAGTTTGAATGGAGTAATACACATTATATAATGTGTTGTCTAGTCCATTCAGGATGTAGTTCCGGCATAGATAATCAGCATGTTTCCATGCATCAATAGCCATTTGTGTAGCCTTGTCTACTACACCTTCTGCCGCTATGGGACATTCTTCACGTAAGAACTTTACTAGTCCAAGCGTTGTGAGATAGAACAACATTTTTTGTTGCCAACGTTTGAAATCAGCCCCCTTGAACTTTTCCGATTTCTCGTACTGCGAGGCCGATGGCATCATGAGTTGATTAGCACTTGAAGTACTCCCTATTGCATTAGGATTCATTGCAATAGTCTCACTACTAACAGAGTCATTCCCATTAGCCATTTTCTATTACGAAAACAGAAAATCCAATAAGAAAGAGATGAAATAGAGAAGATAAAATTCAAAAGAAATACCTGAAAATATTGTCTTAAGATTGTTGTGTATATGTTTAGATGTCTTCAATACGAATCTCACACGAAGGAGATTAAAGCGAGGTATTGAATGTACGCTCGCCAATTAAAAAGTTTTTGGGAGTCGCCACGCCATGTTTTAAGAGGTAAATTTTGAAAAACCTTTTGAAAAGAGAAAGTGGGTTCAGGGGTCAGATTACATCTTGGGAAGAACTGAGAGTTCACCCAAGATGCCCCTATAAAAGGGTCTTTCTAATGTTCAATCATCTAAATAATTCAAAAAGTGTGTACAAATGTGTGAGACAGAAATTGTGTTTGTATGCTTTATTTTTATTGCAAGAAGGACAGAGAAATACAATCTGTGAGCTGTTTGAGGGAGCCACAACCCCAATTGCAAAGAATTTTGAAAGGTACTTACAGTTGGAAATGACCTCTGTAAATGGCTTGTAAAGTCGCACGACACAGGATCTAGACTGGCTAGGTGTGTCGCCCGACAATACTGGCCTTTTGCAGAGGTTTCACAAGGGAGAAATTACATGGGAAAAACTGAGAGATACAAAAAAGAAACAGAACAATATCTATAGATCATAGAGACCAGCTAGTTACTTACAACTAAAATTAGCCTCTGCAGTATGGAAACTTACGTCGCACGACACAGGATCGGCAATGGCCAGATCCGTTGCACGACAAGACGTGCCAACTTGCAGAAGCTTTACAAACTGCTTACAATTGAAGATCAAAGGATACTTGGATATTGACTAAGGCTATAACCAGGTCACATAGACCTCACAAAGGATTAACAACATTCAGATGAGTATGAATATGGAAGATTCATACTCATCCTCATGTTTAGACTAACATCATATAGAAGAAATGAAGATCAACAAAGGAAAAACACATACACACAGATATAGAGACATTTAGAGACTAAAACATGGCATAGTTAATGACAAATCAGCAGATCAATTATAGAAATTACATTGAATGATGAGAATAGAGAGAGAGGAGGGGAATAAGGATGTTACCCTTATAGATCCTCAATCCTTATACCAAGTTAGGTATAAAGATCTTCTACTCTCAGCTACAGAACTAACTTGAACTCAGAAGGAATAAAGGATCAATGATCTAAATGGTGGTGTATGAATTAGCTTGGATTGAGAGAGAAAGAGAGAGAGAGAGAATTGTGAGAGATTTAGGTGAATTGCGTGTGTTTTTGGGGTGGGTGTGTGTATCTGGAGTGATTTGGGCAGAGTAACACTAGGGAGTCAAAAGAGGGATCCTAAAATGAGAGGAGGAAGGTCCTATTTATAGCCTGCATAGGAATGGCTACTTATGTCGCACAACATAACGAGAATAACTGCCTTCCTTCTAGAAACCTGCAAGGTGGCAGTCTGGAATGATTGACATGGCTCGTTATGTCGCACGACAGAAGGAGGCATAACCGTTTTCCTTCTAGAAACATGCAAGGTGTCGAATTCTGGACCCTTCCTGGATAATTCCTTATAGGTCCAAAGAGAATTAATACCCCAAAGGTCCTTCTGCATGGAAAAAAGACCGAAAGACACTTCCTTAGCAAGAAACTTATAAAAAGCTCCCGAAAAGTCTCGAAATGGACCGAAAATTTACCAAAACGTCCCCTAGTGTACTTTTATTGTGTAAAAGACACTTTTATTGGGTCGCGGATTGGATTGGGGTACTCACAGAGCCCCTCGGCAACATCACTTATGGAAGAAGTGAGGTTGTTGATAAGAAGGATCCCAAGCCTAACGAGTGGCTGATGGGAGAAAGAAAGACCAGAGTGGTCCAATTGCTAGACTTGCTGGGGATATGGCAGATGAAGGAAAATGATTGATGTGGTTGGATGGCTGGACCTTTTTTAGAAAGGATTCCTACGTATCCCTTAGGGGGAAGTCACCCAGAATTTGACTGAAAGGGGGGTCACCTGAAATTTGACTGGAGGGGGAGTCACCCGAGATTTGACTGGAGGGGGAGTCACCCGTGATTTTACTGAAGAGGGAGTCACCCGAGACTTGACTGGAGGGGGAGTCACCCGAGATTTGACCGTTAGGGGAGTCACCCGGAGATTTGACTGGAGGGGGATTCACCCGAGACTTGACTGGAGGGGGAGTCACCCGAAATTTGACTGTAAGGGGAGTCACCCGAAATTTGACTGTAAGGGGAGTCACCCGAGACTTGACTGGAGGGGGAGTCACCCGAGACTTGACTGGAGGGGGAGTCACCCGAAATTTGACTGTAAGGGGAGTCACCCGAAATTTGACTGTAAGGGGAGTCACCCGAGATTTGACTAGAGGGGAAGTCACCCGAGACTTGACTGGAGGGGGAGTCACCCGAGATTTGACCGGAGGGGGAGTCACCGGAGATTTGACTAGAGGGGGAGTCACCCGAGACTTGACTGGAGGGGGAGTCACCCGAAATTTGACTGGAGGGGGAGGAGATAGCGAGGAGGATGATGATGGAGAGCAGTCCTCTTGATTATATTATGATGCTTTTTGACTATTGTACCCTGTGGAGGGGAAACACTTTGTTTTCTTTGCTATTTTTTTTAGACATTTATTGTTAGTATCTACATTTGGACTTATAGTTTGTACTTGCACAAGTCTTTTTATTGGACTTTTGGAGAAGAAATAAAAATGGAATGGTTGAAAGATATGTGTTTTGTGGCTATGGTTTATGGGATGTACATGGATTGTATGTATTGTATGTGAGTGAGTATGGAGTGAGTTTATGGATGTATATGATGTATGGATCCCTCTCCCGTGCATTTACATTATGATATATGGGATGGATATGTGAATATGTGTGTATGAGAGGTGTATTGCAGCAACAGCGAGTCGGGGAGTGCCCTGGGACTCCAGGCTTACAGCAACTTTGCCGATGTCTGATGTTGGCATGGAATGTCGCACGACTCAGGACACCATGTGGAAAGGTATGTCGTGCGACTTACTAAGCCATACAGATAGGCCTTTTGCTGGTTGAGCTATAAAATCAAGATATCATTTTTACAACAGAACTAGAACAACAGAAAGTCCTAGTCAAAAAAGAAATTAACTTTCATTTCTTATTAACACCCAAGATTGGAACTTTACATCACCATGGAACATTACAACATAGAAATTTCATCCCCGGAGCCCCAATTTCTACAAGATGTCCTCGAAATCACCCGCTTTCATCAGAAGCAACACCGGACTTTCATTGACAAGAGGTATGGGCTGCCTTGTATTTGGTCTCTGAAAGGTTGGAAAATTGATTGGGATCTGCTCTGATCTGCTTCATGTTTTTGGGACACTGAACTGCATGTGTTCATTTTGTCGTACAATGACTTAACACTGACAATAGAAGATTTCCAAGCATTGACATGTCTGAGTGGATCGAAGACCGTAGCATTTCCCCGAGACGGACGGTCAGTTGCAGAGCAGCTATCAGACTTCCTGAGCTTATCAGCGGTTCAGGTAGCACACCTGATTCTTGATGACAGCTCCGTAGACTTGACCCGGATGGCCAGATTGCGTCTATCCAGCCCCGAACTATTCGATCTGTCCACATCCCTGGATATATTTATGCTTCTTATCCTGTCAGCCCACTACTTCTGCGGATATATCGGAGTTTGCCCGGGCACGTTGTTGGAGGTTGTCAAGCAGATGAGAGGTGATCGAGGCGCCGACATTCGCCACATCCAGTCCAGACAGAGCAGGATGGATATAGTACTATTGCTGTTGGCTGAGACATATCATGGCATTGACAGGCTGGCAGGAGGATTTGAGTTCATGGGTGTGGGCAACCCCAGATTACTGTCCTTATGGCCTTTCGAGAGATTGCGCGTGATCATGCCATTACCCGAGGGGCAAACAACAATGCCTTGGGTGACAGGGCAACGCAAGGTTTTGAGACATACCGATGCTGATAACTGGCAGATGAGACTGGCACGATATGGGACTATCCACCTGTGCTTCTGGATTCCGGCATGGAGGCTACAGACCATGAGGGACGTTCAGGATGGATCGGTGGTAGTCAGGCTGCCCGGATTATATGTGTCTTCTTTTTGTATTCCGTCCTTGGTGAGCAGGCAGTACGGATATCCACAACAGATTATCAGGACATTGAGAGAGAGACAGATGACTGATACTACTCCGATGAGTATGACTGAGCCCCGGACTATGCAGTTTTTCAGCAGATCTTTTCTGGAGGGCTTCTTGCCTACACGGACACTTCTTCGCCATACCCGTGGGATCACTTTCTTGACCACAACATATCTGATCTGGTATGAGGAGCAGTAGGGTTCGACGCAGTTGATGATTGAGGCTCGACGCCGAGGATACCTTGGGTCAGACTACCCGACCAACCTATACTTCAGATCTATAGAAGCTCAGGGGAACCCAGATGACGTCATCAGTGATGTTGTAGAGGACTATCAGAGACAGGAACTTCTGAGAGCTGCCCTGAGAGATGACCCCGAGGTGATAGCTTGCAGAGAAGCCTTGAGACAGGAAAGAGCAGCTAGAGCCTAGAGCAGTATTGCGTGAAACTGGACTGGTTGATCCACTGGCTCACGTGATACCTGAGCCAGGACGAGCTCAGACTGACCTTTTCGACATTCTTAGGCCAAAGACCTCCCGGGGACCGAGGAAGAGGAAGAGTAGAGATTCAAGTTCGGGAGCGGGAACGAACTCCTAGACGCTTTATTGAGAGATAGGAGACACTTTTGTTTATGTATATTTTTTTTATTTTTGAGAAAGAGATTACTGTATGGAACATGAGTATCCCCCAATTTCCTATGCAGACACAAATAGATGTTATGAATTTGAAAACCTTATTGTTTATATTTATTATTTTTTTTTATTCGCAGCAGGTTATATAAATCGAAAGCAGGTCGTGCTTGAACTCATCAAAAAGAATATTAACTTGTAATGAATCTTTGAATATCTTTGGAATTGTAATCAAGACACATTTTAGCAATTTGAAAGCACCATTTGTTTGACAAGCTTTGGAATTTATTTTGTATTTTAGACCGAACCACAAGTGGTTGCCTACGTTTCCCTTTTACAAAGAGAACTAAGGGGCTCAGGTTTCCGTAGTTCGACTCAATTAACTTTGGTGTTTAAGAAAGGAAAGATAGAAGATGGACATGGTGCAACCCTATATTTTACCTAAACTGCCCATTTTTAGGATTTTCAGTCTAGTTGGGCATATTCTTTTAGCACCGGGCGCGTCCCTGGTTTTTGCATGGACTGCCTTTTGGGAGGTTTTTAGTCTCATCTGGGACAATTTTATTGCGCCTTTTATTCATCATTTTTTTTCTTTTTTATTTATTTTTACAGAGGGGAAGACTCGATCAAATATAGTACCGCCGCAGCTTGTCGCCGTTGACCGGATGCACAAACGGATTTCCGTCCAAATCTGTCAATTGCATAGCTCCTCCGGAGAATATCTTCTTTACCAAGAACGGCCCAACCCAGACAGGTGCCCACTTGCCCAACGCACTGCTCTGATTTGATGGCTTCATTTTGAGGACTAAGTCACCAACCTTAATATCCCGAGGTTTCACCTTCTTATCAAACGCACGAGCCATTATCTTTTGATACGCCCGGTTATGCTCCATAGCCTTTAGCCTGTGCTCATCAAGCAATGCCAGCTCATTGTATCGACTCTGAAGCCAGTCGATCTCATTAACTTCATTCTGAAGCAGGACTCTGAGAGACGGAATTTCTAGCTCAATAGGCATAACAGCTTCCATTCCATAAGTCAAGGCATATGGAGTTGCACCGGTCGCAGTCCGAATTGAAGTACGGTAGCCCCACAATGCTAAGTGAAGCTTCTCGGGCCAATCCCATCCTCGCTAGGCCATTTTCTTGATAATCCGCTCAAGGTTTTTGTTGGCAGCCTCTACATCACCATTGGTCTACAGTCTATACGACGATGACTTGTGGCGTTTGACCCTGTACTCTGTAAGCAGCCGATCAGCCTCTCCTTCGAAGTGAGATCCGTTATCGGAGATGGTCTCATTCGGGACTCCATATCGGCAGAAGATCTGCTCTTTTATGAAACGAGCAACTTTCTTAGCCGTAAGCACTTTGTAAGACGCATCTTCAACCCATTTTGTGAAGTAATCTAATGCGACTAAAACAAATGAATGTCCGTTGCTTCCTGATGGAGTTATCTTCCCGATGACATTAATTCCCCAAGTTGCAAAAGGCCAGGGGGTCGTCATGCAATACAGGTCATGAGGAGGTATATGGTTCAGGTTGGAGAAACGCTGACACTATCACTGCTGAGGAGTTCAGGGCTTTGGTTGGGTTTGAGCTGATTCCCAAGGGGCTTTGGAATGGAGATGAGGAACGTCGAGGTGGCAGTCCAGAACTGCATACGGGACTTTGCCGCTAGTGAGGTGACTGCCCACCAGCTTGCGAGGGCATTTGTGTGGTTGATGCTGTCAGTCACCATCTTTGCAAATTCTGGGACACTGGCCATGACTTGCCTCCTCGACTCTTTGGAGGATGTGGATGGGATTGGGACGGTCTCGTGGGGCGAGGCCGGATTGGCGGAGCTCTACTTTTCCCTGGATATGTACAGCCGTAACAAGGCTGCCTCCATGGATTGCTTCTCTTTTGCTCTTGAGGTAGTCTCTCTTTCCTTTCTCTTTTACTTTCTGTCTTTGAGACTTTTATGAGAGAAAAATGACCCTTTTGATGTTTTGAACATGCAGGTCTGGTTTTGTGAGGTGATCAGGTTCTTTCCGTGGAACCAACAGAGCGATGTCACCATCTTTCCCGCTATGATCCGCTGGAGGGGAGATGCGAGAGATAAGTTCACCGGGAAGACCCGGATCACCTTTGAGTATAAGATGGTGAGGCCAATTATCAACAAAAATGGGCCTGATGGGGTGGACTTCTACCCGTGGGGCAGGTATCCGGAGATTTTGCTAGGAGAGGCCGTGGAGGCGACGAGTCAGAGGAGATGGTTGACAGGGCTGACATGCGATGTCATCTATCTGGGGGACCGATTTTCCAGGCAGCATGGCCATGTCCCCCCATTGGACGCCATTACTCCTCAGGATCCTCCAAAGACGGATGCCGCAGCCTGTGGATTGGCAGGCAGATGAGATAGAGAGATATCAGGCAGGCGTGGCCGCCGAGGAGTACTTTGACATGGATACCCCATATGCTGTGTTTGTGGAGCAGCGGCCCGAGGACGCCACGAAGGCTGGTGAAGGCAGCGGTCACTCGGGGGATATGGGGAGGACGAGCCTTCTGATCCGCCGATCCCTCCTGCGCACCTTTCATATGTGGTCCATGGAGTACCCAGGAGGTTGAGGATACCTGTCCCTGACGCTAGGGACCCCCAGTATACCTTGCCGCCGGACAGCACTGTAAGTACACTTTAGGGTCTTTTCCCTTTTTCAGATTTCTTTACTTCTTGCAATCTCAAGATTTCCTGAGATTTTCTTCTCTTTTTCTCAGGTTCCAGCTCGCACTTACGACAGATTGGTCAGGCAGAATAGGGGCTGGAAAGACATGTGCCGGTCCCTTCTGAGGAAGCTGGCCTGCACTTCAAAGGCGGCAGCGGACGTACAGGAGCCCGGGCGCAAGAGAAGGCATGTCGGGGGCACAGCATCCACCTCTTCAGCCTCGGAGTACTCTTCCAGTGCCATGCCTCGGGGATGAGGACCCAATGCTGACATCTTGGAGCAGCTGGCTGAGTACGAGCATGACAATGTCCATCTGTCTGATGTGAGCGACGCGGAGGACTTGATGAGGGAGGCTAGCGTTTATGAGCTGAGCAGCGATGAAGAAGAAGAATCGGAGGCCTAGGAGGTCTCTAGAATTGACTTAGGAAGAAAAACAAACAATGAACAAGTTTTATGCACATTTTGTTTATTTTTTGCTTTATTTGGGCGCCGATGGGGCGAAAACAATGTAATACTGTTTTATTTGCTTTTTCTATTTATGCTTTATTAATTTGCATATTACTTGAGCCTCGGGGCAGTTTTTTGCTTGGAATTGGGGCTGAAACTGGGCCAAAATGATATATAATGATGTATAAATGCTTGGATGGTCTTTGAACATGCTTTTGTACAGGTTTTGGTTGGAAAAGTGGGGTGAAAACTCCCTTTGGGCATCAACTTGGTTGCTGCAGATTTTTTTCACTTATATGGTAAATGAAGCCGTGCGGTCGGACTCTGGGCAAATGAGGCCGTACGGCTAACAGTTCTTGCTGGACTGGTTATTTTCTGAATAAAAGCAAGGCTTGGCCATTTCATTTCATTTTCAACCTAGACTTGTCCCAATTGTTCCCAGGGCATATCTTGGACTTAAAGACACCACCTTTGATCATTTTGCGATGGAGAAGCCCGTTAGATTGCAAAGGGGAAAAGAGACCGCTTCCGTCCGATCTTCAGTCTTGGGTGAGGTATAACTTCCAATCTCACAAGGGGTTGCTTGATTCTACCTTCAAGATCAAGTCTTTATGGCATTTGAGGGATCTCCCGCCCGATTGGGACCTTTTGAGAGCATCAGCAAAGTTTTGGGACGTCCGGAGACACGTTTACTGCTTTTCTTACAATGAGATTGTCCCAACGCATGAAGACTTCCGAGCCTTGATTGGGGGTCCAGAAATTGAGGCTATATCGATTCCGCTGATCGGAGACGTGCCGGTGACGACAAAGCTTGCATCTTTTCTGCAGATTTCTCTGGGAGAGGCCGAGGAGATGATGATAGCCCCGAACAGGATTGACCTTTCTGATATCCCGGGCAGGTTTGGGTCTCCGGCTATGGCTGCGACCACGGTGGCTATGGATGCCTTTATCCTCTGCATATTCTCTTCTCTGTTCACCGCCGAATCCGTGGGGATCGTCATGGTGGTCTCTTGGACATGGTCGAGATTGTAGAGCTGGGAAGGACATTGTCCCACCGGTTTTGGGTGAGACCCTCCATGGTATTGACAGGATGGCTAGGGAGACCATTTCATGAGGTCTGGGAGTCCACTGTGCCGACTTTGTGGCCGCAGAGAGGCTCGGGGCTTTGCTAGGGGGCTTTGCCAACTCGGCCCTTGGGTGATTTCTCGGAGAGGTGCACCTCGGCAACAGGACTGTGGTAGCCGGAGCCGATGATGGCTAGGTTATCCACTTCGGACATCCGCTGGTGGGTACCTCACTGGAGGTTGCGGACCCGGGAGGATATTTCAGAGTCCTATATAGTGAGGGTTCCAGGGTTCTGCTGGTCATCCTTCTACATACCCTGCTTGGTATCCAGGAAGTTCGGGGCCTTACAGGAACCGTTGGGCGATTGGGAGGACATCCGTACCATGGAGGTGGTGCCATTTGATATAATAGATCCAGCCAGCTTCTCGTTCTTCTCGAGGGCTTGGACTTACGCTGCTTTCCCACCCAGGGCTATCTTCAGGAGCAGGAAGAGTACCATCTTGACCACTGTCTACTTGGATTGGTACGAGAGGGCGATGGGAGTGACTCAGGTCATATTGGGGGAGAGACGTCAGGCTTTATTGGGAGCCGGCGTGACTCGAGTAGGACTCGAGGAGACTCGAGGCTAAGGCGAGTCGCCATAACCAGTCGGGTGACCTGATCAGAGATATGGAGGCTCGATACAAGAGATTGTCCGAGGTCGCTCCTTTGACTGAGGCTCAGAGGGAGGAGGTGCGGACTCGTGCTCGGGTTGAGAGGGCACGTATTGACACGGGTTTAGTGGAGGCTCCAGTGAGGATACCTGAGGTCGGAATGAGGGAGACCGACATTATAGAGAAGAAGAGAAAGAACACTCGACGGGGTCGAGGTAAAGGGAAGAAAACCAAAGAAGACTCAGCGAATGACGACTGACAGATCTTTTCTTAGGATTCCTTTATTGCCATTTTGCAAACACAGTAGTCTTATTAGGCATTTTATTGTATTTTAGGTCTTTGTAGCAGGTTAGCATACTCTTGAGTAGACCGTGCTTGAACTCATCAAGAAGTTTTTAACTTGTAATGAACAAGAAGTATTATCTTAGAAATTAATCAAGACACATTTTATGAAAACTCAAATGTCTTATTGATTTGCTCGGGACCCGTTTTATGAAAACTTGAATATACTTTATTATTGTTTAGGACGCATTTCATGGAAACTTAATCGCCCTTTTTATTATTTAGTTAGACCGAACCATAAATGGCTGCCTACGTTCCCCTTTTACAAGAAAGACTAAGGGGCTCAGGTCTTCGTAGTTCATTCTGGTGAACTCTTTTCTATTTTTTTATGTGCACTCGTTTTTTGCCTAGACCGCCCTTTTTGGGTTTTCAAATTAGCCGACATTACTCTTTTTGCACTAAGATTTTTTATGTGCAACCCTGTATTTTGCCTAGACCGCCCTTTTTGGGTTTTCAGCCTAGCTGGGTATTACTCTTTTTGCACTAATATTTTTTCTTCTTTTTTTTTTTTATTTTTGTCTTTTTTTTTTATTTCTTAGACATAGTACCTTCTGAGCTTATCACCGTTGATCGGGTGGACAAAGGGATTGTCGTCTGTGTCCGCAAGTTTCATGGCTCCTCCCGATAGTATCTTCGCACCACATACGGGCCGATCCAAATGGGTTCCCATTTTCCTGTGGGGTTGTCTCCGGTAGGGGGCTTTACTTTCAGCACTAAGTCACCCTCTTTGATGTCTCGGGCCTTGACCTTTTGTCAAATGCTTCCGCCATTCGCCTACGATAGGCTCGGGTGTGCTCCATGGCTTTAAGCCTTCTTTCGTCAAGGTGGCCAATTCATCATGCCGCTACGCAACCATTCTACTTCGTTGACACCGTTTTCCAGAGGACCCTTAATGACGGGATTTCCAACTCCACCGGTAACACCGCTTCCATCCCGTAAGTTAGGGCAAAGGGGTTTCTCCCGTGGCCGTTTCGACAGACGTTCAGCCCAGCCCCATAGTGCTAGGTGCAGCTTTTCAGCCAATCACGACCACGGGTGGCCATTTTCCTGGATGATCCGTTCGAGCGTCTTATTAGCAGCCTTCCACGGCTCCATTAGTCCGAGGTCCGTACGGGGACGACTTGTGGCGAGTGATCCCGAACTCGACAAAGAACCTATTAGCCTCCTTCAAAGTGTGACCCATTATCGAAATGATCTCATTGGGCACCCCATATCTACACATTATGTTTTCTTTGATAAACCGGGCCACCTTCTTGGAAGTGAGGACCTTGTAGGACTTGGCCTCTACCCACTTGGTGAAGTAGTCGACCGCCACTAACACGAATTCATGCCCATTGCTTCCTACCGGGCTATCTTCCCTATCACGTCAATACCCCAAGTTGCAAACGGCCAAGGAGTCGTCATGCAAGACATGTGTCATGAGGCGGGAGATGGTTGAGGTTGGCAAACCGCCGGCATTTGTCGCACGCTCGGACATGCCGAACACACCGTCTCCATGGAAATCCAAGAGTAACCCATTCGAGGATCACTTGCATCGTGGCTCTAGCATTCATATGAGGACCGCAGGGACCATTGTGGACTTCACCATCAACTCTTTGGCCCTTTCTTGAGTGACGCATAAGAGGAGTGGTCCTTGATACCGCTTCTTGTACAAGTTGCCTCCTAGAATGACATAATGGGAGGCCAACCTTTTCGTGGCTTGCAAGCTCTTGGCCTTAACACCTTCTTTGGTCTACCTTCTTCATCTTTGAAAGCCGACTCTCCATCTTTGAGGAACCGGTAAATTTGATTGTACCACGGTTCCTTGATAGGCTCGGGTCCCGTGTCTACTTCACAACAGAAAGCCGGGGCTTCTCTTCTACCCACTCGAAGGGTTTTATGGCTTTTCCTCGGGGATCTCTACCAAAGTGAGGCTAAAGTAGCTAGGGCATCTCGCGGACTGCTGTTCTTTTCCCTTGGCAAGTAGTGGAAAGTCACTTCTCCGAACCGTCCAATCAACTCCTCCATATGGGCATGATACCGCTGAAGATTAGGGTCCACAAGCCTTCCATTTGTTGGAGACCCGGTTGATGATCGTGGCCGAGTCTCCATAAACTTCGAGTTCCTTGACATTCCTTTCTAGGGCAGCCTCCAAACCAAAGCAATGCAAGCTTCATACTCGGCGACATTGTTCGTGGCGGGAAGTTCAACTTGAGGGCTATGGGTGTATGCTCATCTTTTGGATCGACCAAGAGCATCCCTACGCCATTTCCTCTTTTGTTAGCGGCTCCATCAAAGAATAATTGCCATCGGTTTTCGTGCTCAACTGCGAAGATCCCTTCATCCGGGAATTGGGGTTCGGGCCCTCTCGTCCTCATTACCGGGGAAGTTCGCCAGATGGTCCGACAACGCTTGACCCTTGATGGCCTTTCTCGGTCACATAGTTGATGTCGTACTGCCAAGAAGAAGGACCACTTTGCTAGACGCATCGAGAGGGAAGGCTTATCAAAGATGTACTTGATGGGGTCCATTTTTGAGACCAAATTCACAGGGTGGGCTTGCATATAATGCTTCAACTTGCCGACTACCTGCACTAGCCCCGCACAAGTCTTTTCACATGATGAGTAATTGAGCTCACTTCCCGCAGCCTTCCTACCGACAAAGTAAATGGCATTCTCTACCCGAGAGTCTTTCTTCTCCCGAGCAAGCATAGCCCCAACCGCCGTATCATTGACAAGTGAGATAGAGCGTAAGAGGTTTCGTCTATGCTGGGGCATAGCACCGGAGGATGTACTAAGTACGCCTTGATCCGGTCAAAGGCATCCCGGCATTCCTCGGTCCATTCTCGTATCTACATTCTTCTTCATGAGCTTGAAGATGGGCTCGCACATAGTGGTCAACCGATTGACGAAACGGCCGATGTGACCGCAACTTCCCCATAAAGCTCTTGACTTACATGCGGGTTTGAGGTGGCCTCATATCCATAATGGCTTTGATCTTTCGGGGTCGACTTCGATACCTCGCTCCGTGACCATATACCCAAGCACTTTTCCCTTGTCACTCCGAAGGTGCATTTAGGTGGTTTAGTCTCATGGAATGTTGTCTCGGCCTCTCAAAGAACTTTCGCAGGTCAACAAAGTGCCGTCCGTCCTCGCCTTTGGAGTGGATTATCATGTCGTCTACGTAGACCTCAATCTCCTTGTGGATCATGTCATGGAAAAGCGCGGTCGCCGCTTTGATAAGTAGCCCGGCGTTCTTGAGCCCAAATGGCATTACCGTATAGCAGTAAGTTCCCCACGGCGTGGTGAAGGCTATCTTTTCTTGGTCTTCTTCGGCCATCTTGATCTCGGTTGTAGCTCAGTAAAGCCATCAACGAAGGATTTGACTTCGTAGTTGGCAGTGGAGTCCACCAGGATGTCTATGTTTGGCAAGGGGTAATCATCTTTGGGGCCGGCCTTGTTCGCATCCCTGAAATCTACACAGCCGCACCTTCCCATCGGCCTTGGTGACGGTCACAATATTGGACAACCATGTCGGATATTCGATGACTACGATGAATCCTACCCGCAGAGCTTCTCAATTTCTTCTTTGACCCGTAGAGACCACTCGGCTTGATTTTCCTCAATTTCGCTTTGGCTTAGCATCTCGGTGCTAGAGGGATCCCTGTGCTCTACTATTTAACCGTCTAGCCCAGCATATCCTTGTACGACCACGCAAAGACGTCCATGTATTCTCTCGAGCAGATCAACCAGCCCGTCCCGTTTCAACCCCGGAAGAAGTTTCCGATCTGTGTCTCTTTAGGTTCCTCGACAAGCACCCAAGTTCACACTTGTCAAAACCTCCTCGGCGGCTTGGGCCCGGTTTTCCTCTTTTTCGTAACTCCGCTTAAAGATTTCTTTAATGTATTGTTCATTTAGTGTGTTTGCATCTTGTTCAAATGATTCATTATTAAGCGTTGTTAAGTTTTGAGTTAATTTATCATTTGTTAAGTTGGCAATAAGGGGATAATCGTAAAGATCCGTCATTTCATTCAAAGCAAAGGGAAAGATGAAATCGATTACATATTGATAATCCTCAGGCGTGAGGCCTTCGGATGACTCAGAGGACTCGAATTCAAAAATTCCTGACTCAACTGACTCTGGACCCTACTGACTCTGGACCCTACACTACTTATTGACTCGAGGGTATTTGACAAGGGTTGGACCGGGATCTCACTCCTTCTTGCTATTGCCGTGGGGAGTAGCAGTCTCGTCAGCGCTCTCATTTGGTTGTGCATCCTGTGGATCATCACTGTCTTTGTCGTCACCATTCCCATGAGGGATGTCCGACTGATCTGTTGCAATCTCCTTTCCGAATCTGACTATATCCATCTGTACCTTCGGGGTAGTGGGACCAGTTGTACTTTCGGCATCTGAGAGGCAACTTTCTTCATCCCAAAAGTCTTCTGGCTTGTTCACTCTTCTTTCCACCTTCTCCCAAACAGGGGGTTGGGACTGATCTTCAGGAGTAGTAAGAGCCATTACAAACACATTATGCTCATTATGGGTTATGAAGGGTTCCGGAGAGACTTTCATTAACATAGCTTGTTTTACTTCAAACTCGCAGTCTTCATAAGTGAGCCTTTCTTCTGTAATCTTGACCATGGTCACTGGTTCGATATCATAAAAGAGAGGTCGAGCTCTGACAACATTAACGAAATCAGTTCCGACTATGGGCCCAAACTGCCCTTCCATGGCGGCGGCATTAATCAAATCTTTCCACTTTCCTTGTAATTCAGCATAAGGAACATTGAATTTCAGGATGTCTATGATCTCCGGATTTCCAAAATTGACTGCATTTGTTTCCCCAAACTCGATCATGTTGACCTGATTGTTAGCAGGAAGAGCGTTCTTGGCCACATTGGGACCCTGAGGCGGCTCCAGCTTGCCTTCTTCAATCAGGCGAGAGATCAGGAACTTCAGATAGGTGCAATCATTGGTGTTATACCCATGATATTTGTGAAAATGACAATGCTTGGTTTCGTCCATCCTGACACTGGGGTTCTTGGGTTTCCAATTTTCCAAAGGTCTGATGAGCCCTTCGGCTACCAAACCGTCAAAGACCTTCTCTAGTGGCATTCCAAAATCATCTGCGGTATAGAAGCGAGGTCTTGGCTTTGCAGCGACTTGGCTTGAATTTTCCCCGACCCTCTCATTCTGAATATAATTGACAGCGCCAACCGTTTCTTTTCCTTTTATAGTGACAGCTGTGGCATTTGAAACTGGTGCTTTGTAGTGGTGGGAATTGGCTGCTCCTGTGGCTGGGGCCATGTTGAAGGCATTTTCAAACTTGGTACTGGCATTTACCATTGCCCGAAGGTCAGGATAGTAGTAATTACCAATTTGGACCCTTAGTTGGGGCTTCAAGCAAGATTGGAAGATCTCCATCTGTTCCTCTTCGTTCAGCGGGGTCATCATTTCACTAAGCTTCCAATTCCATCTCCTGTAGAATTCACTCACTGGCTCATCTGGGCACTGTAGGGTGCCTTGCAGGTCATTTCTGCTGGTTTCCCAATTCAAGTTGGCCTTATACTTCTCCAGGAATGCTTCCTTAATTTGGTCCCAGGTGGCTCGGGCCTCTGGTTTTACATGCAGGAACCATCTAAGAGTTGAACCCTTTAATGACAGCTGAAAATGGTCGGCCATTTACTGAGGTGTACAATCCTTGGCTCTCATGGCAAGAAGGTAGCTTTCAATGTGAGTCCGGGGACAATCGGTGCCGTTGAACTTTTCAATCTCTGGCATTCGGAATTTTGGAGGAAGAGGGACAATTTTGCTTTGGGATCAGTGATGCGGTATCTTTGCCGCTTTTGGTGTTCAGTTCTCCGAACTTTTCTTGCATGGACTTAACTTGTTCCATAAACCAAGTCATGTTGGGGTCGGGGGACGGTTTTGATTCTGAAGTAGGCTTGTCAGATTTGAGTGGCAGGACTGTGGGTGGCACAGTGGTAGCTGGTACCATGGCTTGGGGATCTTTGGAAGGGAAGTAGGTATAAACTTGGCACGGTCCCGTGTTTCCCGAGGCCGGCGCAGGCATAGGAATTAGGCTCGTAGTTGCGAAGTAGGAAAAAGGAGCCTCGTGGGATCCTGTTGGCAAGGTTGGGGTGGAAGATGTCTTTGTGGAAGGGCATAGATTGAAAAGGTCACTTGGTTGATTCTGAGGCCTAGAAGTTGTCTGGGACGGCCCATACTGGGGAGAGGGAGCGAATCCCATAGGGTAGTGCAGAGGTTGCATTGCGGGGATGGGTTTGTGGCATTTGTTCTCTCGGTGGTAGGGAACAAAGCCGGGTCTTATCTCGAGGAGGAGAGGGTGTCGGGACCCCGATGGCTTGGGATACCGGGAAAAGACCGAAAAGGGACAGCCTTTTGGCAAAGGGTCATATGTGGATGGAGGAGGGCATTGGTTATAGGCTAGGGGGCCGAGATGGTTACTTACGGAGTTTCATCTTCTACCATAACCAAGGAACCGTTGGGCTCTACCACTATCCGGACCCCATGACGGCGGAGCGCATCAATGAGCATGGCTGCTGTTCCTCCTCATGGGCCTTACGACCGTTTTCCAAGGCTAAGGATAGCTCTTCTTCCCTAGTCATCCGGTTACCCAAACCAAGATCTTGTTCTCTGTCGAATCGGACATTCGACTCTTTGGACCGACCAAACCGAGGATTCTCGCGAACCGTTCGAGAATTCTACGCTAACAAGTCGCTGACCCGGTGTTCTCACCCACTTCTTTCTCGCTGCGGGAAAGGGATAGGAGAGGTTTAGACTCGGGGTAGGTGTTTAGGCTGAAGGCTCAGGCAATATGCAAATTAGGAATCTTCCAGTTTACTTAAAACAGTGTCTTTTATTAATTTCTATTTGGTTGGAAAAGGGGGTTTGCCCTTCTTTTTCGCAACTACTCTAGATCCTGGATCAGTGGGTTCCGTCACTACGTCTATAAGCCCCTCGTATTCCACCTGTATTTCGACCTCCCAGGGTGGACAGCCCCGGGCGAGGGTCCTATAGGGCACGCGGATCCCACCGACCGAGAGTAAAGAACGCTCCTAACGGGTCTAGCGGGTCATAGGAGTTTTCAACGCACGAGCGATGCGAATTATGGTCAAGGCAATACCGGGAAAGTCTCGTCTTTCTGCCTTAACGAAATTTTGGCAGAGTTTCGCTTGAGCGAATGATGTTTTGACTTTCGGTAATGTCCGAGAAGATAATAGGCATGGGTCAGGCGGCAAAAGCTGGATGACACAGTGTCACATTGAACTTCGTTGCATACGCCGGGCGTGAGTCAGAATCGAAGTCAATGCCGGGTCAAGATCTTTCCAATTTTTCCTTGTCGGAATTTTGGCAGAGCTTCGCTTGAAAGATCTTTGGATTTTTTTTTGGCAAAGACTCGGTCTCGACTCTTACGTATTCCGTGCGGGTCAAGGTCAAAGTCAATGTCGGAGTCAAGATCCCACCGATTTTTTTCCTTGTCGGAATTTCGGCAGAGTTTCGCTAGAGCGAAAGATCTTGACTTCCGTTATGAACTAAGGCTTGACCTTTACGGGGATATGCAACTGGGCTATATGACACGGACTAGACCAAAGACCAACCAAAAAGTCACGGTTTTTTGAAACGTGTGACACGGACTTTGCATTGGTCGACACTGGCTGCCATGGGGAGGTTGGAATGATTCCGTGCGCGCCCGGGAGCATCGTAAGGCTGTCCGTGACTGCAACTGGAACCACCCCGGGTTTGAAGGACGTGCATGCAAAGTGTACAGGATATATCAGGTGCGCGTAGTGTGCGGTCTCCTAAAAAAGGTTCCTTTTTGAGTTAAAACAGAGATTTTCATAAATGTGTTTTAAAGGAATGATTTTCGGGATGGGGGAGAATGCAACAGTTAAGCACGTAAATTTTTTGGGAGCCCCAGTCAGTCTTGGAACTGAATAGCCCCAAGCTGCCAAGGCTGCCACATTAACCATAATTTTTCCTGGTGGAATTGCCACTGAGGCCGTCCGGTCAGAATCCAAGGAGGATTGAGCCGTACGACTGCATGGATCAATTTTCCAGGTTCCACTCCTTTGCTATTTTTCGAATTGTTTCCCGTTCAAAGTATGCACAAATCCCAAGATGCAAATGATGCAATGCAAGGCAAAGAAAGCAAGCAAGATAAACGGAATCCGCGATGGGAGTCTAACCCGCTCAAAGGGAAAAGCTTTCTTTTATTATTTATTTTTTTCGAAAAGTGATACCGGTACGTGGGATTGTTAAACCACCGTTTATCCCAAGCCCCGGGTTAGGGAGCGATACAGGAAGGTTAAGTGGTTTCCACCTATATACCCAGTATCGTTTATTTAAAAATGAAAGCTTTTCTCCTTTGGGATATCCCCAGCGGAGTCGCCAAACTGTGAATGTGTGCCCAAATTTTGTTTGGATTCACGCGAGTTTGAAGACATCCGGTTTAATTTGAAAAACGGAGTCGCCACGCCATTTTGATTACCTCAAAACTTTGAAAAAAAGGATTTATGGGTTCGGAGGTTAAGTTACCCCTTGGGAAGAACGGATCGTCGTTCACCCAAGGTGCCTTGCCGGAGCAAGTCTCCCAAGATTCCATTAACCGTGCTTGCTTGCGTGCTTTCTTGTGTGCATGTGTTTGAAAATAAGTGGGGAATGTCCCAAGTTGTCTTCCAGACGTACAAACCATTTATTGGTTGTCGCTCGGGATTTCTTGGATTTTATGTATTCGGGATTTTGATCCCGTCCTCATCTTGGACTTATGATCATCGCTTTTTAACCTCGGGACTTGCGTGATCGAGAGAATGACTCCCTTTATAGTCAAAGATGAGGTTCTTTAGAAAAGGAGGGTCCTTAGCCCATCAATCCTACGCTTTAAGATGGTCGAGCTCATATAGATGCTTCATACTCGTCTTAAGCGATAATTGGAGATATAGGGTTCAAGGTTGTCCCTTTCTAAAGAGATCATGAAACCTTTATGGAAGAAATGATGTAAAGATAGGATCTTTACACCGGTCCGTTCCAAGGTTGCTAATGGGGACACGGGGGAAATGCATGATTTAATATAAAAATGACATTTTTAGTGAAAATATGACATTTTTGGGTTGCAAAGGATGCTTTTTGATTTAAAGAAGTGATCTTTATTGCAAAGGATGCTTTTTAATGTAAAGACATGATTTTTATGCAAAGAATGCATTTTTATGAAGAAATTGGGATTCAATATGTAAGGGATGCATAAAGATTGCATTTTGAAAAGCATAGGATGCTAATTTAGGATAAAGATATGATCTTTAATGCAAAGGATGCATGAAAAAGGATTTTATGTGCAAAGGATGCATTTTTATGATAAAGACTTAATCTTTATATGCAAATGATGCATTAAGATGACATTTTTATGTAAAAATGGGGTTTTTAGGTGCAAAGGATGCACCTTTATATATAAAGATTACATTTTTAATGGCAAGGGATGCCTAATGCATGCAAAGGGGAAGGGGGATGATAAAGATATGATCTTTAAACTACCAAGTCCCAAGCAAAGATAATAACAATATATGAATGCAATGAGCAATTTAATTCATATAGAGCAATTAGGATGCAAGGTTAGGGAGTGAGAGGTTACCAATGGTTTCCTCTTCTTCTTTGGATGGAGCTAGGAGGAAGGATCAATCTTGGATCTTCAAGGAGGAGGGAGGAGGCTTCTTGGCTTTCTTCTTCACTTTCTTGGACTTCCAGCAGCCTTTGGGAGAGTGTTTTTCGTATTGTGGTGTTGTATTTTGCTAATGTTATGATTAAAATGGGTAGAGGAGGGCTCTATTTATAGGCAGTCTGGGAAGAGCGAATGAAGCCGTGCGGCTGGAGGTCCTTGGCTAATGCAGTCGTGCGGCATTATCCACAATGACTCAGCACTTCTAGAATCATGCAAGGTGGCAAATTCTAGAACCTTTCTCCCAATTAAGAAAAACGTGTTTCTTAATGGATAAGCCTTCTTTTTAGCCCTTAATTAATTTGGAACAGTTCCGGAATATTTCCGGAACACTAGGAAGGTCCGGGGAATTACCGGAAAACTTACCGAAATTGCCGGAAAGTTTAACCGGAAGGCATGAGCCAGATTTGGGTACTTACAAATACAATGTTAATGCAATGTCCCTAACACAATTTCACACTACCCTCACTGAACCAAGCCTTTTATGATGGCTTGAATGACAATGGTCAATCAATGGTTGACAATGCTGCTGGAGGCTCAATAGGAGCCAAGACCCCGGATGAGACTAAAGCGTTATATGAGATGTTGAGCGCTAATTCTCAACAAAAGAGTTCGAGGGGTAGAACAAGGGGGGTACTTGAATTAAATGCTAGTGATAATATATCAAAGCAGATTGCACTTTTAAATAATAAATTGGATAAATTGACTGCTTGTGGCACTTCTGCTGGTGCCAATGTTATTACTGATTATTGTGCAAATTGTGGTTTGTCATCTCATGTGACTAATATGTGTCCAAGTGCAGCAAATTTCTTTTATAATCCTGAACAGGCATATGCTTTCAATGGATATGCACCAAGGCCACCACCCCAAGGCAACCCATTTGGTAACTACAATCCATTGGGTGGCCATCATAATCATCAAGTGAAACCTCTTCATGTGCCACCACCTGGACAACATGATAAAGAGCCTTGGGAGCTGGCAGTTCAGCAGTTAAGGATGGAGATGCAGCAAAGCAACAGAAATACAGATTCTGCGTTTGAAAAGATGGGTACACAAGTAGAGCAACTTGTGAAGGTTGCCCAAGAGTTGATGAAAGAGAAGAACCCACCTGAGCAAGCAAAGTCAATCACAACAGTGTGGGATGAAAGTGAGGAAATTGAGGAGGTATTTCTATCCTCTCTTGATAATATTGATTGTTTTGATAATAATGATAATGTTAATGAGAATGAAAAAATTAAGCATGTTCAAAAAGACCCCGGGTGCTTCACTATCCCAATTTCTTTAGGGGGTCAAAATTTTAAAGGTTTGTTGGATCTTGGGGCAAGTGTCAATGTGATGCCCTTTCATGTTTTTAGAAGTTTGGGGGCATGTGAGTTGAAACCACCCATGAGAGACTTGCAATTGGCAGATCTCTCAATTAAAAGACCTTTAGGGGTTCTTGAAGGGGTGTTGGTTAAAATTGATAAAATCATTATCCCCATTGACTTTTATGTGATGTGTATGGAGGGATCAAGTGAGGAACAACTGAAAACACCCATTCTGCTTGGGAGGCCATTTATGTTTGACACTAAGGCCACCATTGATGTGTGTCAAGGGGTTGTGTCTTTGAGTGGCATGGGGGAGGAATGTAATTTTTGTATGCTTAAAAATGATAAGAAACCTTTCCCCAAAGATGGTTTTGTAGGAGCCATAACTGATGTTCCAATTTTTAAAGATGATGTGAATGGATGTGAGAAAAGTGGGGATAATGCGGACGTTTGTCCCTTGGCTAGTAACATTAAGGCCGACCAATACTCTAGGAGTAACGGGTCGTATCACTCCCCACACGACTCCCATAAAGAGTCGATTCCATCACATTTACCACAAGGGCCTTCAAAATGTAAAGTTAGTGAGGAGAGTTATAGTGATTTATCTGATTCTATATTTTTAAATATTTTTGTGCATGATAACTCTCTTGATCTTTGTTGTGAGAATGGTATTTTGCAGGTTGCAGAAAAGGTTGAGTTTGGGGGTGAGAACCCCAATAAAAAGAAAAGAAAGAGGGGTAAGCACAAGCGTAAAGTTTCAAAAATAAATGTGGCTTCACCCCTACTTGTTGACAATGGAGAGCTGATTTGGAAAGAGAAGGGCGTTTGTGCCGGTGAGGAGAAGAAATGGTCCAAAGGCCGCAAAGCTAAGGCCAAGTAAGACTGGGACCATAGTCGGGCTAACGACTTTAACCAAATGCGCTGCTTGGGAGGTAACCCAATGAGGTATGTTTTATTTTTTATGTTAATTACTGTTTAGTAGTGTCTTGCCATCCGTCAAGCCCAAGGCATGCTTTTGTTCTCTTTGCTCTGAGGACATAGCATGTTTTGAGTTTGGGGGTGGGCAACTCTCTGAGTTTGTGGGTTTATAGGGGAGTGTATATAGTGTCACCCTCCAAAAAAATAGAAAAATTAAAAAAAAATTTGTTCTTTTCGTAGTTGGGATGTTGGCCAAAGTCTGTGATGATTAGAGTGTGCTTTAATTTTAAAATCACATGTGCTATTATTAGTGTGGTGATTGGGATTGCACTGAAACATTTAAATTATGATTGCACCACCTCTCACTTCCGTATCATATTCTTGGTCATTGTCATCAACTTAGGTGCCCTTTATGGGATCACTTTGTGCATTCTCGGGGTCCCTAGAACATGTTTGCATGATTGTCAATAACATGTCAATAGGTTACTTGATATACATATGGCTATTTTTTGAATCCCTTTTTGTGAGCCTTAAACTTTCTAGTCACTTATATAAAATTTTCCGCTAGAACCCCGTTTGAGCTTGAAAAAGAATGGAATCTCTCACAAAGTGGGAGGTTATCTTAGACCACCATTCGCCTTCATTTGTACCCTCATTATCCTACCCTTTTAACTTATACACTATTTTCTCACCTTTACAAGAAAGTGAAACTAGGGAAAGAATGGGAATATTTTGGGGGATGTTTTGAAAATCAAAGGATGGAGTGGAAAATGGTCATGAAAATAAAGGGTCATGTTATGTAATGAAAAAAAAAAGAGGGGCTTGAAAAAAAAAAAAGCCTTGCCCTCTCTAATGTCAAAGTGGAAATTATGTTTCAAGGTGACCAAAGAAAATAATGGAACGTGCTCAACCCCATGTCGATGTATGAAAAAGTTTTAGTTTGTGGGTTGGCACATTGGGAAGTAATAAGGGTGAGCGGAGGTATTATCATCAAAGTGAGGATGTATTGTTACAAGAAGACTTTCTAGTTTCACTTTCTTATGTTCGTATGTCCTTACCTTCATTTGTAACCATGAACCTAGCCCTGCGATCTTTCGCAACATAACTTTTAGGCCATATCATTCTTTCAAATATTGAGTAACCGGGTTGACAATCGTGTAAATATGCGTATGAGTGCCCTTTTTGGGTTGTAATATCTATGACATATTGATTTAGAGCATCACTTAGTGAATCCATAAACAATCTTAGGTTGTTGGCAGTGACCTCCCATAATTCATTCATCATTCAGGCCGCGGTGGAAAATTGTGAGTTTTATGCTTCAATGTGATTGTAATCCCATTACTGTGGTGGCACTTGTTGATTATGTGTGTTGGTAAGAATCTGAGACTTGTATGGCCAATGATTCATCTGTGATAGGACATCCCAAAAATAATTATTTTGTTTTTATATTTTATTATTAGTAGTTAGAGTAGTTTTATTTTTATTTCTTTTAGTATTGTTTTACTCGGGACTAGCAAAAGGTTAGTTTGTGGGTGTTTGATGGATGTGTATTCACCCATCCAAATGATGCACTTTTAGGCTTTTTTTGTGTTCGATTCCCGAGTTTTATGTATATTTGATATGGTTTGTTAGTGTTTTGATAGTTCAGGGGCTGAAGTGCAACAATGCTGAAATCTGGGACAAAACTGACATTTGGAAGCTTTTGGATTAAATTGGAATTATTGGAAAATCCAGGGACTAAACTGGAAATATGGAATTTTTGGACGAATTTGATTTATAAAAATTCATGAGTTAAAATGAAAAATAAAATCCCAAAGAGCGAAGTGCAAAAGAAGTCATTATAGTGGCCAAAGTGCGACGAGAAGATCGCGAGACAAAACGAGTATATAGGAATAACAAAACAAGGCCACGGCTGTACTCAAGGCAACGGGGTGGCCGGCCAATGCAAAGGTGTTTGGGGCCAAGCTAATAGGGCCTAGGCCATTTTGGGGCCAATATGGCCAAGAACAGCACAAACTCACTGGAAGCAAGGGCGTCCGCGCTACTCAACCAGGGCGGCCGCGCTTGAGAGGGAAGAATGCCGGCCAAGTCTCGGCCAACAAAGGTGTCCGCGCTAGGCACTTGGGCGGCCGCGCTACGTCGTCAATCAGCAATAGTTTGGCATCTTGAACAAGGGTATTTGCGACATTTCTCACCTGGGTCCCTAGTCTTTTGCCCTATTCTCCCTATTTATTCATCAGCAGCCACGGCAGGAGGAGAATATCACATACTATCATATATCATTATTTTATTTTCTTTTCTTGGAACACAATTGAAGAGGAAGAACAATTCAATCCTGGTTTTTATTATTTGTAAATTATGAGTAGCTAAATTCTTAGATTTGTAGATTATTTTGATCTTCACCGGATTTCTATGCAATAGTATTTTAATTCTTTCTGTTTGATTCCTTCTAGTTCAGTAATAAATTTTTATTTCTTGTTTTTAGATTCGAGACGTATGTTAAGATACGAACTCATCTTTGAATAATTGGGTATTTATCGAGCCATTAATTTGGGCAATTTATACATTGACCACTATTGATTGAATAACTTTAATTGAGGTCGTAATAGAAATCGATTAAAGTTAGGTTCTTTAATTCTTGTGTGCTTAATTTATTCTTGGTATATTGTGGTACCGTAATAGACACTACAATATTGAGAGAGTATTTAGGATTGTAATCCGGCCACATAACCGTGTCGATCCTAGCTAAAGTGAATGAACCCTAGAAGTTGAGTTGATGTTTTATAAGTAAAATTTTGCATAGAATGATGGTGAAGTGAAATCCAATCTACAAATCTCTGCTCATAATCTGCTTTCTCGTTTAGTTAGTTTTTGTTATTTAATTTATGCTCTTAGTTTTTAAATCAAATCTATAAACTTTGGTTACTAAATTCACTGCGTTTACTTTACTTGTTTACCAACGAGTCTCTGTGGATTCGACCCCTGCATTTGCATACTGCTACACCGGTAGTGAGTACACTTGCTCGGTTTTTATTACAAGAGGGAGTTTTCCTCCATCAAAGGCCGTTCGGGATAAAAGGGGGAAAGCTCAAGTAACATGCAGTTTCCGCTTCTTTTATTTTTCCTTTTTTTTTTGTTGTTTTAATTTACTTAAAACGTGTTTTCTCAGAGTCCTAGGTAGGTTGGAAAAGATTGCTCTTCTTTTTCGCAACTATGCTAGATCCTGGGTCAGTTGAGACCATCTGTGCGGCTATAAGCCCCTCGTTTTGCACCTGTATTTTGACATCCCAGGGTGGACAGCCCCGGGCGAGGGTCCTATAGGGCAAGCGGTTTCCACCGGCCTAAAAGAAAAAACCGAACCTAAGGACCGAGCCTGTCATGTTCATTTTAATGCGTTAGCCATGTGAATAGTGAACCGAGCCGGCCATTGAGTCAAGATCGGGTCAAGAGTTCGGCATGACCTCTCTTTACCTTGCTTGCGCAAGGGATCTGTGACGTTAGGCGGTGGCTGGGTCATATCGTCATGGCTGACGTATTAAAGGCTTGATGACATGGTGTCATGTGGGCATGGATGTATATCCGGGACGGAACATCGTCTGGGTGTAGCTTCGGAAAATCAAGATCGGGTCAAGATTTTAGCATGACCTTTCATCGCTTTGCTTGCGCAAGGGATCTTGAGTTCCGAGCTTTGACTCAGAAAATGGCCGGCATGGGGTATGTATCCAGACTTGTATGACACGGACTGGGTAAAAACCAACCAGGTCTAGACAGAGTGTGACTCAAGACTCAAACGTGCAGGGTTGACGCTTGGCTAGGATGGGATGTTTGGGATGATCCCGTGCGCGTCCGAGAGGCGTAGGAAGGCCAAACGAATTGCAACTAAGACCAACCCAGGTTAAGGGTTGTAGTGTGCAGTGTATTCGAGGCAACAGTGCGAGTAGCGTGCGGTGTAACCGAGGCAGCAGTGTGAGTAGCGTGCGGTGTACCGAGGCAGCAGTGCGAGTAGCGTGCGGTGTAACCGAGGCAGCAGTGCGAGTAGTGTGCGGTCTCTAAAATTCTTTTTCTGAGTAAAGCAGAAGTTTTTGAAGAATTTTAAATATATGTACACAGATGTATATTGATGCATTTTTTTGTATTTTTATTTTTTTGTAAAATAAAAACGTAAAGCACATGCACACACACACAACAGTTAAAGAGAAGGGGTAGAATGAAAGTTTGACCCTCATCATTGTTTTAAAAATCTTTGGTTTTGTTTAAAAGTTTTTAAAACAAAATGTCCCCAGTAGAGTCGCCAACTGAAATTACCCGGGGTCCGGCTCGCGCGCTGTTGTCCCCCCGGTCATCTCGCATTTCGCATCGCGTTCGGGAATGGGGGCCCGGATCCGATAGGCAGCGCGTTCGCGCCCCGGCATCTGGCTCATTCCTGCTTTGCGGTGTTGGAGAATGTCTCGCCGTGTTTTTGCTTGTAGAGTCGCCACGCCGTTTTTATTAAGCCCAAAACATTGAAAAAGGGCATCAGTTTAAAAATAAACTGTTTTTGTGTGATGAGATTTTTGAGTTCGGAGGTCAGATCACTCCTCGGGAAAAGAATATTAGAATCTTAGAGCTCACCCGAGTCACCTCGTAACAAACGAGTCTTTCGGTACCCCTTATATTCTTTAACTGTTGTGTGTGTGTGTATGTGCTTTTAAAAATGCATGCTGTATCGGATGTCTACATTGTACACTGCTTTATTGAAATGTATTGAAATAGTAATGGAAGGAAGCCTTACCAATGTTGGTTCGTGTCTGTCTTCCGCGGGGGAATAGTGTTTGAGGATGGAATAGTGTTCCGGGACAGACCGGGATTGCTTCGGGATGAGCCGGTTATCTGTGAACAGAGTTTCGGCGTGCGTTGGGATCGCAGGGATCACTCGGGCAGAGGTTCGGCGTGCGTTGGGATCGCAGGGATCACTCGGGCAGAGGTTCGGCGAGCGTTGGGATCACAGGGATCACTCGGGCAGAGGTTCGGCGTGCGTTGGGATCATCGGTTGGATTCGGGCAGAGGTTCGGCGTGCGTTGGAATCGCCGGTTTGACTCGGAAAGAGCCGGGACGCCTTGGGAAAGACCAGGCAAGGCCTTGGAGTACCACGAGCGGCCTCAGAGTACCTCGAGATTGCCTCGAGGCGTCGCGGGAGCGCTCGGAGAGGCTTCGAAGCACCGCGAGGGGGCTCGGAAGGCCTCGGAAGGATCCGAAAGGGGCCGGGAGTGCCTCGAGATGACTTAGAGGGGTGCCAGAAGGCTGGGGGAGAGGAGAGAAGAGGGAGGTGTCTGAAATGAGGGAGGGGGAGCCCTCTATTTATAGTGCCAAATTTTATGCAAGAAGGTCCGTACGGACCTTCCTCGTAATACAAGATTTTGGTTATCCTCGATTTGAGGGAATAACTTGGATTTTAAGAGGATACTGAAATTATGATGTCTGTTGACAAGAAGGTCCGTACGGACCAATCTGTCATGCAATAAGGTCCGTACGGACCTATCATGTATTTCAGTAATGATGCATTCCGGGATTTGAGGGAATAACTTGGACTTTAAGGGGATTCAGTAATCATTGAAGCAAAGAGGTCCGTACGGACCATATATGCTTTTCCAATTTCTGAAAAATTCCTAAAAAGTCCTTTTGTCCCTTTTTGGCCCAGAAAGGTCCCTCCCTTGGTTTGGTTGGGGGTTTTTGAGTGTTTTTGAGTGTCACGGGTCTTCGAGACTGCGTTTGTGAGTCTGCGGTGTTTCCCGTGTGTTCGGAAGAGGGTGATCCAGATTGGGGTACTTACAACAATGTGCCCATCATCAGCAGCTATAAATAGAGCCCTACACCTCTCATTTCAGGATCCCTTTTCCACTTCCTAAAGTCACTCTGCCAAAATATGCCCAGAATACCTCCCCTCTCTCCCAAAACACACACAACACCAACCAATTCCTCCTAATTAAACCCCCCTTCATACATAATCCACCCATATACTTCCATACCTCACACACACCACTGAAGATCCAAGACCAGAAGCTCCTCCTGTGATCGAATCAACGTACTGCAGCTGATTAGAAGGCCAATACACCTAACTTGGTGTAGTGGTGGTGGATCTACAAGGGTAACGATTCCCTTTCTCTATATCTCTCGTATTTGTTCATTGCATAATCAATTCAGTTCAATTTCAGTTCCTTGGACTTGATAATTAGGCTCCATCCGCCTTCAATTATCAAGTCCCAATCGCAATCTCTCTGTTTAAACTGCTGTGTTTAGTATTGTTCATGCTTATGGTTTGATCTAAGTGAATTTGTGGTTTGTTTGCCAAGGGAGTGTGGATCTCTCCATATCCACACCCCCTTGGTCGATTCGTGATTAATTCATTGTTTCTGAGTTGAATTGGTATTGTGTTTAGATCTGAATCGATCCCCGTTGTTTCTGTATTTCAAATTGTAAGGTCCCTGCAGATGGGTAACCTGTGTCACGCGACACAATTGGACATGTGGAGTCCTGTGTCATGTGATACAAGTAGCCCTCTGCAGAAGATCATCATTTCAGTTGTAACCTGTTCTTCCTTGTTGTAAGTGGGACGTGGCCTCCCATGGTAAATGGTTCACAAGTTGTAATCCCTCAGTTGAGCAATAAAACAAAGCATTAATGTGCATTTTATCACATATCTTGTCACACACAATTCACACACACTTATGAATGTTTTGAATGTTGAACATAGAAAGACTCGTCTGCGGACGAGGCATGTTGGGTGAACTCTCGGTTCTTCCCAACACGTAACCTGACCCCCGAACCCAAAATTCTCTTTTCAAAGGTTTTCAATGTTTCCTTTAAAACGGCGTGGCGACTCCTAAAATATTATTATTTTTTCGGCGAGCGTACATTTAGTGGCGACTCCGCTAGGGACTGGAAACTTGTTTTTCAAAAGTGGGTCAAACTTTCGTTCGTGTTCAACATCATTCTCATTCATTTGTGTGTGCTTTGTTTGTGTCATTATATGTGATGTTTGCATCTTGTGTGCTTTGTTTGCTGTCCCTGCTTCCTGTTTTGGTGTGCTAGTTGCTTGGGACTGAGCTATTATATTGAGCTTGGGGTCTGGGGCTGGTTCTGGCTTGTTATTCAAGATTCTGGAAATGGCTTCTTCTGTCACGCGACAGAACCTGCCATGGCTGTCCTGTGTCACGTGACAGAAGTGGCCTATTTACAGGATTTGATTTCTTGGTGCAGGTTGTCATTGTGGGGCAGTCCCCCATGATCAAATTATTGATCCTTTGATTATTGTGCTCTGTGGGGTTTGTGTGTGTGTAGTTTTCCTTTTATCACCCCTTTTCAAATAAACAAAAAAAATCATTTTTCGCAAATAAAGGAACATAGTCATCCGCACACTACGTCACGTAGATCTAGAACCCTCGGGTGCGATTGACGGCATCGCGGACGGCCATGTAATTCGCCTATGCTTGAGCGCCTGAAATCAAACCTATCCCCCTAAGGCATTATAGGTGGTGCCACACTTTAAAGCTTATCCATGGTTGGTTTTTGGATACAACATTTTTAATCACAATAAAATGAGTTATTTTGAAATTTGTAATAGGCCTTCATACCTTTCCCAAAACCTTGCACTTATGGGCATGTTGCCAATGCAACATGGTTTCACGTGAGGACATGTCACTTTCGTGGCATGTTCTAACGAGAGATCATGTCGCGTTGTCACCATGCGCCGACGAGAGGTCATGCCGGATTTTTCTTTGAAATTCTTCAAGAATACCCGTTATGCTGCCCAAATTTCCCCATAAATTTGGATCACTCGTCCGTCTCACATTGTGTTTAGGTATTTTTTAGGTATTATTACCTATTACTAATTTCTATACAAAGCATTTGGTGTAATTTGAATGTTGCGTTCCTGTAAGTACCCAAATCTGGCTCATGCCTTCCGGTTAAGTTTCCCGGCAATTCCCTGGACTATCCTAAAGTTCAGGGGCAATTTGGGAACTTTCCCAAACCTTCCAAGGGGTGTAGGACTTGTTAGGAATTAAAATTCCACGTAGTCCTTCGTTGGAAAAGAGCTTCTAGAATGCCACCTTGCATGGTTCTAGAAATAAGCTGAGTCACTAAAGGATAAGACCGCACGGCTTCATTAGCCAAAGGTTACAGCCGCACGACTTCATTAGCCAACACCAGACTGCCTAAAAATTGAGGCCTCCTCTATTTATTTTGAAAAGAGAATTTTTGGCACTGTTACTCTGCCAAAATACAGCCACGAATTTCCAGAGAACAAAAATCTCCCAAAATCACCTCCCTTCTCTCCAAAATCCTTCCAAAGTTGCTCCTTCCTTAGGAAATCTTCAAGGGAGATAGAGGAACACCACCATTGGTAACCTCTCCTCCTCTTCTCTTTAAAATATACTTGTCATACTTGCTATATTGCTCTTTACTATTTTATATTGCCATTTTCTTGCTTTATATTTGATTTATTGCCATAAAAATCAAGTCTTTAGTCATGTAGATCATAATACCCCCATTCCCCTATCACATGGGATTCATGGAGGATCCATCCCAAGGATGAACAATAAGACCATAAATGGCTTGTTCTAGGGTGGATCTCTCACATGATGATGTGAAATTAGCATCTTTTTAATATAAAAATGTCATCTTTTACATTAAAAATGTCATCTTTATTCATGAATGTCATCCCCCTTCCCATACACCTTGCTTCCAAAGATTGCCCACCTAAATGGTTCTTAAAGGACAGAGGAAAGCCATAAAGGTCCTCCCTTTACATTCCTAGTCTTAACTTTCATCATGTTCATTACATATGTTAGCATAAAAATGTCATCTTTACTTTGAAATGCATTCCCCATGTCCCTCATGGTTGGATCACTCTACAAGGATTTCCTAGTGACCTTCTTAAGGCACAAAAAGGCATAGGATGAGTATAAATATCCAATCTTTATACCCCTCCCTTAGTCCCCTTTGGTACTTGAAGCATCTCTTAGAGTGTAATGGTGTAAATGTCCTATCTTTACATCATTTCCTCCAAATAAAGATGCCATAGCCGGATATTCCTTTAGAAAAGGATGAACTCGAGCCCCTACATCTCCGATCATCACTTGAGACGAGCATAAATGTCCCGACTAAGCTCAAATCGTCTCAAGATATAGGATTGATGGGCAAAGTTCCTTCCTTTCTAAAGAGTCTCATCCTTGGACTATAAAAGAGGTGTCCCTATCTTGATCACATGTGACCTAAGGTCTCATGATGATGATCATAAGTCCAAGATGAGAGCGGGATCAAAGTCATGAACACATCAAAATCCAAGGAATCCCGAGCATTAACCAACTCATGGTTTATACGTTCGGAAGATAACTTGGCTGAGTATGACATTAACTATGTGATGAGAAAGGCAATCAAGGGTCAAGCGCTGTCAGACCATCTGGCAAACTTCCCTAGTAATGAGGACCGTGGGCCTGAACCCCAATTCCCAGATGAAGGGATCTTCGTAGTTGAGCCTGAGAACCGATGGCAGCTTTTCTTCGATGGAGCTGCTAACAAGAGAGGAAATGGCGTAGGAATGCTACTGGTCGATCCGAAAGATGAGCACACGCCAATAGCCATCAAGTTGAACTTCCCTGCCATGAAAAATGTCGCCGAGTATGAAGCTTGCATTGCTGGTTTAGAGGCTGCCTTAGAAAGGAATGTCAAGGAGCTCGAGGTCTATGGAGACTCAGCCCTGATAATTAACCATGTCTCCAACAAGTGGAAGACTGTGGATCCTAACCTTCAGAGATATCATGCCTACATGGAAGAGTTGACTGAGCAGTTCAGAGAAGTAACTTTCCATTACCTCCCGAGGGATAAGAATAGGTTCGCAAATGCCTTAGCTACTCTAGCCTCATTGGTAGAGATTCTCGAGGGAAAGGCCATAAAACCCTTCAGAGTGGGTAGAAGAGAAGCCCCGGCTTTCTGTTGTAAAATAGACTTGGGACACGAGCCTGTCAAAGAACCCTGGTACAGTCAGATTTACCTGTTCCTCAAGGATGGGGAATCAGCTTTCAGAGACGAAGAAGGTAGACCAAGGGAAGGCATCAAAGCCAAGAGCTTGCAAGCCCTGAAACGATTGGCTTCCCACTATGTCATTCTAGGGGGCGATCTATACAAGAAATGGTACCAGGGACCACTCCTCTTGTGTGTCACTCAAGAAAGGGCAAGAGAGTTGATGACCGAAGTCCACAATGGTCCGTGCGGTCCTCATATGAATGCCAGAGCATTGATGCAAGTTATCCTCAGAATGGGCTACTACTGGATTTCCAGGGAAACAGACTGTATCCAGCATGTCCGAGCGTGCGACAAATGCCAATGGTTTGCCAACCTCAATCATCTTCCGCCTCATGACCTGTACTGCATGACGACTCCTTGGCCATTTGCAACTTGGGGTATTGACGTGATAGGGAAGATAGCCCCGACAGGAAGCAATGGGCATGAATTTGTGCTAGTGGCAGTCGACTACTTCACAAAATGGGTAGAAGCCAAGTCCTACAAGGTCCTCACTTCCAGAAAGGTGGCTCAGTTCGTTAAAGAAAACATTATGTGCAGATATGGGGTGCCCAATGAGGTCATTTCAGATAATGGGTCGCACTTTGAAGGGGACTGCGATAGATTGTTGTCTGAATTCAGAATCACTCGCCACAAATCATCCCCGTACAGACCTCAGACCAATGGAGCCGTAGAAGCTGCCAATAAGACGCTCGAGTGGATTATCTGAAAAATGGCCACCCGTGGTCGTGACTGGCCTGAGAAGATGCATTTGGCACTCTGGGCTACAGAACATCCGTTAGAACAGCCACGGGAGAAACTCCCTTCGCCCTAACTTATGGGATGGAAGCAGTGTTGCCAGTGGAGTTGGAAATCCCGTCACTAAGGGTCCTCCTGGAAAACATTGTCAATGAAGTAGAGTGGCTGCACAGCCGGCATGATGAGTTGGCCCTGCTTGATGAAAGAAGCCTAAAAGCCATGGAGCACACCCGAGCCTACCAGAGGCGAATGGCCAGGGCATTTGACAAAAATCTAAAAGCCAGGGACATCAAAGAGGGTGATCTAGTACTGAAAGTGAAGCCCCCCACCAGAGACAACCCCCTGGGAAAGTGGGAACCCGTTTGGATCAGCCCGTATGTGGTGCAGAAGATACTATCGGGAGGAGCAATGAAGCTCGCAGACCTGGACGGCAATCCATTTGTCCACCCAGTCAACGATGATATTCTCCGCAGGTATTATGTCTAATAAAAAAAAATATATATAAAAAAATAAATATATATAAAAAAATAATAAAAAAAAGAAAAGAAAAAAATACATAGTGTAAAAAGAGCAATGCCCAGCTAGGCTGAAAACCCAAAAAGGGCGGTCTAGGAAAAAGACAGGGTTGCACATAAAAAAAAAAGAAACAACAAAAAAGAAAAAAATTTTAGTGCAAAAAGAGTAATTGCCCAGCTAGGCTGATAACCCAAAAAGGACGGTCTAGGCAAAAGACAGGGTTGCACATATATTAAAAAAAAAAAAGACCAAAAACAATAATCCCGATAGTTCACCAGAATGAACTACGAAGACCTGAGCCCCTTAGTCTTTCTTGTAAAAGGGGAACGTAGGCAGCCAGAAATGGTTCGGTCTAAACAATAAATAAGACATCTGAAATTTCCATGAAATGTGTCTTATAAAATTCTAAGATAAATATCTTTGTTAATTACAAGTTAAAAACTTCTTGATGAGTTCAAGCACGGTCTACTCTTGACTCTGCTAACCTGCTACAAAGATCTAAAATACAATAAAAGGCCTAATAAACTATTGTGTTTGCAAAATGGCAATAAGGGAATCCTAGGAATAGATCTCTCAGTTGGCATTCACTGAGTCTTCCTTGTTCTTCTTCTCTTTACCTCGACCCCGTCGAGTGTTCTTCCTCTTCTTCTCTAAGATGTCGGTCTCCCTCATCCCAATCTCAGGTATCCTCACTGGAGCCTCCATCAAACCCGTGTCAATAAGTGCCTTCTCAATCCTGGCACGAGTCCGTACCTCCTCCCTCTGAGCCTCAGTCAGGGGAGCGACTTCCGATAGCCTCTCATATCGAGCTTCCATATCCCTAAAAAGATCACCTGACTGATTATGGCAGCTAGCCTTGGCCTCAATCTCCCTCAGAGTCCTGCTCGAGTCACAGTCAGCCCCCAATAAAGCCTGACGTCTCTCTCCCAAAATGACCCGAGTCGCTCCCATCTCCTTCTCGTACCAGTCCAAGTAGGCCGTGGTCAAGATGGTACTCTTCCTGCTCTTGAGAATGGCCCTGGGTGGGAAAGCAGCATAGGTCCAAGCCCTCGAGAAAAATGAGAAGATGGCTGGATCCCTCATGTCAAAAGGCACTACCTCCATGGTACGGATGTCCTTCCAATCATCCAAAGGCTCCTGCAAGATCCCAAACTGCCTGGAGACTAAGCAGGGGATGTAGAAAGATGACCAAGAGAACCCCGGAACCCTCACTGTGTAGGACTCCTGAAATGTCCTCCGAGTCTGCAACCTCTAATGAGGCACCCACCAGTGAATGTCCGAGATGGACAACCTAGCCATCATCAGCTCCCAGCTACCCTGGTCCTGCTGCCTAGGTGCACCCCTCCGAGAGATCACCCAAGGGCACTGAGTACGTGAAGCCCTCGGCAAAGCCCCAAGCCTCTCCTGTAACCACAAAGTCAGCACCGCTGGGCTCCCAGACCTCATAAAATTGTCTCCCCTAGCCATCCTGTCAATGCCATGCAGAGTCTCGCCCAAAATCAGCGGAACAATATCCTTCCCAGCCATGCAGTCTCTAGCCATGTCCAAATGGTCACCATGACAGACCCCTACGGACTCGGTAGTGAACAGAAATGAGAACACGCAGAGGATAAAGGCATCCATAGCCACCGGGGTCGTAGCCATATCCAGAGACCCAAACCTGCCCGAGATATCAGAAAGGTCAATCCTGTCAGGGGCTACCATCATCCCCTCGGCCTCTTCCGGAGAGATTTGTAGAGAAGATGCCAACTTTACCATTACCGGCACGTCTTCGGTCAGAGGAATCGATACGACCTCAATTTCCGGACCCCCAATCAATGCCCGGAAGTCTTCAAAGGTTAGGACGAGTTCATTGTAAGAAAAGCAGTAAACGTGTCTCCAGACATCCCAAAACCTCGCTGCGGCTCTCAAAAGGTCCAAATCGGGCGGGAGATCCTTCAAATGCCATAAAGAGTTGATCTTGAAGGTGGTATCGAACAGCCCCTTGTTGGATTGAAAGTTTTGTCTCATCCAAGATTGAAGATTGGACAGAAAATGGTCTCTTTTCCCCTTTTGCAATCTGATTGGTTTCTCCATTGGCCGTGATCAAAGTTGATGATTTTTGGTCAAAAATGTGCTTTGGGATCAGTTGGAACAAGTCTAGGGTGAAAATGAAATGAAAAGGCCAAGCCTTGATTTTATTTGAAAGAAAACCAGTTCAGACAGAACTTCCAGCCGCACGTCTTCTTTTGCCCCAGGACCTGGCCGGACGGCGTCTTTTGCCTTCTGCAGAAAAAATCTGCAGCAGCTCTTGCTGCTGCCCAAGTGGAATTCTCACCCCACTTTCTCAACAAAACCTGCATAAAAACATATCCAAACATCACCCATGCGGTCATATATCATCACAAACTATTTTGGCCCAGTTTCAGCCCCATTTCCAAGCAAAAAAAGCTACCCCGAGGCTTAAGTAATATGCAAATTCATAAATCATAGATAAGAAAAGCAAATAAAATAACATTACATTGTCTTCGCCTCCTTGGCACCCAAATAAAATGAAAAATAAACAAAATGTGCATAAATTTGTTCATTGTTTGTTTCTCTCCTCTCCTAGGTCAACCTAAGGAATCCTAAGCCTCCGACTCCTCGTCGTCGCTGCTTTTCTCGTAGAAGCTAGGATCCCGCATCAAGTCCTCATCATCGCTCACATCAGAAAGATTGACATTCACATGCTCGTACTCCGCCAGCTGCTCCAGAATGCCCGTGTTGGGTCCCTGTCCCCGAGGCATGGCGCTGGTAGAGGAGGTCTGATACTCTGAGGCTGACGAGGTAGAGGCTACGCTCCCAACGTGCCTTCTCTTGCGCACGGGCTCCTGCACGTTCGCCCCAGCCCTGGAAGCACATGCCAGCTTCCTAAGCAGGGACCGACACACATCCTTCCAGCCTCTGTTTTGCCGTACCAAACCATCATAGGAACGAGCAGTAACCTGCGAGAAGAGAGAAGGAAAACTCAGAAAATCTCAAAAGAAAAGCTCAAAATCACAGAAAGCAAAGAAATCCGAAAAGAGAAAAGACCCTAAAGATACATACAGTGCTATTAGGTGGCAAAGTATACCGGGGCTCCCTCATGTCAGGAAAAGGCACCATGAACCTCCTTGGTACCCCGTTTACCACGTAGGAGAGATGAGCAGGAGGCATAGGCGGGCCAGTCGGCTCTGCTTCCCCGTACTCCTGAGTGACAGCCATCTTCACCAGCTTCGGCGGTGTCCTCAACCGCTGCTCCACAAAGGTGGCATACGGGGTAGCAAAATCAAAATACTCCTCAGTCGCCACGCCGGCCTGATACCTCGCTATCTCATCCGCTGACCAGTTCCTAGGCTGCAGCATAAGCGGCGGAGGGTCGTGGGGAGTGATGACATCCAAAGAAGGGATATGGCCATGTTGCCTGGAAAAGCAATCCCCCAAGTAAATGACATCACAAGTCAGCCCCGTCAGCCACCTCCTCTGCTTAGTCGCCTCCAAGGCATCCCCTAGCAAAAATTCCGGGTACCTCCCCCAAGGATAGAAATCCACCCCCTCGTGACCATCCTTGTTGATGACCGGTCTCACCATCTTATTGTCAAAAGTGATCCGGGTCTTCCCGGTGAACTTGTCCCTAGCCTCTCTCCTCCAGTGAATCATGGCAGGGAAGATTTCCGGATCACTCTGTTGGTTCCAAGGAAAGAAACCGATCACCTCACAAAACCAGACCTGCATGTTCAAGACAAAAGGGTCATTTCTCTCATAAAAATCTCAAGACAGAAAAGTAAAAGAGAGAAAATAAAGTGAGAATACCTCCAAAGCAAAAGAAAAGCAGTCCATCGAAGCAGCCTTGTTACAGTTGTACATATCCAAAGAGAAATAAAGCTTAGCCAATCCGGCCTCACTCCAAGAGACCGCCCCAACCTCATCCAGATTCTCCAAAGAGTCAAGCAGGAAAAGCATTGCCAATGTCCCAGAGTTAGCAAATATGGTGACTGACAGCATCAACCACAAGAAAGCTCTCGCGAGCTGGTGGGCAGTCACCTCATTGGCGGTAACCCCCTGCATACACTCTAGAACCGCCACCTCCACATACCTCGTCTCCATCACAAGCCCCTTAGGACGGAGGTCAAATCCAACCAGAGCCCTAAACTCCTCTGCGGTGATGTGATCTCTCCAGGTCACGGGCCTCCCAGTGAACTACAAGCCAGTAATAGCAGTAAAGTCAGTCGGAGTCACTGTGATCTCCCCCAGCTAAGATGAAAGCTGCGAGTGGTGTCCCACCAAAACTCTGAGAGAGCCTGGACTAACCCCTTGCTCTTAGAGGTCACATGGATACCTCTACCAATAGCATCAATGAAAAGATCAAGGCCGGTAGCCATCACCAGCTGCTTGGGGTTCACCCCATCCTTCTCAAATTTGGGCATCCTATCCCACAACTTCACAGCCACCTCAGAAGGTCCCCTCGACTTTTTCTCCTGTAGGAAAACACAACAAAAAAATGTGTCAGTCCTTCATCTCATCTCAAAAGCATGCATATATTCAAAATTGCACATATTTTCAAAGAAAAGCATTCATAAGAGATTTCTAACATCCTTTGCCTAGAAAGCATGTCCTTCATCATTTGAAGCACGCCATCCTGAGCACATTGCTCTCCCAAGAACCGAAATTCCAATTTTCACAATATTCTTTGCACATAAGCATTAATCTTTCAAAATGGCATGCATGAATCCTTTTCATCGTCCAAAATCCCGTTTTTTCATCTATGATCAGGAATTGACCTAGTTCTAGCATATGCAAGGGCTCCATCACATTTTAGATATTATTTTTCTTACTTTATTTAAAAAAAATGAGTCATTCTCATTATTTTTCAAATAAATTGCGCATGCATGTTCATTTATATCCTTAGCCTCATAGGTTAATCATCAAAATTCCAAAATCATAAACAAAAATCATAGGAAAATTTGAAAAATTCCTAAAAATTGGGTCAAGCCCTAAATCAATCAAAATTCCAATCAAAATTGATAAAATCAAGCAAATCAAGAACGCTTACCCCAATAGATTGAGGTTTCGTAGATTTGTGCTCTCCTCTCCCGGGATAGAGCTCGGACGGAGGCGTGTTGAAGTCATACTTTCGCTCCGTTCGAACGAGCTCCCTCCTCCTCCTCCTAGAGGCTTCCGACAGGTTTCTTCGTGCTTGCCTAGGCACAATGTTCCCTTCCGGATCCATTTTGAGTGGTAGAAGCAAGAGAATTGAAGAAATTTGAATTTTTCTCTCTCTCCTCTCTCCCTCTTCCTCGGCAGAAACAAGCAAGCAATGGTTGTTTGCCCGTTTCAAATTCTATTTAAATAATCTGGTGAAAATAAATTCAAAGTCGTACGACTTCTTTTTCCCCATCTCTCGCCGGGCGGCCTCATTCGCTCTGAGCTGAATTTACACTTTTGCCCCTGGACTTTCCACTTAGGCATATAATCCCCGTTATTTCTTAACCAGAATAACGTTGTTTCCCAAGGATACCAGGAGAATAAACTTTCCTCCCGAGTCGCCTCCGTTACTTCCGTTATAACGGAATAACGTTAGGTGACATCCTCCGAATTGTCAAAACTCTAAACTTTAGCTACCTCTATCCCATAGATAGTGAAGTACGCTTCAGTTTCTTTAAACTTAAGCTACCTTTATCTCATAGATAGTGAAGTACGCTCAAGTTTTTCCAACTTACGCTACCTCTATCTCATAGATAGTGAAGTACGCTCAAGTTTTTCCAACTTTAGCTACCTCTATCTCATAGATAGTGAAGTACGCTCAAGTTTTTCCAACTTTAGCTATCTCTATCTCATAGATAGTGAAGTACGCTCAAGTTTTTCCAACTTTAGCTACCTCTATCTCATAGATAGTGAAGTACGCTCATGTTTTTCCAACTTTTGCTACCTCTATCTCCTCGATAGCGACGTAAGCTTTAGTTGCTTCAGGTGATAACCTCCATTAATTGTCAATCAGGTGACAACCTCCATTAATTGTCAAGCAGGTGACAACTTCCATTAATTTTCGAATCAGGTGACAACCTCCATTAATTGTCAATCAGGTGACTCCTCCACGAATCGTCAAAACCTCAAGGATCCTAGACATGTTCCTAACTATCTAGTGTGACTTGAACTACGACCAAGGCTTTATTCCTCTGGGATACGTAGGTAGCCTTTCATAAAAGGTCTAGCCATCCGACCACATTGGTCACCCTTTTCATTCATCACTCCTCAGTGGTGCATGAGCCTTTCATAACAGGTCCAGCCATCCGACCACAACGGTCACCCTTTTCATTCATCACTCTTCAGTGGTGCATGAGCCTTTCATAAACGGTCCATCCATCCGACCACATTGGTCACCCTTTTCCTTCATCACTCCTCAGTGGTGAAGTAGCCCTCATAAAGGTCCAGATACCCGACCATATTGGTCACTTCCTTCATCTGGCATATCCCCAGTAGGATCAGTCATTTGACCTCCTAGGTCACTTTCCCTTCTATCTTCGTAGCAAGATACCAGTTTCTCTTCGCTATTCCCTAGTGGATTCCGAACTACGACCTGGCTTGATTCCTCCAGGATACGTAGGTAGCCTACTTTAGGTTCAGCCAATTCGTCACATATGACACCCATTCCCCAGCGGATCTTTCCCGAACTACGACCTGGCTTGATTCCTCCGGGATACGTAGGTAGCCTTCCAAAGGTTCAGCCACTCGACCACCTTGGTCACCCAATCCGTCTCGGCAGTTCGCCAGATTGGATCCTTTTTTATCGATAACCCCACTCACCCTGCAAGTGACGTTGCCGAGGGCCTTCTGTAAGTACCCAAATCTGGCTCATGCCTTCCGATTAAGTTTCTCGGCAATTCCCTGGACTTTCCTAGGCAATTTGGGAACTTTCCCAAACCTTCCAAGGGGTGTAGGACTTGTTAGGAATTAAAATTCCACGTAGTCCTTCATTGGAAAAGAGCTTCTAGAATGGCACCTTGCATGGTTTTAGAAATAAGCTGAGTCACTAAAGGATAAGACTACACGGCTTCATTAGCGAAAGGTTACAGTCGCACGGCTTCATTAGCCAACACCAGACTGCCTATAAATAGAGGCCTCCTCTATTCATTTTGAAAAGAGAATTTTTTGGCACTGTTACTCTGCCAAAATACAACCACAAATTTCCAGAGAACAAAAACCTCCCAAAATCACCTCCCTCCTCTCCAAAATCCTTCCAAAGTTGCTCCTTCCTTAGGAAATCTTCAAGGGAGATAGAGGAACACCACCATTGGTAACCTCTCCTCCTCTTCTCTTTAAAATATACTTGTCATACTTGCTATATTGCTCTTTGCTATTTATATTGCCATTTTCTTGCTTTATATTTGATTTATTTCCATAAAAATCAAGTCTTTAGTCATGTAGATCATAATACCCCCATTCCCCTATCACATGGGATTCATGGAGGATCCATCCCAAGGATGAACAATAAGACCATAAATGGCTTGTTCTAGGGTGGATCTCTCACATGATGATGTGAAAATAGCATCTTTTTCATATAAAAATGTCATCTTTTACATTAAAAATGTCATCTTTATTCATGAATGTCATCCCCCTTTCCATAGACCTTGCTTCCAAGGATTGTCCACCAGGAAAGCCATAAAGGTCCTCCCTTTACATTCCTAGTCTTAGCTTGAATCATGTTCATTACATATGTTAGCATAAAAATGTCATCTTTACTTTGAAATGCATTCCCCATGTCCCTCATGGTTGGATCACTCTCCAAGGATTGCCTAGTGGCCTTCTTAAGGCACAAAAAGGCATAGGATGAGTATAAAGATCCAATCTTTATACCCCTCCCTTAGTCCCCTTTGGTACTTGAAGCATCTCTTGGAGTGTAATGGTGTAAAGGTCCTATCTTTACATCATTTCGTCCACATAAAGATGCCATAGCCTGATATTCCTTTAGAAAAGGATGAACTCGAGCCCCTACATCTTCGATCATCACTTGAGACGAGCATAAATGTCTCGACTAAGCTCAAATCGTCTCAAGATGTAGGATTGATAGGCAAAGGTCCTTCCTTTCTAAAGAGTCTCATCCTTGGACTATAAAAGAGGTGTCCCTATCTTGATCACATGTGACCCAAGGTCTCATGATGATGATCATAAGTCCAAGATGAGAGCGGGATCAAAGTCCCGAACACATCAAAATCCAAGGAATCCCGAGCGATAACCAACTCATGGTTTATACGTCCGGAAGATAACTTGGCACATTCCCTCTTTTACCAAAACACATCCCACACACGAAAGCACAAAGGCAAGCATGAAAATCGGATCTTGGAAGACTTGCTTCGGCAAGGCTCCTTGGGTGAACGACGATCCGTTCTTCCCAAGGGGTAACTTAACCTCCGGACCCAAATCCTTTTTTTCAAAGTTTTGAGGAAATCAAAATGGCGTGGCGACTCCATTTTTCAATTTAAACCGGATGTCTTCAAACCGATGTGAGGCGGTGACCCCCTTACACGAGAAAGCGGTTCAACACAAAAAATGCCACAATCTTGGGCACCACATTCACAGTCCCTAGGTTCCCCCGAGGTCTAGGTTGCGTGAAATAAAGGTTTCCCTCCTTTTCCAACCATCTCTAGGACTTAAAAGACATTGATTTTTACTTGAACATTAATAAGATGTTGCACGAATCCGTCTCCTTTCATATCATTCCCTCTCCCATACCATCTCAAGGTCCTTTCCTCTACCACCTTACTAATCACCTCTTCGCCTCTACAGCTACGGAAAGTTGGGTGCGTGCTCCTGTTCTCGGCGTTCTTTTGGTTCTTATTCGCGAGACAGAGGCAGTTCAAAGGTCCGAGTGATCTTCATCTGATTCAGAATTCGAGATGTCTGGTGCAGAAAATGTGGTGGCTAGCCAGTTTGGAGTTTCTCGCCCAATAAGGTCCATGGATATAGGCCCAGCCGCCTAAAATCGAAGCTATCCAGCAAGACCTTCGCCTCCTTAACGGTCAAGGTCCAGTCCTCCCCCGCCTCCTCGTCCATGGTCCGGTTGGAGTGGCTCTACCTCCTGATATCCGGAAACTTGGGATTGCGATCATCTAGCTCAAACTTGTGCAACGAAAAGATGGCATACCCACATATCTGTACAAGAAAACAGAGCAGATTCAGTACAATGCGCTAGCAAAACATACAAATAAACGACAAGGAAAGTCAGAGAAGGTACCTCCCAAGCATAAGAATACCCTGACATGGTATCCTTGGTATGCCTATATGCCTCATCCATGGCATGATAGAAAAAACCTAGCCCGGATGAGCCCCAGTCATAGGTCCTCACCAGGTCCAGATCCTCCAGCAGCCCCAAAAGAGCAAGGCGAGCCGTGGAGGAATGATTAGCAAAGATGGTCTCTGATAAGATATACCAGAGAGCACCCCTCACCAATCGATCCGTGTCTGCATTGGGCTTATCAGTATAAGCCCCGAGCTGATCACGAAGAGGCGATAGCTCAACAGCATATCCCTTGATCATACTGGGGACAAAGCCAATCAATCGCCTCCACTCAGCTGGGTTCGCCGGTTTGAAGCCCCCAGTCTTCGGAAGAGCAATGCTATTAAATTCCAATCCGGTGATGGCCATAAAATCAGTCGGAGTCATAGTAGCTTCCCCGAAGGGCAGATGGACTGTATGGGTAGTATCCCACCACCTCTCCCGAATAGCCTGCAGGACTTGAGGAGTCCGTCTCATCCCACGGATGTTGTCAACTAAAGTAAGGAGCCCCGTCTGAGCCACCTTATACCGGACTCCGTTCAAAACCTTGAGTTTGTCCCACAAAGTCTTGGCAAATTTGGCACTTCCACGGCAGTTTTTGGTCGACTTGTATGACTGCAAAACAGAGGAAAGATAAGAAGCAATGTCAAAAATCAGCCATGGCAAAACTCCAGAAAAATAGAAGAAATTTCTCATTGGGACATTTCATCGAACACTTGGCGTGCACACTAGAAAGTCATGTTCATGGAAGCATTTGGCTACCCAAATCAATCCCTCCTACAATCCAAAATGTGTAGGGAATTCATACATGTGCAAATGCAATGTCAACATCCAACAAAATTGACACAAATCAAAGCATGCAACAATAGAACTAAGTTCTAGAAAAATAGCCAATTTGACGGATTGGGGGTTCCACGCAAAGGACTTAATGCAATGCAAATCATGAAACGAGATTAAAAAAGACATTCTTACCAAACCCTCTCGGATAGCATGGGAAATATGCGTAGGACGATCGAACGTGAGATCGTCGCGGGGATAGTCTTTCCTAAGCAAATGACTTATAAAAGTCAGATTTTTCCTTTCTTGAGCCATGGATAATGGAAGAAGGAGAGATTGAGAGATTGATCGAAGGGAGAAATCAACAAACAACATGCAAGAAGTTTAAAAGAAAGAATGCCTGAGCTCGGACTTGCAGAGAGATTTTGAAATGGGTGTTTTGAAAGAAACATACAGCTGATGTTTTATTGCCTCGACAGTTCTTGTCCCGCGCGATACAGGCTGTCCCGCGCAAGACAAAACCCCTGGAAAAGTACAAAATTGTCCTCAATAATAAGCGTCTGTGCAACGTCAAAATTCAAAATTTTGCACATTTACCCTTGGAAGTGATACCCTAGCAAGGAAACATGGAAAAATTAGTACCGCAAGTCACGAAACGAGTCGAATGTGGCATGCACATAATCGCCCGATAAAGCATCCAGTCACCTAAAATGATTGATCCAGAGATCAAATCATCCAGCATAATTAGGAACCCAGATAGGCGAATTATCTTTTGGATGGTCAAAGACAGTAAACCACTCCATCAAGAGCCCAATTCAGAGCCCAGACAGGTGAATCGTCAAAATTCAAAAGCCCAATTCAGAGCCCAGACAGGTGAATCGTCAAAATCCAAAAGCCCGATTCAGAGCCCAGACAGGTGAATCATCAAATCAAAAGCCTAATTCAGAGCCCAGACAGGTGAATCATCAATATTCAAAAGCCTGATTCAGAGCCCAGACGGGTGAATCGTCAAAATTCAAAAGCCCGATTCAGAGCCCAGACAGGTGAATCGTCAAATCAAAAGCCTAATTCAGATCCCAGACAGGTGAATCGTCAAATCAAAAGCCCGATTTAGAGCCATGACAGGTGAACCGTCATCCTCAACAAAAGCCCGATTCGGAGCCCAGACAGGCGAATCGCCACAAAAACCAATAGAATGCAAAGGACCGAATAGGTAAGCCTTTGTTTTCTAACATCTTTTCCCACAGATTCGAAGCCCAGATAGGAGAATCTTCAGATAGACAGGTATATTCAGAATTGGGTCTTGATTTGATTCCTCAGTAAGAATTTTCCTTTTCAAAAATTAAATCTCCTCGATTTTCAAAATGATTTTCAAAATACCTAAAGCAGCCTTTTCGTGTTTTGGAGTCGAACTACGTTATGGTCTGATTCTTTGATAGAGATACATAGGAAGACGTGCGGCTCGACCATCCCGATGTCCATAATGATGTCTTTTCTATTGACGACATGACTTCTTCCATAAGACTTGTCACCGCTTCACCTCAGTTTGAAGACATCCGGTTTATTGAAAAATGGAGTCGCCACGCCATTTTGATTTCCTCAAAACTTTGAAAGAAAAGGAATAGGGTTCGAAGGTTAAGTTACTCCTTGGGAAGAACGTTTGGCGTTCACCCAAGGAGCCTTGCCAAAGGCAAGTCTTCCTAGATCCGATTTTTGTGCTTACGTTTGTGCTCTCGTGTGTGTGTGTGATTTGAGAAGTGGATGGAATGTGCCAAGTTATCTTCCGGACGTATAAACCATTTGAGTTGGTTATCGCTCGGGATTCCTTGGATTTGATGTGTTCGGGACTTTGGTCCCGTGCTCATCTTGGACTTATGATCATCATTAAGTGACCTTTTCCACCCTCCCGTTGGGATAATCAACCATATTAGGCTTGAAAGCCTTGGTGTATTTTAAACCAACATTCTTCAGGACAAGGTCTTTATGTGATCGGGAGAGAGGGACACCTTTTTTATAGTCCAAGAATGAGACTCTTTAGAAAGGAAGAGCCTTTGCCCATCAGTCCTACATCTTGAGACGATTTGAGCTTAGTAGGGACATTTATGCTCGTCTCAAGTGATGATCAGAGATGTAGGGGACAAGGTTTATCCGCTTCTAAATGGACTTCGACTATGGCGTCTTTAGTGGAAGAAACGATGTAAAGATGAGACCTTTACACCGATCCGCCCCACGGGATGCTTCAAGTACCAAAGGGACTAAGGGGAAGGGTATAAAGATTGGATCTTTATACTCATCCTATGTCTTTTGTGCCTTAATAAAGTCACTAGACAATCCTTGGAGAGTGATCCAACCATGAGGGACATGGGGGAGTTACATTGGAAAGTAAAGATTGCATTTTTATGAAAATAAGTGTAATGAACACTATGAGAACTAAGGCTATGAATGTAAAGGGAAGACCTTTGAGGCTTTCCTATATCTTTTAAGAACCTTAGAAGGTGTACAATCCTTGGAAGCAAGGTCAAGGGAATGGGATGACATTATAATAGTAAAGATGACATTTTTAATAGTAAAGATGACATTTTTATGTAGTAAAAAGGAGATATTTCACATCATCATGTGATGAATCCTCCCTAGAACAAGACACTTGTGGTCCCTTGTTCATCCTTGGGATGGATTCTCCATGAATCATATGTGTTAGGGGAAAGGATGGATATGATATCTACATGATAAAGATTGGATTTTTATGACAATATATCACATTTAATGACGAAATAGCAAAGCAAATAGCAAATAAACAATATGACAATATAATAAGGATATTTCAAGGATAAAGGAAGGAGAGATTACCAATGGTGGTTTTCTCTATCTCCCTTGGGGTTTTCCTAATGTAGGAGTGGTTTAGATGGGTTTTATGGAGGATGGAGGTGATTTTGGAGAGTTTTAATTTCTGGAAATTCGATTATTCAATTTGGCAGAGTAACAGTTCTCAAAATTCTATCTTAAAATGAATAGAGGAGGCCTCTATTTATAGGCTGATTTGTGCTTCCTAATAAAGCCGTGCGGCATTAACCTCTGGCTAATGAAGCTGTGCGGCATTATCCTTTGGTGACTCATCCTGCTTCTAGATCCATGCAAGGTGGCGCCTAGAAACTCCTTTCCAGCGAGGGACTGCTTGGAATTTTAATTCCTAGCAAATCCTTCCTCCCTTGGAAGGTTTGGGAAAGTTCTAGAATTGCCCCTGAACTTTAGGAAAGTTCGGGGAATAGCCGGGAAACTTAACCGGAAGGCATGAGCCAGATCTGGGTACTTACAGAAGCCCCTCGGCAACGTCACTTGCAGGGCAAGTGGGGTTGTCGATAAAAAAGGATCCAATCTGGCGAACTGCCGAGACGGATTGGGTGACCAAGGCGATCGAGTGGCTAAACCTTTGGAAGGCTACCTACGTATCCCGGAGGAATCAAGCCATGATCGTAGTTCAGAATCCAATGGGGAATGGCGAAGAGAAACTGGTCCCTTGCTAGGAAGATGGGAACGTATTTTGTTATCAATACGTGTAATATTTACAAAAGTAAATGTTCGTATTTCATATTATTTGATAATTTGATATTTATACCGTTTTCTATTCTATCAATAATCACTAAGTTAGACAACCCACTTTGGTGGGGTATATTTGATATTTGACATGCGGGCGAACTTAGTTCACTGCTCAGGAGAAGTGGTGGGGTGTTCCGGATACACTGTTTAGTATGTGGACTCTGCGAAGTCTTTTTATGCTCTTTGCGGGATTTTGAACTATTTGTGGGTATTAGTGCTCTTTGTGGGCTTTTGTTTCCTAAGGAAATTTTGGTTTGAAGGACCGCTTATGTGATAATGATGTTTGTAAGTGGTTTCGTTATCTATAGCTGGTATGGGACAATTGTAGATATTTAGATCACTCGAGTTAGATTATTTCATTTTATCAGTGATTTGAAATTTCTAAGAATCTGTGAGTGTTTCGTTATTACAGCTGGTATGAGACGGTTTTAAATGATTAAATCACTCGAGTCTATTTTGTTGATTGTCAATCCTTTGAATCCTAAAAGATATAATTTTTGAAAGACACGTGGTTTTGAGATTTGGTAAATTATCATTTTGGACTTGTCTTTGGATCGTTTTTATTTTGTACTCTTTAATATTCCTTCAGGTCAGCTTCTCCTTAGTAACCAAATGAGTTGTATATAAACTTATTGAGCATTGTTCGCTCACCCTTTCATTCCTTTCTTTTTCAGGTAATAAATAGAAAGAATTTGATATGGTTCGAAGAGCTTAAGAAGAAGTTTCAAGGATTGTTTTAGCTTATTTATATTTTAGATTCTTAATTAGTTATTTCCAATATTTGAAAAATTGTAAGACTATAATGATTTTGTTGGATTTTAGATATTATTTTTGGGTTGATATAATAAATGATTATTAAATGTTTAATAATTTTAATGGTTTAGAATTGTAAATGGTGACATATCCTGACGCGACTCGAGTTTTAGGGTCATATTTGTAACGTGGAACTAGGTGTGTAAATCCTGCTGTAACACAATCATAATGCCATAAACCTGTATAAAACACACGAGCTTTAATAGCTCAACAACACAATAACTCAAAAATAATACCAACAACCACTACATGTTAATAGTCTCTACTAATAAACCTGAAAACCTATAGTTATGCACAACTCTATAAAGGCCTGAAAATATATGTCGTCACCAAAAGAATAACCAACACTATATAACTGAAACCATACTAGGCTACCCAAAATACATAGTTTAAATAACTCATTACAACCATCGTACTCACAATCATAAACATATAAAAGCTCTATAAAGCAACTACCCAAAAGAGCGACAACATGCTCATAGATTCCCGTTAATTCGTACCTCACTGTGCTCACCTGGGATCCAAGGAAAACAAATAAACAAGGAAACAGGGTGAGTTGAAACCCAGTAAGTTACTAATGCAACTACATGACATACTATAATGCATAAATAGGTATAATAACAACACAATAAAGCATTCTTACTAAGTAATGCTATCATTAACCAACACGTAACACATAAATGAGAGGCTATTCCAACTTATCATTCATCACATAATGATGAAGTAACATATAACAAATAATACGTGATCGAGGTTTTTCATCCGATCGTGTTCATCAACCTTATTTCCCCATATCATTTAAGAACTCTTGTTGCTTATGTCTGTGTTTCTGTCGCAGTATACATATCTATCTGAATGCTGCTGATGCAGTACAATAATGATTTGGTATTCAGTATCAAATCGAGTGGACTATAGTCCCTACAACCTGTAATCGCCCGATATATAGATAGCCAAGTCATGCTTATTTCTATAACGGTGGGAGCTATTCCCCTAACATGGAAATAGTAGGAGGTACGACCACATATATGATATATGATGACCTACGACCATTACGTAACCCTAGCCCCGATAATAACCGTACGTCATCATACCTCCGAAACACATAATCCATCTGGACTCAAATAAAATGAACAAGTAGGTATTTATTTGACAAAATCATATCACATTAGGCTCCAAAGTAGTGGAACTTTAATAAGCCAACAATGTAACCATTTGTTACTGTTGGGTATGCATACTTTCACCCTCCTAGCCTTATCTTTAATTTGATTGATACCATAACCTCATCTATATTTTCTGGACATTAGGCCCATATGTAATAAAGCTTAGACTTTAATTTTTTAGTACAAGTCCAATTTATAGAATAGGTTTATTTAGTCTTGAAGACTGGCACAACTGCATTAGACATGAGGTTTTGAAGACATACAAAACCGCATTGCTAGTTGCAAACCTCATGTATGAAAACCGAACTTAGCAAACCGCTTATGCAAACATCATCATGAAACCTCTCTAAGCAAACCGCAAAGCAAAACTCTCTTGTGAGATCGCACTTCTAAACCGCATCTCACCAACCTCATCCAATGATTGAAGACATGAAGAGCTGGACCACCTTTGACTGATAAATCCATGTCAGCAATGTTGAGTTAACTATGAGTTCAATCAACGTGACTAATGGTCACTCAGAGTTTAAAAGAATTTTGAAAAGGTGACATATGTCCTTAATCCCAAAATGTCAACTGAGGTCCGTACAACCTTATCAACAACTTTTGAACAAAAGGACAAAAGCAGGCACGTGGACCAATAAGACCGCACTAGCACTGTACTTGCTACAGCTGTACCAAACGGCTACTTTTTGGTGCTTGGGTATAAATATCCCCAATTTTCATCACTTGAAGATTGCTTGAGAATATTGATTTAAGAGAGTCCTTTGAATATTTGAATATATTTTCCATATTTTCATAATCCTATGAATCTTCATCTTCAACCTTCAAACCTTCAAGAACAAATTTCCAGCCCAGAAATTCAAGCCTTGTAACACCAAGATTTATTGTGCTCTATATCATACAGATTCAAAGAGCCTTGAATCTTGTTTATAACACACACAGCTCATTTGATTAATCACATAGATTAAATCATTTGAGATACAATGGTTATAGTATATGATTTGCTTCATTGTTTAGATTATAGATTTGAGTTTGATTCTTGTAACCTTGAAATCTCTCCCATCATCTAATACAAATCTATTAGTTATAAAATCCAACACTAACCATCTTGGTAGTGGATGTAGATCATTTACGATTGAAACACTCCAAATATTATGTTCTTTAATTTCTGCATTTTCTTTATTGTTCATCATTCAAATTAATTTGTCTTATTTGTTTGATCTTTATAGGTTATCCAGATTTGTGAATTGTGTTTATAGTTAATCATTGTTAAACCTCATTTTACTATTTTGTAAACCGTATTACTAAACCTCACTCTGTTACTTAAGAAATTTCACTGTGCATTTTACAAACATCACTTGCGGTGTTGATACACTTCAGGAGCGGTTTTGTAAGCAAGAGGTTTTGTTTTTCAAAAAGGGTCGAAAAATTTGTAACAGCTATTCAACCCCTCTAGCTATTTTTCACCCTTGTTGTCTCCTTTGGGACCAACAAGTGGTATCAGAGCAAACACCTTCATAAAACTCTTTTGCTTTTCAAGCTTAACAACTTGTCGTCATGGCAAACTCAAAAACCATGAGAACGATTAACTACTCACACATCCTTTACTAGATGAAGACCACTTTGACATCTGGAAGACCGGAATGTTAATTCATTTGGAAACCACTGATGAGATGCTGGTGGACTGCGTGATCAAAGGCCCCTTTATTCCCATGAAGGCCAATACTAATCCAACCACCAACACTGAAACTCCAGAGGTCAAAAAGCTGAAAGCTGAGTGGACTGATGAAGAAAAGATATTAGTTGCTTTGGACAGCAAAGAAAGACATATCATCTCTGAAACCTTGACTATTTCAACTCTTCAAAAAGTCTTGAAATGCAAAACCGCCAAATAAATGTAGGATGCAAATGAAAGCTACCTTGAAAGAGATGACCTCTGCAAGGAAAACAAGAAATTTGATGTTGAAATGAAATACAACAACTTCAACAGGAAACCCAACGAAACCTTGAGTCAAACTTATGATCACTATGTTGAGATTTAAATTCTTGTCTATCTCTTGGTAAGATTTTAACTGAGAAAGAAATCAGTATGACATTTCTTGTTGCCTTGGATTCAAGATGGGTTAATAAAGCCACTTCTCTTGAGGACTCTAAAGATTTTAATATTTATACTCTAAGTAACTTGTATGCAAATCTTAAGGTCCATGAACTCAAGTTGGATCATATTGAAGAGGTTGAGGGAAAACTCAAAACACTTTCTATGTCTGTCATTGAACATGTGGAGAAACCTATCTCATCAAAGCAAACCTCAGATTCCTCTATTTCAACCTCATCACTCATCGATATGGATGGTGATGAATTTGTCATGTTTGTGAAAAGGTTTCAAAAATTTCGTAAAACCTCAAAACCATTTTCAAAATGCAAACCTCCAGTAACTTTTTCCTAGGCTGCTGATACAAAGAAAAACAGTGACCTCGTATGCTACAACTGTAGAAAGCCTGGTCACTTTGCTTCTGAGTGTCAACATCCAAGATTAAAATACTTGAAAAAGAAAACCTACCCAGCTAAATTTTCTTGCCGTAAGGTAATGGTTGTCGAGGAGAAGAACTCAAAAGAGCTAGCTACTTGGATTGAAACAGATTCTGATGAAGGAATTGAAGATTAAACCGAAGAGGTTAATATCTGCCTTATTGCCAAGGATGCTTCTAATGATTCAGATAATGAATCAGTCGAGTCTCTAGATATGGAGGAAGAGGTTGCTCCTAAGAAAACCAAAGCTAGGATCATTAATGAGGATGATAATGGGAAACTCACTCCTAGTTATAAGATTGGGAATAGTTCTTACTCTCGTCCCATTTTTCTCTATAAAAATGAAACACCTTCAAAAAATATTTCAACTAAATTTTTTTTTGAAAAAGGTTGAAGAGGTCTCTCCCATGGAACATGAAGAAATGTTAAAGAAAGCTACAGTGATGATCCGTAAATTTGAAAATGTTAAGAAAGCCTTGTCTTTAGCAACTGATGAAATTACTCATCTTAAAACGGAGAAAATTGTATTGAGGTATGAAATTTCACTTTTGAAATACCAAGTCAAAAGCATGACTCCTCTTACTGAACGAAACCTCACTCTAGAAATCAAGGTTGCAACACTTCAACTTAGAAACTATGACTTGGTTGCTCAAAACAATGACCTCCAAAAGGTAATTGATGAGTGGACCAAATCTCGTGTTACCATGGATCAAATTCTTGAATCCCAAAAGTATAGTGGTGACAAAGAAGGCTTGGGATTCCAAATTGTTGACAATTTGAAGTGTGCATCTTGCTGTGGAAAGAATGAGGAATTTAAAAAAAAAACTCATGAAATTCCTAATAAAAAGCATTCTGATTCAAAGGGTAAAAGACAGAAACAAAAGGCTAAACTTAACTTCCACTATGTCTACCCTAATAAACAATTTGGGAAAAAATACAAAATGAAATGAAATGATTCGGAGGATGAAACTGCTGATGAGGTTCCATTTGTGGCTGACCGCCCTTGTTTTTCGACTGCACCTCATGCCTTCAAAAGCAAGAAGAGCATTACTAGAAAACCTGCGGTAAAACCTAAAATGACCACCTTTATCAAGGCCAAAACCTTAGTACCAAAAACAAATGCTAATTCTAAGAATAGTAAAGAGTATGTTAAATCTCAGCTTGCTTACATCTTTCATCATTGCTCTGTGTCTAATGATTCTGGTCACAAGGCTGCAGAATGCCTTTTGAGGTTCACACCTAATGCCAGAAAACATAATCCACCTTCTGTCAAACAGGTGTGGGTTATCAAAATATGCTAACCTCAGGACCCAAAAGAATAAAGGGGACCTCGTTTTTAAATGTCGATTTTTAAGGTACTCTGCTTAATGGCTGGTCACTATAAGGCAAAATCAAATAAATGGTATCTTGACAGTGGAGTTTCAAGACGCATGACTGGAGATAGATCTTTATTGGAAAATGTCATTTAAGCAAGCGGTCTATTTGTAACTTTTGGTGACAACAACAAAGGAAAAACTGTTGGCTATGGAACAATTAGAAGAGAAAATCTCACCATTGAGAAGGTTTCACTTGTTGAAGAACTTAAGCACAACCTCCTATCAATTTCTCAATCAAAGGAATGCACTGCAACTTCACTTCATCAAATTGCTTTATCAAAGATGGCATCTCCGGAGTCATATTACTCATAGGGATTTGTAAGAGTAATATTTACATCATTGATTTATATTCTACATGTAGTATTACTAATCTCTGTTTTGTAGCTAAAATTGTGAGTTAAAATAGCTGGCTATGGCACAAGCGTTTGAGCCACTTGATATTCAAGTATCTTGCAAAAATTGGAAGGGAAAACCTCGTTCGTGGTTTACCCAAAGTGGCTGATCATCATGCAGAAAAGTGTCATGCTTGTCAACTTGGTAAACAAACTACGTCATCTTTCAACAGAAAGACTGCTCCATCAACTTCAAGATGTTTACAACTGCTTCAGATATATTTGCTTGGAACCATCACTACTGCTAGCATTGGAGGAAATAGATACACTTTAGTAGCAGTGGATGATTACTCAAGATAAACGTGGGTTAAAATGATGATCACAAAGGATGATTGCTATGAAATTCTAACCTCACTCTTTAAACGGCTCCAAACCCAAAAAGAAGATGACATCGTTAGTGTAAGGTCTGTTAATGGAACATAATTCAAAAATAACAGTGTCGCTCAATATTGTGATGACCATGGAATTGATCACAATTTTTCTACTACTGGTGTTCCACAACAAAATGGGGTTGTGGAAAGAAAGAACATGACGTTGATTGAGGCTGGAAAGACAATGATTTTTGAAGCCAGGCTTCCTTAGTTTTTTTGGACTGAAGCTGTCAACACAGTGTGCTTTACTCAAAACCACTCCCCCATGAACAAAACCTACAACAAAACTCCACATGAACTTTGTAGAGCAAGAATCCCCAACATTGCCTTTTTCAAAATTTTTGGCTGCAAATGTTTTATCCTCTATAATGGAAGAGAAAATAGAGGTAAATTTGGAGCTAAGGCTGATAAAGGTATTTTTGTTGGGTATGATAAACATTCAAAAGCTTTTCGTGTTATTAATAAATCTAGTTTAAAGATAGTAGAATCTGTCCATGTTACTTTTGATGAACATTCTCTCCTTGAGCCACATTTGGCTCCAAATGTTGCTGATGATTTTGTTGAATCTAATGAAACAAGTGAAACTTCCAAAACCTCACCTGAGCCAAATTAAGAACCTCACAATCATCCAACTCAAGGAAATCCATCAACCTCAATTGAACCTCCCTCAGATTATTTTGAAATCGCATCTGAAATTCCAACTCCAGATGCATCTCCAAGGGAAGATTTTGATGAGAATTCACCCACTCAGCAAATTGAACCTCTTTGTCAACTTACATTCAATGACTCCACTGAAGGATCTAATGATGTACCAATAGAAGATCTTCAGCAAACCTCTGTTCAACCAGATTTACCGCCTGTGGTTCGTGAAGTCAACAATTACCCTCTCTCAAATGTCATTGGTGATTTATTTGCTAGAGTTCAAATAAGGAGATCAAACTATGATGATCATACTTCTTTATTATCTCAAATTAAGAAAGTTGATGAAGCACTCCAAGATTCAAGTTGGGTTGTTGCTATTCAAGAAGAACTCAACCAGTTTGAAAGATGTAAGGTTTGGACATTAGTTCCTAGACCTAATGATCACGGAGTTATATGTACAAAATGGGTGTTTAGAAACAAGATGGATGAGAATGGAAGCATCACTAGAAACAAAGCGAGGTTGGTTGCACAAGGATATAGGCAAGAAGAATGAATTGACTACGATGAAACTTTTGCTCCAGTTGCAAGAATAGAAGCAATCGGAATTTTCTTGGCCTATTCATCTTACAAACGTGTCAAGCTTTATCAAATGGACATTTAAAGTGCTTTTCTCAAAGGTGAACTTCAAGAAACCGTGTATGTGGCTCATCCTCCTGGATTTGAAGACTCAAAATTTCCAAATCATGTATACAAACTCCAAAAGGTTTTGTATGGACTCAAACAAGCTACAAGGGCATGTTATGAAACTCTATCAAAATTTCTTCTAGAAAAAGGCTTCAAACGCAGTAAGACCGATACAACTCTATTCATTGCTAAATATAATAATCATTCTTTACTTGTTCAAATATATGTTGATGATATTATTTTTGGCTCTACTAATGAATTATTGTGTAAGCTTTTTGAAAAGCTAGTGACAAAAAAGTTTGAGATGAGCATGATGGGAGAATTGACATTCTTCCTTGGGCTTCAAATCAAACAATGTGATGAAGGAATCTCCCTCAACCAAGCCAAATACACAAAGGAGTTAATCAAAAAGTTTGGACTAGAAAATGATAAAGCATATGATACTCTCATGGCTACTGGCAATAAACTTGATAAAGATCTAAAAGGTAAAAAGGTTGATCAAACCTTATTGTTGGTCCCAAAGGTACAACAAGGGTAAAGAAAATAGCTAGAGGGGGGGTGAATAGCTATGTAAACTTTTTCGACCCTTGTCAAATTTCGACCAAGTACTTACTAGATTTGATATTGAGTACAATCTATGATTCACTATCAAGATAGAGTAAAATGCACAGTGGAAGTTTTCTAAGTAAGAGAGTGGTCAAAATAGGTTTAGTGGCCAAAAATACTCTTTGCGGTCAAAGTAGAGGTTTTACGGTCAAAGGGAAGATTTTGTGGTCAAACTGGGTTTGTGGTCAAAATCTCACTTTGTGAACAAGACAAGATTTTTGTGGCCAACAAGTTTGGTTGAACTCACATTCTCTAGGGTCTGCTTCATCCACAGTATCTGGTCTACTATAAAATGTGCTTCTCTAGGGTCGTATGCTTTTGCATTTTCAAGTCCAAATTTCTTGATTAGGTCTTTAGTGTATTTTGCTTGGCTAAGGAAGATGCCTTCATCACATTGTTTGATTTGGAGCCCAAGGAAGAATGTGAGTTCTCCCATCATGCTCATCTCAAACTTGCTTTTCATAAGTTTTTCAAAACGCTTACACAAAATTTCATTAGTAGAGCCAAAAATGATATCATCAACATATATTTGAACAAGTAATGTATGATCATTATATTTGGCAATGAAAAGAGTTGTGTCGATTTTACCTCGTTTGAAGCCCTTTTCTAAAAGAAATTTAGATAGAGTATCATACCATGCTCTTGGAGCTTGTTTGAGTCCATACAAAGCTTTTTGGAGTTTGTAGACATGATCAGGATGTTTGTTGTCTTCAAATCCAGGAGGTTGTGCAACATAGACTGTCTCTTGAAGTTCACCGTTGAGAAATGCGCTCTTTACATCCATTTGATAAAGCTTGAATCTTTTGAAGGAGGCATAAGCTAAGAAAATTCTAATAGCTTCAAGTCTTGCAACGGGGGCAAAGGTTTCATTGTAATCGATTCCTTCTTCTTGTCTATATCCTTGTGCAACCAACCTTGCTTTGTTTCTTGTGATGCTTCCATTCTCATCCATCTTGTTTCTAAACACCCATTTTGTACCAATTACTCCTTGATCCTTTGGTCTTGGAACTAATGTCCAAACTTTACATCTTTCAAATTGGTTGAGCTCTTCTTGCATAGCCACAACCCAACTTGAATCTTGGAGTGCTTCATCAACTTTCTTTGGTTCAATTTGAGATATGAATGAAGTGTATTCATCATAGTGTGAACTTCTTGTTTGAACCCCAGAGAACAAATCACCGATGAAATTATCAATTGGGTGATCTCTAACCTCATGAATTTCTGGAGTTAAGTCTGGTTGAGTTGTTTGTTGTTGAAGATCTTCTATTGGAACATCATTTGAGCCATCAAAATAAGTGAGTTGAGGTATAGGCTCTATGGAATTTATGGGATTTGATTCAACTGCATCATCTTCTGAGTGAACATCTTCAGTAGGAACTTCTGATGTTGGATTTGAAAAATTTGGTGCGGTTGAAGTTGATGGATTTAGTTGAGTTGAGTGATTTTCTGATCTAGGTGCATTTTGAGGAGGATTACCTATCTCATTAGTCTCAGCAAAATCATCAGCAACATTTGGAGCCAAATGTGGCTCAAGGAGAGAATGTTCATCAAAAGTAACATGAACGGATTCTACTATCTTTAAACTATTTTTATTAAAAACACGAAAAGCTTTAGAGTGTTTGGCATACCCAACAAAAATACCTTCATCTGCTTTAGGAGCGAATTTACCTCGATGCTCTTTTCCATTATATAGAATTAAGCATTTGCATCCAAATATTTTGAAGAAGGCTATGTTGGGGGTTCTTCCTCTCCAAAGTTCATATGGAGTCTTGTTGTAGGTCTTGTTGATGAGAGATCTATTTTGAGTGAAGCAAGCTGTGCTGGTAGCTTCAGCCCAAAAGTATTGTGGTAGCTTGGCTTCAGCGAGCATTGTCTTTCCAGCCTCAATCAACGTTCTATTCTTTCTTTCCACAACTCCATTTTGTTGTGGAACTCCAGCAGCAGAGAAGTTATGATCAATACCATGGTCGTCACAGTACTGAGCTACACAATTATTTTTGAATTCAGTTCCATGATCTGATCTAACACTAACGATGTCATCTTCTTTTTGTGTTTGGAGCTGTCTAAAGAGTGAGGTCAAAATATCATAACAATCATCTTTGGAGATCATCATTTCGACCCATGTATATCACGAGTAATCATCCACCACAATTAAAGTATATTTATTTCCTCCAATGCTTGCGATGGTGACAGGTCCAAACATATCGATGTGAAGTAGTTGCAAACATCTTGAAGTTGAAGGCATGGTCTTGCTGGAGAAAGACGCCTTGGGTTGTTTGCCAAGTTGACATGCAGCACACTTCTTATCGTGGTGATCAGCTACTTTTGGTAGACCACGAACTAGACTTTCTCTTCCAATCTTAGATAGATACTTGAAGTTCAAATGACTAAGTCTTTTGTGCCACATCCAACTATTTTCACTCACACTTTTTGATACAAAACAAAGATTAGTAAGATTGCAAGCAGAATTAAAATCGATAATATAAACATTACTCTTACGAATCCCTTTGAGCAAAGTGACTCCGGATGTGCCATCTTTGATAAAGCAATTTGTTGAAGTAAAGTTGCAGTGCAATCCTTTGTCACAAAATTGAGATATGGAGAAAAGATTATGCTTGAGTCCTTTGACTAGAGATACTTCTTTTATAGTGATATTTCCTTTTCGAATGACTCCATATCCAATTGTCTTTCCTTTGTTGTTATCCCCAAACGTTACTGATGGACCATTTTCTTCACGAACATCTTCCAGCAAGGTGATATCTCCTGGTCATGTGTCTTGAACGACCCTTTGTCGAGATACCATTCATTTGAATTTGCCTTGGAAGATCCAGCCATGAAGCAGAGGACCTGAAAGATAAACATTTAAGAACGAGGTCCCCTTTTATTTTTGGGTCCTAGGGTTAGCACCTTTTGACAACCCACATCTGTTTCACAGAAGGAGGGTGAAGTCCTTTTGGATTAGATGCGAATCGCCAAAGGCATTCAGCAGCCTTATTACCATAATTATCACACACAAAATAGTGATGAAAACTACAAGTATCATGTGTTTTTACTAACTCTTTACTTTTCTTAAGAGTTGCATGCTGTTTGGGAGCAGTGGTTTTAGCTTTGACAAAGGGAACTGGCTTTGGCTTGACTACGTATTTTCTAGGAGCATTCTTCTTGATTTTGAAGGCAGGAAGAATGGTCGAAGAAGAAGGGCGGTCAGCCTTGCAGTTGCCAGCACCATCAATTCCACCAGAAGTGGTTGGAGTTGGGATGCGGCCAACTCCATAAGCCATGTTCTCCGAATCATCAATCTCATAATCCTTTTCTTTTATCTGAGAGTCCTTCCTATACTTTGGGTAGACATAATTGAAATCATGTGTTCCTTTACCCTTAGGATTAGCATGCTTCCTCTTAGGAATTTCATTAGTTAGTTTTGAAATCTCTTCATCCTTTTCACTATCGGATGCACACTTCTCTTCTTCACTGGATCCAAAACCTATACCCTCCTTAATTCCATTGGAAATTTGGGAGTCTATGATTTGATCCGGGGTGGATTTTGACTTGAGCCACCCATCAATAATCTTTTGAAGATCGTTGATTTGGGTAACCAGGTCATCATTGCGAAGTTGAAGTGCAGTAACCTTAGTTTCAAGGATGAGGTTTTGATCTGCAAGAGGAGTCATACTTTTGATTTGGCCCTTAAGATTTGAAATTTCGGACCTCATCACAGTTTTCTCCGTCTTGAGTTGAGAAATTTCATCGGTTGCTAGTGATAGAGCTTTCTTAACATTTTCAAACCTTTGGATCATCACTTCAGCCTTTTTAAACATCTCTTCTTGATCCATGGGGGAAATCTCATTGGCCCTTTTTGAAACTTTTGGAATTGATTTAGCTTTTGAAGGTGCTTCATTTTTGGATGGAAAGATGGGGCGAGAAAATGAACAGTTTCCAATTTTGGTGCTTGGAGTGAGGTCAAAATTGCTATAGTCCACACTGTCAGCCACAAACTTGGTTTTCTTTGAAATCACCTCATTTCTCTTTTTGAGCGACTCATCGTGAACTTCATCTTCTGAGTCACTAGAAGCATCCTCAGCAATGAGGCAGAGATTTACCTCTTCGGTACTCTCATCGCTGTCTTCATCAGAATCAGTCTCGATCCAAGTTGCAAGTTCTTTAAAATTCTCTTCTTCTTCAGCAACCATTCCCTTTCGTTGAGAAAATTTCGAAGGGAAAGTTTTCTTTTTCAAATACTCATATTTGGGTTGAGGACACTCTGAAGCAAAATGACCCGGCTTTCTACAATTGTAGCAAACGAGGTCACTCTTTTTCTTTGAGTCACTCACCCTTGAAGATGTTGCTGGATATTTACTTTTTGAAAACGGTTTTGAATTTTTACGAAATTTTTGAAAACGTTTTACAAACATGGCAAAATCCTCATCATCCATATCGATGAGAGAAGAAGTTGAAATACTAGGATCTGAGGTAGACTTTGAGGGTTTCTCCACATGATCAACAGACATAGAAAGTGATTTTCCCTTTCCCTCGACTTCTTCAATATGTTGTAACTTTAACTCATAAACTTTAAGGTTTGCATATAAATTACTGAGAGTCCATGTATTTAATTATTTTGAATCTTCGAGGGAAGTTGCTTTGTGCATCCATTTGGATCCCAGAGCAGAAAGGAATGTCATGTTAATTTCTTTATCAGTTAATTCTTTTCCTAGAGATAAGCAAGCATTTACTACCTCAACATAGCGATCGTAGGTTTGACGTAGAGTTTCATTGGGTAGTCTGTTGAAGCTGCTGTATCTCCTTTCAATTTCAAATTTCTTGCTTTCCTTGCATTGATCATCACCTTCGAGATAGTTTTCAATAGAGTCCCACATCTGCTTTGCAGTCTTGCATTTGAGTACCTTCTGATAGGTGGAAGTGGGTAAGGTTCCGGAGATGATGTTTCTTGCTTTGCTATCCAATGCAACATACTTTCTTTCTTCGTCAGTCCATTCCGTCTTCAGCTTTTTGACTTCAGGAACTTTGGTATTGGTAGTTGCATCAGTATTAGCTTTCATTGGAACAAAGGGTCCGTCGTTGATCTGATCGGCTTGCCTTTCATCAATTGACTCTAAATGAATTAGCATTCGAGCTTTCCAGATATCGAAGTGATCTTCATCCAACATAGGAATGTGTGAATAGTTAATTGTTGCCATAGCTTTTGAAGTTGCCATGACGAATCGGCACCCAAGCTGTTAAGCTTGAAAAACAAAGAATAGTTTTATAAAGGTGTTTGGCTCTGATACAACTTGTTGGTCCCAAAGGTACAACAAGGGTAAAGAAAATAGCTAGAGGGGGGGGGTGAATAGCTATGTAAACTTTTTCGACCCTTGTCAAAATTCGACCAAGTACTTACTAGATTTGATATTGAGTACAATCTATGATTCACTATCAAGATAGAGTAAAATGCACAGTGTAAGTTTTCTAAGTAAGAGAGTGGTCAAAATAGGTTTAGTGGCCAAAAATACTCTTTGCGGTCAAAGTAGAGGTTTTGCGGTCAAAGGGAAGATTTTGTGGTCAAACTAGGTTTGTGGTCAAAATCTCACTTTGTGAACAAGACAAGATTTTTGTGGCCAAAGAAGTTTGTGGTCAAAACTTAAGGTTTGATAAGGAAAACAAGTTTGGTTGAATGAGAAGTGGATTCAAAGAGCTAAGGCAATAATAACATATAAACACAATTCACACAAGTGATAAGAGCTGGAAAGATCAAACACTAGCAAACAAAGTAAGTAATAATAAGGACTTGAAAGTAAATGCTGAATGTAAAGAACACAAGTATTTGGAGAGGTTCAATCGTTAAAGATCTACGTCCTCTACCAAGATGGTTAGTCTTGGATTTTCAAATGGGGTTTATATTGATTCCTTGCTTGTTACAGATTATCAAGTGAAGAGCTTGAATCAAAAACCTATTTCTATGAAGAACAAATCCTAGACTAAAACCAGTGTTTCCCTAATGATATAATCTATGTGATTAAATCAAAGGGGTGTGTGTGTGATTCAAGAATCAAAAGCTCTTTTATAATCTAAGTGATTAGAGCCTGATGAGTCTTGTTTGTGTTTACAAGGCTTGAGATTCTGGGATTGGATATTTTCTTGATAGCTTGAAGGAGATGCTTGAAGATGCGAATGATTCTGGAAATCTTGCTCTTGATCTTCAACACTTTTCTTGGTGACAACAAAGGTTTTTCTCTTGTATTCTCAGCGAAACTCAGCAAATCTCCAAGGTGAATCACAAGGACTATTTATAGCCTTGGCTTGGCTACTAGCCGTTGGAGAGTCTTGGAGACAAAGTTTCAAGGACAAGTGTTGTTGAAATCTGATTGGTGCTTTGTCCTTGCCTTGTTTTGTTGTTGCAGAGAGGTGGAGCAGTTGTACTATATGAACGTTATACAACAGTTGTCTCCTTTTGAATTTGAAATCTGCAACGGTATAATTTGAACTCTAAGTTGGAGTTAGAGTTAACCATAGTTAATTATATCAAACCTTTGTCGTTTTCTTCAAGTCTTCAAATCAACCTTCAAAGAACTGAGTTGCGGTCAAAGTGTAGTTTGCGGTCAAACTGGCACTTTGCGGTCAAAGGTTTGCCTTGCGGTCAAACTAATCCTTGCGGTCAAATTGATCTTTCCGGTCAAAAATGAACTTTGCGGTCAAAGTGATTCTTCCGGTCAAAAATGATCCTTACTTGGTCAGTTTTGATTTTTGACCTTACCTTTGATAATGAGTCTTTGAAGTTGATTTTTAAAGAGCCATCCTACTCAAGCCTATCAAACTAAAATGGACTTAACTAATTTTGAAGTCTAAAGACTTCTTACATTCACACCTAAAGTCCATGAAATTTAAAAGATAGGTTATGGTATCAATCAAATCAAGTAATAGGAGGGGTTTATAATAAGCATACCCAACACTTATATCGAGGTATGATTGGATCATTACTTTACTTAAACACTAGTAGACCAGATATTATATTTAGTGTTTGCGTTTGTGATCATTATTAAGATGATCCTAGAGAAGCACATTTAATTACGGTCAAGCGTATAATACGCTATCTCTCTGGAACTACTAATCTTGGACTTTGGTATTTCAAATATTCGAATTTCAAACATGTAGGTTATTTAGACGCAGATTATGCAGCTTGTACCATAGATAGGAAAAGTACTAGTGGAACTTGTCACTACCATGGAAAAAGACTAGTTGCTTGGGCAAACAAAAAGCAAGCCTCAGTTTCAGTTTCAATAACAGAGGCTGAATACATTGCTGCTGGAAGTTACTGTTGTTAAATTTTTTGGATGAAGCAACAGTTGGTGGACTATGGAATTAATGAAGGAAATTGCACAATCATGTGTGATAATACCTCAACAATTTCAATATCCAACAACCCTATCATGCACTCAAAAACCAAACACATATAAATCAAGTATCATTTCCCCAAAGACTATCTGGAAAAGGGGAACATCCATTTAGAGCATGTGGGGACAGAAAATCAAATTGCTGACATCCTCACAAAAGCTCTTGACTCCAAGTGGTTTACATTCCTTATAGGACAAATGGGTATGCTTGAACTTAAATAAGTTCATATGCTTTTTGTTACTAACTTGTGTGTTTAGTATGTTGTTTAGGTCAAAATTGTGTTAAGGTTTCAAAACCTCACTCTTGTTGAAACCGCGTGAACTAAACCACATGCAATCAACCGCATGCTTCAAGACCGCATGATCCAAACCGCGTTTCAACACTTGAAATTTTTTAATGTTGTTCATTTCTCAGCTTTGAAGAAGCTTCTGAAAGCGGTTTGTTATTTTCCTTACTTAAAAAAATAAAAAATAAAAAAATTTGCTTTTTATATCAAACTGCATGCCACGTGTACCCAGGTAAGTTTTCTATATTTATTATTTGGTTCTTGTCTCTTTTGAGACAAATTAATTGAATAAGGATACTTTTGCAATTATTTGCCACGATATTTGAAAATTTAAATGAATTTAATGCAAAATCAATATTTCCTTAAACCCTTCACATCAGCCGTCATTGGGATACGTGAAGAAGGTGAAAGGGTGAAACTGTTGTGGTGGTTTACTAGTATAGTGGGATAGTAGAACCATCATCACCTCCTATTTTCACTCCACCTTCGAAACACCTATATATACCGGTCTCATGCAACCACTTGCTCCTTCTGCAAACTCACTGTCAAAACCGTACTTCCTTGTGCTCATTCACTTTCTCTCTCTCTCTATATATTCTCCCTTCGTATGGTTCTTTCGATTTTGGTCGATTAAGACCTCATTTCTTATTCATTTTTGATTGATTTTTGTGGGGTTTTGCTCGCATTACTACAAGGATTCTGTTTATGTAATTTATTTGATGATCTAAACTTATATAGGTTGTTAATTTTAGAAATTACAGTTTTGGGATTTTTTTTGAAACCCATTTCATGTTTTCTTGATGATTCTGGACAAAAGCTTTATTTTTGCTCTTATATTATTGTTCTACAACCTTTAGGGATCATTTTGATATGCTATTTGTTGATTTTGGTGAAATTTTATCATGCCTCTGTTTGTGATGTTCTTCGTGTTCTTCGTATGTTCATAAAACTGTTCATGTTGATTTTCTAAAATTACACTATATGTTGGATTGTATGATTTCAAAATTATGTTTTCCATACTTAGATTTTTTTTTTGAAAATTTACATTGAATATACCTTAGAACTTCATCTATTAAAAACCTCAGTTTCTTGCTAAAAACTGCATTTTCACTTTATAGTAAAACCGCATGTGAAAACCGCATATTACTATCATTTGAAACCGCATGATGTCTCACTTACTCTATTGGATGTTATGTTATTTATATTTATGTTTACATAGACCGCATCTCACCTAAACCGCATGTTATTTCCTGCTCTTGTGTTTATTGCCAGTGTAAAATTCATAATTCACTTTGGAGTTGAGAAATTTCACTCTCTCAACCGCACTATTGCTAAACCGCATTTTTTATTAAACCGCATGTGAAATGTGACTTATTAAAATGGATCTAACTTTTTAAACTTCTTTTTGTAGGGTCCTCACTTTTTCTTACCAGGCTGGGAAATTAGAGAGGAAGAGCTGAAGAAAGATTCTTTGGGGAGAGAAATGATAAAGAAGATGAAGGCTTCTGGAGTACTTCCCCTTTTCAACAAGAAGCATCATTACACCATTCCCTCCTACGTGGATCAGTTCTACACCAATGCGGTTTCTGGAGTTAGAGATCTGGGAAATGGAAGGATAATTCCTTGTCTAATTGCAAATGTTCAAGGATTGGATGTCACAATTGACTACATGGACATCAGGGACACCTATGAATTTTGTGTGCCCAAGGCTGAAGTGAGAGTTTCCCAAGAGATTCAAGAGGCAACCGTGTCTACAACTGCTTGACTCCCTACTTTGACTGGCAAGTACAAGGTAGTTCCTAGGAAGGACTTTAGAGAACTGATGTGCTTCTTGACTGGAAAGTCGATTTTTGGTAAGAATGGAAACCACAACAATTTCACATGCCAGCAGTAGTGGATGTACTGCTCAGCTATCTACAATGAAATTCCTCTGCACTGGCCCAAGATTATGATGAGGGAACTATCATCACATATTGACACTTACAAATGCAAGGAAAGAGGATTTGATCAGAGGTAGAGGCCCTTCTGCAGGCTCCTGACCGCAATTTTTGAAAATTATGTGCATTTGGAGGAACTTAGAAAGTTTAACCCAGAATTGATGGTGGATTGGTCTAATGGAGAAGAATCCCCTGGCCTGAGTGTATGTCATGCATTCAGGTTCAAGAATGGAGATTTCCACTTATAAGGAGATCTGTGATAGAGATTCCTTACCAACAAAGGAGGCCTATGTGGCCATGAATCAAGAGACTGCTGATACAGCTATTGGCAAAGCAGTTAAGAAATCAAGGAATGGGAAGAGTAAAGTTGAACCGCCTCAAAAGAAATCCAAAACCACACCCACATCCAAACCGCATGTAGAATAATTTGGAGAGCCAAGTGGGGCCAAAAAAATTGAAGAATAAAGTGTTAGTTGATGAACCAGTTACTGAAGAGGAAAGTGAAGAAATGGCTGTTGAAGATGATGCAGTCAGTTACTGAAGAGGAAAGTGAAGATATGGCTGTTGAAGATGATGCAGTTGATGAAGATGAGGAAGAGGTTGAAATTCCCTCTATGGAAGCTGCTGCTAATATTGCCTTAGGGAAAATCTCTTCAGATGAAGCTCTACTAAAGTTCCCTAAAGAATAACTTGAGAGGTTGGAGAAAAGAAATCAAGAGAGGATAGCAGCTCAAGCTGAAAAAGGAAAGCAGATCGCACCTCCTCAAGTGCAGTCTTCCCCCCAACCGCAATCATCTGAACCGCACGCAAGTGTAGAGGTTCAGGGGGAGACTCCAAGGAAGCGGTTCAAGATGGCTTGTAAGAAAACCGTAACAAAAGGAAAGCCAAGGAAAACCATTGAGAATGTTAAAAGAGGAGTTCACAGAATGAGCTACATCGCCAAGCGGCTGGCCACCAATTTTGGGAAGTTTGATGAACTAGGAAACCTGATCAATCTAATGGGTGGGAAGACTGATTCCTATTTCAATAAGGAGTCCTCCTCATCCTCTTCTTCTTTTGAATCAAACCTTAACGACCCAAACTACCCCTTCCAAGACTACCAAACCCCCTTGCCTCCTGCCTTCAAAAACTGGTCCCCCCAACCCTCTGTTGGACCTGCCATTTCCACATCAATTAGGAGAGGTCCTAGTGATAATGATGAACCCCTTCCCCACCAAATACCTCATCCCTGTTGGGTTTTGGGGTTACAAACACAGCAGAAGTCTTTAACAAATAACACAAAACCCTAGCCATGAATCCGTCAATCATAAATAGATTAAAACTATGAAATAGATTTAACATACCTTAAAAACGATTTTGCTGTTCGAAACGAATCTGAGATTCAAACTTTGAATCGTTGATGACCCTTTAATCTTCTCCTTGTTCTTCCTTGCAATGAATTGATCTTCAAGCTTTAGGTGATAACGGAATCACCCTCTATCGGTAATCCACACGCGAATGAACCAAGATCGTGTATCTTGTAGGGTTGCTAGATGATCCCGATTGTTGAATCATTATTCAACAATCAATGGCTGTTTATAGAATTGATTTGGGGTGTTTTTGATCTTTGATTCTCAATCAAAATAAATATTTTTAGTGTTTCCAAAACCCTAAAACGTGTACTATGGCTGAGGAAAAAGGGTTCTATTTATACATTGTAAATATCCCTAACCCTTAGGGATAAGAGCCTCTATCCTAGCCAAAAAGGGAGTCTGGCGGACTTTGACCTGCGCGGGACATAGCGTATCTCGCGCGATACAAGTAATCTGTCACTTGGGAGCGGTTGCTTGCCTTGCTTAGGAGTGGAAGCTACCCTTGTCCAGAAGCATTGTCTCGTGCGGGACATGGCGTGTCTCGCGCAATACAATCCTTGTCCCCAGCATCCCAAAGTTTTTGCCTTCGAGGCACCCGCCTCACCCAAAATCCATTTTTCGGACATTTTCAATCCGTTCTTTGTGTGTGACCCTTTAGGAATTATATTTTATGTTGTTAGTGAGTTGAAACATCAACCTCACAAGACATAAGGGAACTCTAGCAAGTCATTATGTCTACCCAATTAAATATAACATCAAAACTTGATTCCTTGATAGATCAATGTCACAATCCCTTTTTCCACGATGTCATATTGAACATAAGTCATGGTCCACGTCAAATTATATATTGTTCAATGCTTTATCGATTCCGAATATGTTGATTATCCAAGTGCATTTGATCTCTATCAAACCTCTTGAGTGTGGCACACATTTCATCAACACCATTCATCGAGGGGCCCAAGCAAACATCTCTCTCCACGAGATGAACAAATCCCATCTTTACTTATCATTCTTCCATACAAGAATCCAATTTTACCAACATAGCCCTTATTGATATCCTATTAAAGATAGTGTTAGACTACATCAAACACAACGTTCATCATGTGGAAGATGATGATAATCTCAGGTACAAAGGATTATAATGAGACGACTATCATGAGATTTAATCATGACATATATGACCATAAACCATGTCATAAATCTCATAGGTAGGTCATGTCCAGTACCTTGTTCTCTAACAAGTACCCATAAGTGTAATGTGCATCCCATGCATATAATCATCTCTATGATTATCCATTACCAACTTATACTAGTTATTCACAATAACTAGGGACGCATGTTATTATAATAAACATTCAAAAACATATAATAAAAAATAAACATTCTCTATAATAAACGGTAAAGACGATTACATATAATAAAAAAATAAACATCTCATGTGGGGTCTTAGGAGTCGATTTAGTAGGAACTCGATTAAGTGTAAAAGCAGCAGTTTCTAATGCATGTCCCCAAAAGGAATCAGGAAGGTCAACTTGACTCATCATCTAACGAACCATGTCTAACAAGGTTCTATTCCTCCTCTCGGACATGCCATTCCATTGTGGTGTTCCGGGTGGAGTCAACTATGAAACAATTCCATAGTTTTTGAGATGATTGTCAAACTCTTGGCTTAAATATTCACCACCACGATCGGATCGAAGTGCTTTAATAGTTTTGCCAAGTTGATTTTGTAATTCATTTTGAAATATTCAAAATATCTCAAATGCTTCACTTTTGGACTTTATAAGATAGAGATAGCCATATCTAGATAAGTCATCAGTGAATGTAATGAAATAACGAAATCCTCCCCTAGCAATGCTACTCATTGGTCCACACACATCGGTATGTATTAGGGCCAATAAGTCACTAGCCCTATCACTACTCTTAGTGTAGGGTGGTTTGATCGTTTTTCCCAATAAACAAGATTCGCATACCTCATATGATTCATAATCATGTGAGTCTAAAAGTCCATCTTTATTGAGTTTAGATATGCGTTTCTCATTTTATGACCAAGACGACAATGCCACATAAACGTGTTGTTCACATCATTCGATTTAGATTTCTTTTTTTGCATGATAAATATTTTCAACATCATTTTATTTCTCAACATCAAGAACATAAAGGTCATTAAATGAATTTGCAATACAATAGAGCATATCATTTAAATAAATAGAAAACTTCTTATTCTCAATAATAAAACTAAATCCTTCATTATCCAAACAAGAAACAGAAATAATATTCCAACTCAAATCCGGAACGTAATAACAATTGTTCAAAACAAGTACTAATCCACTAGGTAAAGTTACATCATATGTTCCTACGGCTAATGCAGCAACTCTTGCTCCATTCCCCACATGTAGGTCCACTTCACCTTCTTTGAGTAGCTTCCTATTCTTTAGTCCCTGCACATTTAAACAAATATGAGATCCACATCCGGTATCTAATACCCATGAACTAGAAATAGAAAGGAAAATATCTATCACCTAGATACCTGAATCAGTAGCAATCATATTGCCCTTCTTCGCCTTTAGCCATTCCTTATAAGCCTTCCAATTACGCTTCCAATGACCAACTTCTTGGCAATGATAGCAAATTGCATCCTTTTGAGACACTTTGGGTTTAGTCACTTCGGCATTGGCAACCTTTGCCTTAGGTGTAGCAACAATTGGTTTACCTTTGCCTTCCATTTTGAACCATTTTCCTTTGTTAACCATTAACACATTTTCCGTATTAGGCTTCTTGATATTATTCTTTGCAGTCTTATGCATCGCATGCAATTCTAAAAGATTCTTATCCATGCAACTCATGTGATAATGCATAATGAAATGACGATAACTTTCAGGCAATGAATTCAATATCGTATCCGTAGCGAGTTCCAAACTCATTGGATTTCCAAGCCTTTCTAGACGCTCAATATGTCCTTTCATCTTAAGGATATGAGCACCAACCGACTGCCCCTCTTGCGTCTTGCATGCATTCAGGGCTTTCACAACATCATACCTTTCTTGTCTAGCTTGCACTTGGAACATTTTCTCTAAGCACTTAGCTAGATCAAAAGAAATGTTGGTCCCAAAGGTGGCAACAAGGGTGAAAATACAGCTAGAGGGGGGGGGGTGAATAGCTGTTTAAAATTTTTCGCCCTCTTTTAAAGACTGAACCTCTTGCTTACAAAATTCTCTTGCAGTTGATAATAGACTGCAAGTGATAGTATAAAATGCACAGCGGAATAATAGAGTGTAAAGCGGTTTTGAGAGGCGGTTTGTAAAATGCGGTTTTGGTGGTGCGGTTTTGGGAAGAGCAGTTTTACAAACACGTGTGGTTTTGACTTTGTTAACTCCAAACACTATTTCACAATAATGGATAGCTAAATAAAGATCACACAGAGACAAAGATAAATAATTAGCAAGCACAAGAAATATAAATGCAGAAAGTAAGAACACGCTATTTGGAGTGGTTCAATCGATAAACGATCTACGTCCACTACCAAGATGGTTAGTCTTGGATTTCTAAGAGAGATTTTATATTAAGTATTGTGAGATTACAAAGTACAATAAAATCTTTTCTATGAAGAACAAATCCAAAACTATAACCAGTGTATCTCAAATGAATAAACTATGTGTTTAGACAAGAGAGGTGTGTGTGTGAGAAACAAGATCAAGGCTCTTTAGATCTGTGAGATGTAGAGCACAATGATACTTGAAAGTGTTAAGGCTTGATTTCTGGGCTGGGGAATATTTCTTGAAGTATGAAGATGAAGATTCAAAGGACTAAGAATTTTCTGGGCAGAGCTTCAACTTCACATGAACACAGCAATTTCTCAATTTTTCAAGCAATCTTCAAATGGAGAAGATTGGGGGTATTTATACCCAAGCATCCAAAATGTAGCCGTTGGACACAGCTGTTGAAGGACAGTACTTGATGCTTTCTTATTGGTCCACAGCAACCACTTTTGTCCTTTGGTACAAAGAGTTGCAGATAAAGCCGATAATGCTCCACCGCAAGCAATGAGGTTTGGACACCTGTCACCTTTTCAAGATCCTTGCAGATCTTCTCTGACTTTGAATCACGTGACAAGATAAGGTGGTTGACATTGGATATTGCTGATGTGGATCACAAAGTCAAAGAGCGGTTCACTTCAAGTCTCAATCATTGGGGGCGGTTCTGGAGTACAGGCGGTTTGACAAGTGCGGTTGGTAACTCCAGTGAGGTTGCAAAGTGCGGTTGATAATGAGCTGCAAGGTGCGGTTCATCATAGGGCGGTTGCACTTGAGTAGTTCAAGAGTAGTTTCAAACAAAGGATTTCACCAAGCAAATGCTAAGGGCGGTTTTGCTAGGGCGGTTCCAAAGAAGTGGTTTGAAACTTCTGAACTGCAACTCTCAATTCCAATGAGTCTGTGCCAGTCTTCAAGCCTAATCTATAAAATGGACTTAACTAATAATTGAAGTCTAAGCTTCATTACATAGGGTCCTAAAGTCCTTAAAATAGACAGGAGGTTATGGTATCAATCAAATCTAATACAAATATAGGAGGGTTAAAACATGCATACCCAACAATCTCCCCCTATTTGATTGATGCCATTACCTACTATAACAAAAGCAAACATTGTACTTGGTAAGAACATGTCCATAAGAATTAACATGGTAATTCATGTCCCAAGTCAATGCACACACTTAGCTTAAGCTATAGATTTCTATACTTTCTAAAAGATGAAAACTTACAATGTGGAAAGTATAGAAATGCATTCAGTGCACTTAAGAAATTGTGAGTTTAAGTTCAAAGTGCGGTTCAAACTGAATGTTTAAACATCAATTCAAAATAGTGATTTTAAGTTAGAAAATATTTGAATGAGTTTTATAAACCAAAAGAAGTTTCATTGTTCTACAAACAGGCAGTTTGATATGAACAAGGTTTTGGAACCAATGATGCATTTTTCATTACTACCAATGCGGTTACACTTACAATGGTAGAGAAGCAAAATACAAAGGTTTTAAAAACAAAAGAAAGTTGGACAAAAATTACATGGAGTGTGGTCCAACAAAACAAAAAGGAGTTCAGCAAAAATGATAAAGGAATTACAAATGAGAAATCCTAATGCTGACGCGGTTGATGATGCGGTTGATGATGGCGCGGTTGATGTTGATGGCGTGCTTGCTCTCTTGGTTGATTGACTTCTTGCTGGGGCAGCTGCGGTTCAGAAGGTCTGAAGGCTGAGCTTTCACCTCGATATTTCTTCCGAGGGCTCGAGGTCTTCACTGCCCGGCAAGAGTAGTCTCAACAGATCGCAAAGGCGGTTACGTAATCCGCAGAACGTTCCAACGGCATCAACAGATCTAGTGTTTCCATCAACACTTTCCTTGATCTGAGTAGTGAATCCTTCAATGCAGGCCTTCAAGGAATTGTAGAATGTGAAGATCTCATCCTGAATGGCTACTGTTTGAGTAGAGAGAGCATCTCTAAGCGGTTCCGCATCAACAAATACATTCAGGTTGGACTTCAATTCCTTGATGGAGTTGTCTAGCTTGAGGTTGAAGCCTGCTTTGAGGTTCTCAAATCTGAAGGAAATGTCATCATCAAAATTCCTTACTTGCTCTTTGATACTGTCTCCCACTATGTTGAGATCAACATTTATTCTATCTTTAAGGGAGTCCAGTTCAGAAAAAATTTTCAGCTGCAAGTCATCTAGAGCGGTTTGGGAAGGAGCGGCTGAGGTTGAAGCTTGCTGCGGTTGGGTTTCTTGGAGGGTCTTCATGAAAGCTATCAGTGCAGAGTTGGTGGAGGTGACAAACTCACTGGAAAGATTTGTGAGCATTTCATGAAGTTGGGTTTTTGAAACAGCATCACCCATGGCACTAAGCACTCCTCGGGCAAGGTCTTCTTTAAAGCCCTGAAAACACTCTGTAGCTGCGGTTTTAACAGCTTCAGCGGTTTGGATAGAGGAACTTCTCTCCCCCTTAATGGTATCAATCAAAAAGGCTTTAAGATTTGCCAATTCTAGGGCTTGAGCATCCACCTTGGCTAGAAGGGTTTGGTTGGAAGCGGTTAGGGAATTATTGGAGGCCTCAAGAGCGGCATTTGAAGCGGTTAGCTTGATCATGTGGCCTTGGTTTAAGAGAAGTTGGCCTTGGATAAGATTAAGGGTTGAAAGAATTTGGGAGTAGTCTGAGGGTGCGGTTGTAGTTGAAGGAATTTGGGTGATTGAGGGAGGCGGTTGAGATTGTGTTGGAGGTGCGGTTTGGGAAATGGGTTGAAGGAGGGTTTGAAAAAGGCGGCTGGCAGGGACTGTATAAGGTGAAATTGTTGAGGGAGGAATTTGTTGTGTTTGGGGTAAAGGGATAGAAGCGGTTGGGATAGGTAAAGAGGGGATTGGTGTGGTTGAGATAGGAGCGGTTGAGGGTGGAATGTTGGTGGTTGGAATTTCAGAAGTTACGGGGTTGGAATTTGATGAAGAACTGGTATGAGAGGTATGGACAGAAACCGGAGGGGTTCTTTGCGGCTGAGGGGGTGCGGTTTCAGGAATGGGTGAGGTTTGATGAGGCGGAGTAGGAAGGCGGTCAGGAGTAGGGGATTTTTGAGGTGGTGAATTTGCAGGAGGAGGAGTATTGATGCGGTTAGGGGATGGTGTTTTGTCGCGGTTAAGGTTTGAAATAGAGATGGCTGGAGTGTGATGTGAGTAAGGTGGTGATTGGGCGCGGTTTGAATTTTGGATAGATGGGGAGCGGTTTGTTTTCTGAGGTGAGGGAGTTGGTGATTTGGATTGATAGGAGGAAGAATGAGATTTAGAAGGGGATTGGGACGGTGTATGGGAAGTGGAGTAGGAAGAAGATTTAGAAGGAGATGGAGAAGGGGAAGGTTGATTTCTAACTCTTTTAAGAAACCGCTTGGGGCCTTTGGTTGGGGTCTTCTTTTGGGCTAAGTGTTTGACCCTCTTTGGTTTCTCCCCCTGAGCGGTTGCAGCTCTTTGAGGTTGTGGAGGAGAAAGCGGTTTTGGTGATAGAGTTTTGGTTGGTGAGGAATGATGGGAGAGGATAGGAGATTGAGGTGGGGTTTGGGCAAGCGGTTTGGTTTGGGGCGGTTGAGAAGGTGGCGGTTGGGGAATAGGATCCTTTGTTTTACCTGAGGCAGCACCCTTCTCAGCTTGCTTCCTTTTTATTCTATCAATCTCAGCTGTATAGTAAGCAGCTAGCTCCTCATCTGTCATCTTGGCTAGCTCAGCCTGAGTTTCCTTTGCCTTTTTGGCCTTGGCAATCAATGGAGGAATAGATGCATCTTCCTCTTCTTCTTCTTCTTCAATCACTTCATCCAGAAGTGTCATCTTTTCTTTTTCTTTTCTTTGCTTTTTCTTGCTAGGGCCTGCACCAGATGCACCACGCGGTTGGGTAGGTGCGGTTTTAGATTTCTTTATAAGTGGTTCTGCAGGAGCTTTTCTTTTTCTAGAAACCGCCTTTGCAGCTTTAGTCAGGCCCTTGACCGCGGTAGCAGGGGTCATCTCAACAAAAGGTTCTTTGGGTTGGAAGGTATCAGCATCATAGAGAGCCCTGTAGTCATCATTGCCAAAAGAGAATCTGAAGGAGTGTAAAGTCTTGAGGCCTAAGGATTCTTCATCTCCCCAGTGATAGCAAATGTCAGGGGTAGTAGTCCTCATCTCTTCCAAGTGTTGATAATTGCCAAAGATGGCGGTCAGCAATCTCCCAAAGGGTCTCCACCTGGTATGCACATCTTTGGTCTTTAGCTGGTAAGCATCAATGCTGCTGGCCAGTTCTCTCATCAAGATCTTGGGCCAATGGAGCTTCATGCCAATGAAGATAGCACAGCAATACTGCCACTGATGAGAAGTAAAGTTGTTGTGGTTTCCAGTTTTTCCACACACAGACTTTCCAACTATGTAGCACAAGTGGCTCATCAGTTCTCCAAACTCTTTCCTTGCTATCTTCTTGTAGGAGCCAGACAAGGAATCCAGACTTCCAGTGAGAGTGGAGCAAGTAGCATCTTGAATCTCCTGGGATACTTCAACTGGAGCATTAGATACGTGGAATTCAAAGGTGCCTCTGATATCTAGGTAGTCAATAGAGACTTTGAATCCTTCTACAATTCCCACTAAGTTGGGGATCTTAGTTCCATCTGAAAGGACGGTCTCTCCTCGATCGCGGTCCGGTAGAATTGATCAATAAACAGAGGGATGGTATATGATTGCCGTTTGTTGAAGAGGGGAAGGATTCCAGAGGCTTTCATCTTCTTTATCATCTCTCTTCCAAGAGCATCAGTCTGCAACTCAGGTTCGTTTATCTCCCAGCCTGGCAGGAAATACTTGGTATTCTACAAATAAAACACACAAGTTAGAGCATTTTAGTAAAGTCACAGTTCATTATGCGGTTGGGGCACACATGCGGCTGGCAATAGTGCGGTTTTGGAAATGAAAATTTCCAACCACAATGAAACTGTGAACACAGGTAGGAAACAAATAAGAAAAACACAAAAGTATATACTTAGTACGTGGCATTGTAATCCAAGGTTATCCCACACTGCAAGCGGTGCTTAGAGAGGAAGGTTATGGTGTCCAGCCTATATACTTAGTAATACTTAAGTAATTTTAGCATGCGGTTTCAAAAGAATATGCGGTTTTGAAAACATGTCATGCGGTTCCGAGATTGCGGTTGAAGAACCAAAAACACATGCGGTTTTAACAATGCGGTTTTGAAACAAACATAAGTAATTATATGTGCGGTTTCATAACATGCGGTTCCATGAATGATGCGGTTCAAACAAGCAATATAGGCAAATTTTTCAGAAATTTTCTAAGTATGGAAAAACAAGATTAAAAGTTAGGGCAAACCAAAACATAAAAACTTTCTGAAAAAGATGATGAACAGTAACTTGAGTGCATGAAGAACACGAAGAACATCAAGAATAAAGATTTTGAAAAAGTTAACCAAAATGAACAAATAACATGTCAAAATGATCACATGGAGCAGTAGATTAACAATATAACACTAAAAACATCTACTTTACTCAGAATCACCCAGAAAATGAAGAAATTATAAAGTGGGTTTTCGAAACTAACATCTTCAAAAGTTCAAAATCAGTGTCCTAGATGATCATTGATCATAAAATAAAGTATATAATCCTAATCTAGTCAAGATTCCGAACATAACCCAACAAATTTCATGCAAAATGGTTAAGAAATGAAGAACATATGAACAAAAGTTAGGTTATGGTGTTCGAAGCTTAAAAGGTTCATCAATGGCGGATATGAGCAAGTTAAACAAGTATGATTGCAGAAAAGTAAGAGGATTAAAGTTTAAGAAATCATACCATGTCTTCAATGGGTTTGGGAGCCATTGATTTGAAGAAAAACTTAAATCTTTAAGACAGTTGAGAGTTAGAGAGAGAAAGAGAGTTGGTAAACTGACACAGAGAAGGTACGGTGCCAGAGAAGACATAATGGAAAGTTTGAAAAGGTATATTATGTCTTCTATTTATAGGAAAGGATTAGGGTTTGGCAGATGAAAGGACACATTAGCTTCACCAACTCAGTGAATCATTGCAAATTAGCACCCTTTCAGCTTCACACATCAACCAATGACGGCTGACTTGAAGGCCATTAAATGCCAATGTTCCCTTGCATTAAATGCTCTCAAAATTTAAATTTTCGTGGGAAAACATTTGCAAATAAACCCTTAAAGAAAAAATAAGGACTGAAAAATAAATAAAAAGAAGTTGAACAGCTTTTTTTTTTTTTTTTTTTTTTTTTTTTTTTTTTTTAACATAAGCAAAAGTTAGAAATTACTCCAAGTTGAAACGCGGTTGAGGTCCAAGCGGTTGAGCCGCAAAGATGCGGTTTTAGTGAAGCGGTTGGGTCAGTCAGCGGCGGTTGGACATCCTTGCGGTTTGGTACACACGGTTCAACAGTGGAATTGAAACTATACTCAACAACCAAGTTAGTTATTAAAAGGAATGGAATTTATTTAAGTTCAAGCATACCCATTTCTCCTCTGAGGAAAGAAAACCTCTTGGAGTCAAGAGCCTTTGTGAGGATGTCGCAACTGGGTTGTCTGTCCCCACGTACTCTAAATGGATATTCCTCTTCTCCACATGGTCTTTGAGGAAATGATACTTGATATCAATATGCTTGGTCTTGGAATGCATGACAGGGTTGTTGGAGACTGAAATTGTTGAAGTGTTGTCACACATGATGGGGCAATTCCCTTCATGGATTCCATAGTCCACCAACTGCTGCTTCATCCAAAGGATTTGACAAAGAACAACTACCAAGAAAGCAATATACTCACTCGTGGTTGACACCGAAACCGAAGCTTGCTTCTGCCGGCCCAAGCAACTAGTCTATTTCAAGGAAATGACAAGTACCACTAGTGCTTTTCCTGTCAATAGTACAAGCCGCATAATCGCATCCGAATAACCTACAAGATCGAAATTCGAATCTTTGGAATACCAAAGTCCAAGGTTAGTGGTTCCAGATAAATAGCGGATTATACGCTTGATCGCAATAAGATGTGCTTCTCTAGGATCTCGCTTGATAGCGTGCACATACACAGACACTAAACATGATATCGGGCCTACTAGCAGTTAAGTAAAGTAATGAGCCGATCATACCTCGATATAAAGTCTGATCAACTTTCTTACCTTTGAGATCCTTATCTAGCTTATTGCCGGTGGCCATAGGAGTATCATATGCTTTAGCATTTTCTAATCCAAACTTCTTTATTAACTCCTTGGTGTATTTGGCTTGGCCGAGGAAAATACCTTTCTTCGCATTGCTTGATTTGAAGCCCGAGGAAGAATGTTAATTCTCCCATAATGCTCATCTCAAACTTGCTTTTCATTAGCTTCTCGAAACGCTTACAAAGTAACTCATTAGTAGAACCAGAAATAATATCATCGACATAAATTTGAACAAGTAAAGTATGCTCATTATATTTGGCAATAAAAAGAGTTGTATCAATTTTACCGCGTTTAAATCCTTTTTCTAGTAAAAATTTAGAGAGAGTCTCATACCATGCCCTCAGAGCTTGCTTAAGTCCATACAAAGCTTTTTGGAGTTTGTAGACATGATTGGGAAATTTGGAGTCTTCAAATCCAGGAGGTTGGGCAACATACACGGTCTCTTGCAGTTCGCCGTTGAGGAATGCACTCTTTACGTCCATTTGATATAACTTGAAATGCTTGAAAGAGGCGTAGGCTAAGAAGATTCTGATAGCTTCCAATCTTGCAACTGGAGCAAAGGTTTCATCATAATCAATTCCTTCTTCTTGCCTATATCCTTGTGCAACCAACCTTGCTTTATTCCTAGTGATGCTTCCATTCTCATCCATCTTATTCCTAAATACCCACTTGGTTCCTATCACTCCTTGATCCTGAGGTCTAGGCACCAAAGTCCAGACCTTGCATCTTTCAAACCTGGTTGAGTTCTTCTTGCATAGCAACGACCCAACTTGGAATCTTGGAGTGCTTCATCAAGCTTCTTGGGTTCAACTTGATACAAAAGTGAAGTATGCTCATCATAATTTGATCTCCTTGTTTGAACACCGGAAAACAGATCACCAATCACATTTGTGAGGGGGGGACGGCTGACTTCACGAACCTCCGGGGTAAGTCCGGTTGGACCGAGGTTTGCTCAAGATCTTCAATTGGAACATCGTTAGATCCTTCAAATAAGTCATGGAATGTAAGTTGACGAAGAGGTTCTATAAGCCGGATAGGGGAATTCTCAACTTCTTCTTCCTTGCAGTTGCATCTGGAGTAGGAACTTCAGGTGCGGTTTGAAAATTGCGGTTTGAGGGAATGTCAGTTGAGGGTGCTGGATTTTGCTGTTGAGGTTCAGGTGCGGTTTGAGATGGTTCACCTGGTTCATTATGCTCAACAAAATCATCAACAATATTTGGAGCCAAATGTGGCTCAAGGAGAGAATGCTCATCAAAAGTAACATGGACAGACTCAACTATTTTTAAACTAGTTTTATTGAAAACACGAAAAGCTTTTGAATGTTTAGCATACCCAACAAAAATACCTTCGTCGGCCTTGGCTCCGAATTTACCTCTATTTTCTCTTCCGTTGTAGAGGACAAAACATTTGCAGCCAAAGATCTTGAAGAATGCAATGTTGGGGGTTCTTCCTCGCCAAAGCTCATAGGGAGTCTTGTTATAGGTTTTGTTGATGAGGGAGCGGTTCTGAGTGAAGCATGCGGTATTGATTGCTTCAGCCCAAAAATACTGAGGTAGCTTCGCTTCAGATATCATTGTCTTTCCAGCCTCAATCAACGTCCTATTCTTCCTTTCCACAACCCCATTTTGTTGTGGAACACCAGCTATGGAAAAATTGTGATCAATCCCATGGTCATCACAATACTGAGCAACACCGTTGTTCTTGAATTCTGTTCCATTATCTGATCGAACACTAACGATGTCGTCTTCTTTTTGAGTTTGGAGCCGTCTAAAAAGTGCGGTGAGAATCTCATAGCAATCATCTTTGGAAATCATCATCTCAACCCACGTATATCTTGAGTAATCATCCACCACCACTAAAGTATATCTATTTCCTCCAATGCCGGCAAGTGGTTACGGGTCCAAACAAATCTATGTGAAGCAACTTGTAAGCATCTTGAAGTTGATGGAGCGGTCTTGGTGAAAGACGACGCGGACCGCTTACTGCCGGCATGCACCGCATTTCTCTGGATGGTGGTCAGCCACTTTGGGTAAACCACGAACGAGGTTTTCCCTACCAATCTTTGCAAGATACTTGAAGTTCAAGTGGCTCAACCTCTTGTGCCATAGCCAACTATTTTCGCTCACATTCTTAGCTACAAAACAGAGATTAGTAATACTACATGCAGAATTTAGATCAATAATGTAAATATTACTCTTACGAATCCCTGTGAGTAGGGTGACGCCGGAAATGCTATCTTTGATAAAGCAATTTGATGACGTGAAGTTGCAAAGCATTCCTTTGTCGCAAAATTGAGAAATTGAAAGGAGGTTGTGCTTGAGTCCATCGATAAGAGAAACCTTCTCAATAGTTAGGTTTCCTCTCCTTATCACACCATATCCAATGGTCTTGCCTTTGTTGTTATCACCAAAGGTTACAGATGGACCACTTGCTTCAACGACATCTTCAAGTAATGATCTATCTCCAGTCATATGTCTTGAGCACCACAGTCAAGATACCATTCATTATCCTTGGAGTGACCAGCCATGAAGCAGAGGACCTGAAATGTAAACATTAAGAACGAGGTCCCCCTTTATTTCTTGGGTCCTGAAGTTAGCAACCCTTTACGACCCACACCTGTTTGACAGAAGGAGGTTTGCTCTTCCTGGCATTGGATGTGAACCGCAAAAGGTATTCTGCAGCCTTGTGACCTAAACCATCACACACAGAACATTTGTAATAGCTACAAGCTTCATGAGGTTTTACTAACTCCTTACTCTTCTTAGGAGTTGCATGCGGTTTTGGACAAGGAAGCGGTTTGGGAGGAGCGGTTCCAGCTAACATTCCAAATTCGATACAAAGGGAACAGGCTTTGGTTTGACCACGTATTTTCGGGAACGCTATTCCCGCTTTTGAAGGCAGGAGGAGCGGTCGAAGAAGAAGCGCGGTCGACCTGGAGTTAGCAGAACCGCCTTTTCCACTAGAAGCGGTTGGAGCAGGATTTTACCAATTCCATAAGCCATTTCCTCTTCAGGTGCTTCCACGTAATTCTTAGGTTTTAACACGTAATTCTTCCCATATTGCTTTCCTTTAGGGTAGACATAATTTACTTGTCTTCCTTTACCCTTTCCTTTAGCATGCTTCCCCTTGGGAATTTCTTTAGTTAGTTCCAAAATTTCCTCATCCTTTTCACTCGAGGATGCACACTTCTCCTCTTCCTCAGATCCAAACCCTAGACCATCCTTAGTTCCTGGAGGAACTTGGAAGTCCAAGATTTTATCCTTGGTGGATTGAGACTTGAGCCACGAATCAATAATCTTTTGACGATCGTCGATTTGGGTTACCAAGTCATCATTCCTGAGTTGAAGTGCAGCAACCTTAGTTTCAAGGATGCGGTTTTGATCAAGAAGAGGAGTCATCTGTTTGATTTGGTCCTTAAGATTAGAGATTTCGAGACCTCATCACGCTTTTCTCCGTCTTGTACAGATTAAGTTCATCATGAGCTAAGCTTAAGGCTTTCTTAAGATTTGAGAATTGATGGATCACCATTTCAGCTTCCTTGAACATCTTTTCATGTTCCATGGGAGAAACCTCTTCCACCATTTTTTTCAAAATTTTCTTTGGAATAGCTTTTGAAGGTGGAGCAGTTTTAGATGAGAAAATGGGACATGAATACGAACAATTTCCTATCTTAACGCTAGGAGTAAGTTTAATATCATCATCCAATTTATAATTTGGAAGTTTTGCAAAAACCTCCTTTTCCTCCATATCATGCAACTCAAATGATTCAGAATCTGAGTCATCAGAAGCGTCTGCAACTAAGCAGAGGTTAACCTCTTCGGTTTCACCGTCACTTCCATCCTCGTAATCTGTTTCAATCCAAGTTGCTAATTCCTTGGAATTCTCTTCCTCCTCAAGAACCATTCCCTTACGATGAGAAAATTTCGAAGGAAAAGTTTTCTTTTTCATATATTCATATTTAGGCCGTGGACACTCGGATGCAAAGTGGCCAGGTTTCCTACGCTTGTAGCATACCAAGTCACTCTTCTTCTTTGTATCTCGCAGCCCTAGAAAATGTTGCAGGAGGTTTGCCTTTTGAAAATGATTTTGTGAAAGGTTTTGAGGATTTTCTAAATTTTTGAAATCTTTTCACAAACATGGCAAAATCATCATCATCCATCTCGATGAGTGATGAGGTTGATATGGAAGGATCGGTGGTTTGATTGGATGTGGATGGTTTCTCTTCATGTTCCACTACGCACATAGAAAGTGATTTGGTTTTTCCTTCTATCTCTTCAATATGATTTAGTTTAAGTTCATAGACTCTAAGATTGGCATACAAGTTACTTAATGACCAAGTACCCAATACTTTGGAGTCTTCTAGAGAGGTAGCCTTATTTACCCATCTAGAACCTAAAGCAGATAGGAAAGTCATATTGATTTCCTTATCGGTTAAAGTTTTACCAAGAGATCTACAAGCATTAACTACCTCAACATAGCGATCGTAGGTTTGACGCAAGGTTTCGTTGGGTTTTCTGTTGAAGTTGTTGTAGGATCTTTCAACGGTGTATAATTTGTTTTCCTTGCACTCATCATCACCTTCGAGGTAGCTCTCTATGGCATCCCACATCTGCTTTGCGGTTTTGAGGTACATTACTTTCTGTAGAGTTGATACGGGGAGGGTTCCGTAAATGATGAACCTCGCCTTGCCGTCCAAGGCAACTATTCTCTTCTCTTCATCCGACCACTCATCTTTTGGCTTTTTGACCTCTCGGAGTTTCGCATTGGTGGTTGCATCGGTATTAGCCTTCATTGGAATTAGAGGGCCATTGATCACGCATTCCACCAGCATCTCATCTATGGTTTCCAAATGAATAAGCATTCGGCACTTCCAGATGTCAAAGTGGTCTTCGTCCAACATTGGAATGTGTGAATAGTTAACAGTAGTCATTGTCTTTGAGGTTGCCATATCGAATCGGCACACAAGTTGTTAAGCTTGAAAAACAAAGTGGTTTTAAAATGTGTTAGCTACGATACCACTTGTTGGTCCCAAAGGTGGCAACAAGGGTGAAAATACGGCTAGAGGGGGGTGAATAGCCGTTTAAAATTTTTCGCCCTCTTTTAAAGATCGAACCTCTTGCTTACAAAAATCCTCTTGCAGCTGATAATAGACTGCAAGTGATAGTATAAAATGCACAAATGGAATAATAGAGTGTAAAGCGGTTTTGAGAGGCGGTTTGTAAAATGCGGTTTTGGTGGTGCGGTTTTGGGAAGAGCAGTTTTACAAACACGTGTGGTTTTGACTTTGTTAACTCCAAACACTATTTCACAATAATGGATAGCTAAATAAAGATCACACAGAGACAAAGATAAATAATTAGCAAGCACAAGAAATATAAATGCAGAAAGTAAGAACACGCTATTTGGAGTGGTTCAATCGATAAACGATCTACGTCCACTACCAAGATGGTTAGTCTTGGATTTCTAAGAGAGATTTTATATTAAGTATTGTGAGATTACAAAGTACAATAAAATCTTTTCTATGAAGAACAAATCCAAAACTATAACCAGTGTATCTCAAATGAATAAACTATGTGTTTAGACAAGAGAGGTGTGTGTGTGAGAAACAAGATCAAGGCTCTTTAGATCTGTGAGATGTAGAGCACAATGATACTTGAAAGTGTTAAGGCTTGATTTCTGGGCTGGGGAATATTTCTTGAAGTATGAAGATGAAGATTCAAAGGACTAAGAATTTTCTGGGCAGAGCTTCAACTTCACATGAACACAGCAATTTCTCAATTTTTCAAGCAATCTTCAAATGGAGAAGATTGGGGGTATTTATACCCAAGCATCCAAAATGTAGCCGTTGGACACAAATTGTTGAAGGACGGTACTTAATGCTTTCTTATTGGTCCACAAAGAACCACTTTTGTCCTTTGGTACGGTAGGTTGCGCAGATAAAGCCGATAATGCTCCACCGCAAGCAATGAGGTTTGGACACTGTCACCTTTTCAAGATCCTTGCGCATCTTCTCGACTTTGAATCACGTGACAAGATAAGGTGGTTGACATTGGATATTGCTGATGTGGATCACAAAGTCAAAGAGCGGTTCACTTCAAGTCTCAATCATTGGGGGCGGTTCTGGAGTACAGGCGGTTTGACAAGTGCGGTTGGTAACTCCAGTGAGGTTGCAAAGTGCGGTTGGTAACTCCAGTGAGGTTGCAAAGTGCGGTTGATAATGAGCTGCAAGGTGCGGTTCATCATAGGGCGGTTGCACTTGAGTAGTTCAAGAGTAGTTTCAAACAAAGGATTTCACCAAGCAAATGCTAAGGGCGGTTTTGCTAGGGCGGTTCCAAAGAAGTGGTTTGAAACTTCTGAACTGCAACTCTCAATTCCAATGAGTCGTGCCGCCTTCAAGCCTAATCTATAAAATGGACTTAACTAATAATTGAAGTCTAAGCTTCATTACATAGGGTCCTAAAGTCCTTAAAATAGACAGGAGGTTATGGTATCAATCAAATCTAATACAAATATAGGAGGGTTAAAACATGCATACCCAACAAGAAACTTCCATGCGTTCAAGGTCCTTCTGAAGAGCCTTACACATGGTGGCAAGCATAAGGCAAGCAACATCATTAGAATCATCAACATGTTTCTTATGTTGCTCCTTATCTGGCCTTGAAGCATTGGCAGCGGGTTGAGGTGGAATGGGTTCGTCAAGAACGTACAGTTTCTTCTCTTGCCTAAGAATAATTCTTAGGCTTCTGATCCAATCAGAATAGTTTGTACCGTTCTCTTCGAGCTTGTCCTTCTCAAGGACGGATCGCAGTGTCAAGGGTTGATTACTGTAAGTTGCCATTACTACAATAAGTTATACAAACAATAAAACTTATAAGTATCAACGCATTTACCATCTAAGAGCAAATAATGTATTTCATAAATATTCCCACTAAATTATACACCTTCAAATACAAGCATGTATCATATAATCATAATGGGCTATGATCCATATTTCATTTGATTTTGGTTTAACTGAGTCAATTCCCTAAGTCAAGCTATTTAGGTAGATAATATCAATCATATCATGTATATGACTCTTAGATCTTTTATGAGATTCTATACACCTTATGTCAACACATGTTTTAATCCCATCTATGCCTTGGATCAAATCTCATTTGAAAGCACCAATTAAGTTTAACCTCTTTCAAACGTATAAGACACGGAACGATGCACCTAACTGAGTCAAAACTACATCAACCGTTATCTCATCTTGATCACAAATTAAGATATAATAATGATGCACCCAACTGAGTCGAAACTATATCAAAATACCCTAATATTTCACAAGTGTTCTAATCAAGGGGTGGCATGAAACTTAAACATTCAAGAAGGATTTACACATAGTAACAAACATTGCATGGTTGTATATGAAACTTATGTGTACATAATCATGAACACAGGATTCACAAACTATCCTAAACAAACAATTTGTTTCAAATCTGAGAATTTTACTAATCTAATTAATCAAATTAAACAGATCAATAACCCATGTAGAAGATCAATTACATCAATCAACTATTAATCATAATCATGGTATATCTCATATAAATGTTTTCTCAAAAACAATACACATAAAACTATAGATCTATTCCACTCAGCATGTTAAGCATATAATCAAATTACATCTAGCATGCCAATTTTATCCTAATCATGATAAAACACGGCTCTGATACCACTTTTGGGTTTTGGGGTTACAAATGTCACGGAAGTCTTTAACAAATAACACAAAACCCTAGCCATGAATCCGTCTAACATGAATAGATTAAAACTATGAAATACTTTTACATACCTTAACAACGATTCTATTTATACATTGTAAATATCCCTAACCCTTAGGGATAAGAGCCCCTTTCCTAGCCAAAAACGGAGTCTGGAGTACCTCGCGCGTTACAAGTAGTGTGTCACTTGGGAGCGGTCGCTTGCCTTGCTTGGGAGCGGACGCTCCCCTTGTCCAGAAACATTGTCTCGCGCTGTACATGGTGTGTCTCGCATGATAAAACCCTTATCCCCAGTATCCCAAAGTATCTGCCTTTGAGGCCCCCGCCTCACCTTCTGCGAGGCGCCCGCCTCACCCAAAATCCATTTTTCGGCCATTTTCAATCCGTTCTTTGTGTGTGACCCTTTAGGAATTATATTTTATGTTGGTAGTGAGTTGATACATCAACCTCACAAGACGTAAGTGAACTCTAGAAAGTCATTATGTCTACCCAATTAAATATAACATCAAAGCTTGACTCCTTGATAGATCAATGTCACAATCCATTTGTCCACGATGTCATATTGAACATAAGTCATGGTCCACGTCAACTTATATATTGTTCAATGCTATCTCGATTCTGAATATGTTGATAATCCAAGTGCATTTGATCTCTATCAAACCTCCTGAGTCTGGCCACACATTTCATCAATACCATTCATCGAGGGGCCCAAGCAAACATCTCTCTCCACGAGAGGGACAAATCCCATGTTGACTTATCATTCTTCCCTACAAGAATCCAATCGTGCCAACATAGCCCTTATTGCTATCCTATTAAAGATAGTGTTAGACTACATCAAATACAACGTTCATCATGTGGAAGACGATGATAATCTCATGTACAAAGGATTCTAATGACACGACTATAATGAGATTTAATCATGACATATATGACCATAGACCATGTCATAAATCTTATATGTAGGTCATGTCCAGTACCTTATTCTCTAACAAGTACCCATAAGTGTAATGTGCATCCCATGTATACAATCATCTCTATGATTATCCATTACCAACTTATACTAGTTATTCAAAATAACTAGGGACGCAGGTTATTATAATAAACATGCAAAAACATATAATAAACAAAATAAACATTCTCTATAATAAACGGTAAAGACGATTACATTAAGTCAAACATAACTAAACGCCTAGGGCATTACCCCAACAATCCCATCAACCCCAACCCATGATGGAAGATTGGACTGAGGACTCAATATTTTTTACTGAGCCCCCTCCTCACTCTCAAATTCACTTATCTCCTCCTCCATTAAACCTTAAGGAACCCTCACCTTGATCACCTCCATCTTCTCCTCAACCCCAACCGCAACCTCAATATTACCCCCTTTCACATACTGCAACCCTTTCAAACTCATCCTCACAATACCTTCCCTCAAAAAATGTTGTTCACTCTTCACCCCCTCCTCAAACCGCAGTTCCCCCAACTTCCACCATTCCTCCCCAAACTCAAACCGCACCTCAACCCTTACCCACTCTAACCGCACCCCAAACTATTCCATCGCAAATAATTCCAACTTTTATTCAAACCCAAACATTTTCCCATTCCAACCCGTCCTACCCAACCTCAACCCCAATCTATTCCTATCACCAGCATATTCCAAAATCTAAATACCCAATTCACACAAACCGCACCCCCTACCTAAACCGCACTAATAACCCAAACCTCCTTTACTCAACCTCATCCATCCTTCTCAAACATTCCTTCTTCATCCATTCCTCCTTCTAATTTCTCCCAACTTCTCTCTGCACTTCATGTTATTTAAGGCCAACTTCACACAAATCAGTGCCACATGATCAAGCTAGCCCCTGCAAACTGCTCTCTCCAAGAGCAGGTGAACTCTCAAACCCAAGAATTGGCTAAGCTGAAAACTTCCTTTGATGATGCCATTAAGGGGGAGAGAGACACAACAAACATTGTGAAGACCTCAGCTGAAGCATGCTTCTCAGCATTCAGACATGACTTAGCTTCTGGGGTTCTTCAGGCTTTGGGAGATGCGGTTTCAAAAAATTAGCTTCAAGAAATGCTTCAGCAGCTCTCCAACTTATTCTGTGAAATTGTGAATTCAGTCCTTAGAAATCTCAAAACTAAAAATTTTGAAGTAATCAGAAGCTCTAGACCGCATCCAAATTCAGACATGAGGTTAGTGTTGGACTCTATACAAGCCAACATCCAAAATGATGCTGAGGTCCCTAAAGAAGAATTAAAAATGAAGATTGATATAGTTGGTGATAGTCTAACTCCAAGGTTGACTAGTTTAACTGAAGAAATTAGGGACATGATGGATGCCCTCAAAGAAAGCATAAATGATAAACTCATCTTCAAATTCTAAGAAATGGATAATTCCTTCAGGGAAAATATTGCTGAGTTAGAGCCCAATTTACAGTCATCCTAAACCGCTCATGCAACCGCACTCCAAGACTCAATCCATACCTTCTACAACACTTTGAATTCCACCATTCATTTACAGCTAAATGGAATTTTGGATGAGGTCAAAGTAAATTTAGATAAGAATACTTCTAAGGTTACTGAGCTCAAGGAATAGACCGAATAAAATTCAAGAGCGGTTAGAGCCAACAATGCTAGAATGATAAGTGTAGTTAATGCTATAAGGGGAGTTGAAGATGCTCAAGAAAGGACCTAAGAAGAATTTAGAAGACTCAGAAGAATTTTAAGAGCTGAAAACTCTGCCTTTAACTATTCTATACCGCAAGCTGAAGATGCAATTGTGAATGGACCGCCTGCACATAATTTTGTAGACTTAGATAATCAGCAGGTTGCTCTACTTCATCCTCCCCAGTAAAACCGCACTTCTTGTAATTTTTGCTTCCTTTGTTTTTGTTTTACTGTTCTGTTATTTTTGTTCCTACCTGTAACTGTAAATTTCAAACCTTTTTTAAGGTAGTAATGAAAGAATGCATCATTGATCCCAAAACCTTGCTTATTCAAATCTTTTGTTTGTATAACAATGAATGTATTATTTTAAACCTCATACACATATACTTAAACTTAAAACTCATATTGTGTTTGATGTTTAAACATTCAGTTTAAACCGCATACATAAACTAAAACTCATATCTTTTATGTATACATTGAATGCATTTATATACTTTCAATGTGTAAGTTTTATGTATTTCAATAGTATAGAATCTATAACTTAGTCTAGTGTGAGCATTGACTTGGTACATGATTTAACATGTTAACTATTATGGACATATTTTTACCAATTACAATGTTTGCCTTTGCTATAGTAGGTAATGTCATCAATCAAATAGGGGATGATTGTTGGGTATGTATCCCTTCTAGCCTTAGCTTTAATTTGATTGATATCATAACCTCATCTATATTTTCTTGACTTTAGGCCAATATGTAATGAAGCTTAGACATCAATTTTTTAGTATAAGTCCAATTTATAGAATAGGTTTATTTAGGCTTGAAGACTGGTACAGCTGCATTGGACATGTGGTTTTAAGACAAGAGGTTTTGAAGACATACAAAACCGCATTGCTAGTACAAACCTCATGGATGAAAACTGCACTTAGCAAACGCTTGTGCAAACATTATCTGTAAGTACGCCAATCCAATTCGCTACCCTTTTTTAGGTGAATTTTAATATGATAAAATTGCACTTGGGGCGTTTTGGTAAATTCCCGGTCCATTCCGAGACTTCCGAAAACATTTCATAAGTTTCTTGCGAAGGAAGTACTTTGCTCATGCAAAAGGACCCACAAGGAATAAAGCCAGTTTGGACCTTTTGGTAATTAACCTGGAATGTTCCAGAACCAGGTTTTGGCGCCAGAAACAGTTCTGGACATGTTGTGTCACGCGACAACTCGAGCCATGGAAAACAGACACAGGAGGTCGTACGACACAATGTGCCCATCATCAACAGCTATAATTAGAGCCCTGCACCTTTCATTTCAGGATCCCTTTTCCACTCCCTAAAGTGACTCTGCCAAAATATGCCCAGAATACCTCCCCTCTCTCCCAAAACACACACAACACCAACCAATTCCTCCCAATTAAACCCCCCCTTCATACATAATCCACCCATCTACTTCCATACCTCACACACACCACTGAAGATCCAAGACCAGAAGCTCCTCCTGTGATCGAATCAATGTACTGCAGCTGATTAGAAGGCTAATACACCTAACTTGGTGTAGTGGTGGTGGATCTACAAGGGTAACGATTCCCTTTCTCTATATCTCTCGTATTTGTTCATTGCATAATCAATTCAGTTCAATTTCAGTTCCTTGGACTTGATAATTAGGCTCCATCCGCCTTCAATTATCAAGTCCCAATCGCAATCTCTCTGTTTAAACTGTTGTGTTTAGTATTGTTCATGCTTATGGTTTGATCTAAGTGAATTTGTTGTTTGTTTGCCAAGGGAGTGTGGATCTCTCCATATCCACACCCCCTTGGTCGATTCGTTATTAATTCATTGTTTCTGAGTTGAATTGGTATTGTGTTTGGATCTGAATCGATCCCCGTTGTTTTTGTATTTCAAATTGTAAGGTCCTTGCAGATGGGTAACCTGTGTCACACGACACAATTGGACATGTGGAGTCTTGTGTCACGCGACATAAGTAGCCCTATGCAGAAGATCATCATTTCAGTTGTAACCTGTTCTTCCTCGTTGTAAGTGGGACGTGGCCTCCCATGGTAAATGGTTCACAAGTTGTAATCCCTCAGTTGAGCAATAAAACAAAGCATTAATGTGCATTTTATCACATATCTTGTCACACACAATTCGAACACACTTATGAATGTTTTGAATGTTGAACATAGAAAGACTCGTCTGCGGACGAGGCGTGTTGGGTGAACTCTCGGTTCTTCCCAACACGTAACCTGACCCTCGAACCCAAAATTCTCTTTTCAAAGGTTTTCAATGTTTCCTTTAAAACGGCGTGGCGACTCCTAAAATATTATTATTTTTTCGGCAAGCGTACATTCAGTGGCGTCTCCGCTGGGGACGGGAAACTTGTTTTTCAAAAGTGGGTCAAACTTTCGTTCATGTTCAACATCATTCTCATTCATTTGTGTGTGCTTTGTTTGTGTCATTATATGTGATGTTTGCATCTTGTGTGCTTTATTTGCTGTCCTTGCTTCCTGTTTTGGTGTGCTGGTTGCTTGGGGTTGAGCTATTATATTGAGCTTAGGGGCTGGGGCTGGGGCTGGGGCTGGTTTTGGCTTATTATTTAGGATTCTGGAAATGGCTTCTTTTGTCAAGCGACAGAACCTACTATGGCTGTCCTGAGTCACCCGACAGAAGTGGCCAATTTACAGGATTTGATTTCTTGGTGCAGGTTGTCATTGTGGAGCAGTCCCCCATTATCAGATTATTGATCCTTTGATTATTGTGCTCTGTGGGGTTTGTGTGTGTGTAGTTTTCCTTTTATCACCCCTTTTCAAATAAACAAAAAAAAATCCATTTTTCGCAAATAAAGGAACATAGTCATCCGCACACTACGTCACGTAGATCTAGAACCCTCGGGTGCGATTGCCGACATCGCGGACGGCCATGTAATTCGCCTACGCTTGAGCACCTGAAATCAAACCTATCCCCCTAGGGCATCATAGGTGGCGCCACACTTTAAAGCTTACCCATGGTTGGTTTTTGGATACAACATTTTTTAATCACACTAAAATGAGTTGTTTTGAAATTTGTAATAGGCCTTCACACTACCAGAAAAACATGTTTTAGCGGCGGAAATTTCCGTCGCTAAAACCAAATTTCCGTCGCTAAATATAAACATCGACGGAAAAATTCCGTCGGTGGTCCGCCGCTATCATCCCGCCGCAGTTTTTCGACGGCTCAAATTCCGCCGGTATATTTTGATTTTACCGACGGAATTAATTCCGCCGGTGATTTTTTGACATTAGCGAAGAAAATTTCCGCCGCTAAATTAATTTAATTTAATTTTTATTTCAGCGACGGAATATTCCGCCGGTGAAATAAAAATTTAATTTAATTTTTATTTTCACCGGCGGAATATTCCGTCGCTGAAATAAAAATTAATTAAATTAAATTAATTTCAGCGGCGGAAATTTCCGTCGCTGGAATAAAAATTAATTAAATTAAATTAATTTCAGCGACGGATATTTCCGCCGCTGGAATTAATTTAATTTAATTAATTTTTATTCCAGCGACGAAAATTTCCACCAGTGAAAATAAAAATTAATTAAAATAAATTAATTTAGCGGCGAAAATTTCCGTCGCTATAATTAATTTATTTAATTAATTTTTATTCCAGCGACGGAAATATCCGCCGGTGAAAATAAAAATTAAATTAAATTAAAATTAAAATTGATTGATATAGCGGTGGAAATTTCCGTCGCTGAAATAAAAGTTAATTAATAAATTAATTTCAGCGACGGAAATTTCCGTCGCAGATAATGAAATAAATAATAAAAAAAAAAATTTAAATATCAATTAACCAAATTTTTTTGTACCTGATATAACAATTCAATTTATAAAACTAAAACTATAAAACTAAAAACCAAATATCAGCGTACCAAACTAAACTAAATATCACCGTACCAAATCGGGGGAGAGGGGGAGAGGGGGGAGGGGGGGAGGGGGAAGAGGGGGAGAGGGGGAGAGGGTGGGGAGGGGGAGAGAGGGGGGGCGGGCTCCCGCGGGTACCAAATATCACAAATGTTTACAAACAAGTATAAAATAATACCAATCAGCGTACCAAACTAAAAACCAAAATCAACGTACCAAATCGGGAGGGGGGAGGGGGGAGGGGGGGAGGAGGGGGCCGGGGCTCCCGCGAGTACCAAATATGACAAATGTAATTATTATAAACAAGTCTAAAATAGTACTTAAACTCGGGAGGGGGGAGGGAGGGAAGAGGGGGTCGAGGCTCCCGTGGGTACCAAATATCACAAATGTTATTACAAACAAGTCTAAAATAGTACGTAATCAACTCGGGGGGAATTAGGGGGGAGGCTGGAAATTACCCTGGTCCATACGAGCCATCAACATTGCAAATTTTCTATCAGTCTCTGCATGACGCCGATCATTCTCCTCTTGCATCTGCGCCTGAGCCGCCAAAGCCTCCTGCATATGCGCCTGAGCCACCAAAGCCTCCGCAAGCTTTGCCCTATCCTCTGCAGCCTCGCATCTCTCCTCAGCCAACTCAGCGTGCTGAGTGTCGACCCTCGGATCATGATACATGGGCGGGACAACATTTGGCCGACGGCCGGTCGACGTCGACGGGCATTGCCGCTCGTAATCCCCCATCCCTAACACTCGGTCTCCTCTCTTTGGATGTCCCTCAGAGGCGACCGAGCGCCAAACATCAGGCACGAAGGGAATGGGCTGGTCGGGAGGCGTTCCTTCGAGAAAAACGGCGGCTTGATATGTACTCTGTCAAAATAAAACAAACAATTATAATCATATACACAATGTAATGTACATAAATAAATTTACATATTCAAAATCAAGTCATTTAATGATAGTTTACTTACAAAGGCATTAGCAGAGCGATCGTCAACCCATTGCGAAGGTTGATCGGGCGCTGTAGGAGTCCGAACATGGGTGCTGACGAAAACATCAAAAAAACTGACATTCGGACCATGATCCCTTTCCTATAAATAAAATAAGCGAGATTATTACTTTGAAATTGTATAAATGCAACATTTAAATTGATTTAAAAGCATGCATATACTACATTTACACTAAAACCATGGATTTCATAGCATCAACATGGCTCCCAGCTAACATACGTACATAAACCTATTTAAAAGCATGCATACACTACTACATTTAAACTAACATACATACCATGCGGTAGTGATGCTCGCCGACCGGGATCGTCCCCATGGTATGCTTCGTCGCTGACCCCGAGGAGCCTGCTCTATTTGCCTTAGCCTGTTCGGCCATAGCTTTCGCCGCATCCGACGCCCAATATTCGAAAAATTGAAGAAACACCTCCTCGGTCATCCAAGAAGGTGTTAAGGGCTGTAATTTCGCCTCGAGCCGCTTAGTATAACATTGTTTCTTCGTGTTACCTGTAAAAAATTTGAATATCTTGTAAACATATAATGATGACATTATAAAATTAAAAGAGTATAATCATTGTTAATTAAACTAATTAAGGATAGATAAATATGTTACCAATATGATCCCTAAATAGCTTCGAACACTGTTTATCGAAAACAAATCTAGCCGTCGCCTCGTCGATTTTCGATGCCCAACAAAATTTCCCCTACAACATATAATGATAACATTACAAAACTAAAAGAGTATAATCATTATTAATTATAACATTTTAATAACAAACTAACATTTAAGTTTTAAATAAAAACCATTAACACATTACCTTAAACTCCTCCCACGCATTCTCTTTCTCCCCCGGTGGCAATGATTTCCAGTTGGGCCAAAACTCTGTCATGAGCCGAGACCGCCAATACTGCCCGATCTTTGTCCCTGGGCTAGGGTATCCACCTACAAACCTGCCAAGTATATTTATACAATAACATTTTAACTTAAATAATGAATTATATATAAAACAAAAAGGAAACAACTTATATCAAATTAATGAAGAGTTACTTACTGGTCATAAAGTGACGATATCTGGACAATAATCCTCCCATCAGAATCGACAAGAGTATGAGTATCGGCCCCAGAGGTGGAGCTAGTACTACTACGTGTAGGCTCGACATCGGCATCATCAGTACTGGATCGGGACGGTTGCGTCCCAGTAATAGATGTGTAGACGGGCCGTGTTTTCCTACCCTTTCTACTAGAACTCATATCTAAATACAGTAAAAATATTAAAATATACTACTTTAACAATAGGAAACAATATATTCACAATACATATAGCTCCTTGAGATTAAATGTTCAACAAAAATCTAAAGCATTCACACAATACATATAAAATTTTAAAGTTCTAATAATCTAAAGCATTCACAATACATATAAAACTTTAAAGTTCTAATAATCTAAAGCATTCACAATACATATAAAAAAACTTTAAAGTTCTAATAATCTAAAGCATTTACAATACATATAAAACTTTAAATTTCTAATAATCTAAAGCATTCACAATACATATAAAAAACTTTAAAGTTCTAATAATCTAAAGCATTCACAATACATATAAAACTTTAAAGTTCTAATAATCAAAATCATTCACAATACATATAAAAATTTAAAGTTCTAATAATCTAAAGCATTCACAATACATATAAAACTTTAAACTATTATTAATCTTCGTCCCCATCATCATCACTGGACTCTGAATTACTACAAAACTCGAGTTCTTCATCTTCGTCTTCGGACTCTGATGAATCAAACTCTAGTTTGACGTCCTCTTCCTCTTCCTCTTCCTCTTCCTCTTCCTCTTCCTCTGATTCATCAATTTCAATGTGCGCGAGATGACCTGAACGAGGCGGAGGAGGTGGCAAATTCACTGGTAAGAAATCCTCCTCGGGTTCATCAACATTTTGAGGAATATGAGTGACATCATCTAATGGATGATTAGCTGATGAAACGTTAGGTGGCACTGGCATTTCATCCTCTTGATAGGGTGTTTCTAATGATGACTCTGTAGTTGTCAACGAGGGTAGGTTGTCAATCATGCTCCTAGCCTTGGTCTTCCAGACTGCCCACCATCCGTCGGGTCGCCGACGATGGTAGGGAGTCATGTATACCTGTTGTGCTTGAGATGCTAAGATGAAGACGTCGTCGCCATTATGTCTGGACGAGTCCATAACATCTACGAGGTCAAATATGGCGTGCTTCTTAACACCTCGCACATCATCTCACCAATCAAAATTGAACAAGACAACATTGTTTCTACCCAAATACTCCACCTCGACTACTTCTTTCAGGACGCCATAATAATCAAGGTTTCCTTTAAGCTTCACACCGCTATTCCACGTTAATTTAGAGCCCCGATAAGATTTGGTATGAAACACATAGCCATTCAAGAAATAACCGTTGTATAAATTAACGTTCAAGTACGGAGTTCCTACTAAATGTCTTAACCTCGCAGCTTTGGCATCACCCGGATGTTCAGCTATCTATAAGACAATATGTAACCAATTTAATACAATTTTAAGATTGAATGTTTAAAAGAGTGTATAGATTAAATTTGAATGAAACGAAATATTTACATATTTCTTTAGCCAGTTTGGAAATTATCTGTCTGTCCTAGTTGCGATGAGTTCTGGAGATAAATCCTGAGCTAAATCTTCAAACATTCTGCAATAGGGTTAAACAAGGCATTTCATATGCAAGTAATTAAACATGCATAATTTAATTGACGAGGCATAAACATAACATCAATGACTTACTTGATATATTCCTCAACCTCGTCACAGTTAAGAAGAACATACATTTCGACCGCGGCAAACTCTTTAGCGGTTAACGTACGTGTACCAACCCGTTTGCCGAGGAACCGACTAGGGGATGAAAATAAAGAGATGTTTCCAATAGACGGACAACCACCATCGTAATTGCGGCCAACCCTAGTCAATCTCGTATCAACATCAGGAGGAAAATATGTTCCGACAAAGGCGACAATCTCATCTATAATAACAGCCTCTGAAATTGAGGCCTCGACCATGGCCCTATTGCTCATCTTCCTTTTCAATTGGCCTAGATACCTAAAATTCATTCGTAGATTAAAACATAAATAATGTTAAAGAAGGTATATTGTTAACGCTCAAATTTTTAGAAATAGAATAAATTCAATTACCTCTCAAATGGATACATCCATCTGTATTGAACTGGACCACCGACTCTAGCTTCGTATACCATGTGGACCGGTAAATGCTCCATAGAATCAAAGAATGAAGGAAGAAATATCTTCTCAAGTTTGCACAAAGTCACTATGATGCTCTCCTCAAGCTTTTTCATGTGATCAACACGAAGTGTGGTCGATGTTAACGCTCGGAAAAACTCACTTAACTTTGTTAATGCCACCCAGATATTCTCAGGCAAGAGACCCTTGAGAGCAATCGGAAGTAGTCTATCCAGCAAAATGTGGCAATCGTGACTCTTCAAACCCTGCACTTTCCCCTCCTCTACATTGACACAGTTACCAATGTTAGATGCGTAACCATCTGGAAGCCTTAAATCCTTTAGCCATTTAAGGAGGAGTTTGTTTTCCTTTGTAAGCACGTATTGAGCCACCGGTCGAACTGGTTAACCATTGACGTATGCCATCTCTATGGCCGGCCTCTTACAGATTTCCTTAAGGTCCATTCGACCTTTCTCTGTGACTTTAGTTATTGCCTTGAAATCCATCAACGTGTTAAAACATTATCGAATACATTCTTCTCAATGTGCATCACGTCAAGGTTATGTCGAATGAGATTTGTTTTCTAGTATGGCAGCTCCCAAAATATACTCCTCTTGGTCCAGTTATGGGAAGTCCCAAACCCTTGTATTTTGGTCTTCGAAAACTTTTTCCCCCACCGAGGATCGGGCAATCTAGATACCTCCCCATAGACCGTGTCACCACTAAAACGAATCAGAGCCTCATCATGGTCAATCTTGTTCTTTTAAACGCATTCTTCTGGGTCCTGAATGGGTGGTGCTCCGGAAGAAATCGTCTATGGCAATCGAACCAACATGGTTTTCCAGAGTGCTTGAGCGTGAAAGACTTTGTGTCACTCATACAATACGGACAGGCCAACTTCCCGTGGGTGCTCCAACCCGATAACATCCCATATGCAGGGAAGTCATTAACTGTCCACATCAACACAGCCTTCATGTTGAAATTCTCTCGCTTGAAAGCAACCCACGTTTCGACCCCATCCTCCCAAAGCTGTTTCAATTCGTCCATCAAAGGTCGGAGATAGACGTCAATGTTCCTCCCAGGGTTGTTTGGGCTAGGGATGAATAACAACAAGAACATGTAGGGATCACTCATACATAACCAGGGCGGAAGATTGTAGACAGTGGCTATAATCGGTCAACAAGAGTAAGATTTTACTCCAGGACCAAACGGATTGAAACCATCAGAGCAAATGCATAACCGTATATTTCTTGCTTCAGACACAAAGTCAGGATAAGTCTCATCAAAGTGTTTCCATGCCTCCCCATCACTGGGATGAATCAACACACCCTCTTCACGTAAACTTTCCTTATGCCAACGCATTGTTTCTGCAGTAGATTTAGACGCGTAGAGGTGTTGCAGTATTGGAATCAATGGCATGTAACGCAACTGCTTATGTGGTTTGTTTTTCTTGTGTTTTGAAATACCCCTCCGATTTGGCTTATATCTACTTTGTCCGCAAATTGAACACTCTGTCTTCTGTAAATCTTCCTTGTAGAATAGCATGCAGTCATTCTTACACGCATCAATCTTTTAATAACATAGCCCAATCAGCCCAACCAACTTCTTTGTCTCATAAAAGTTTGTAACCATCTTATTCTCTTTCGGCAACATCCGCTTAATTGCTTTCATGATACGATTATAAGCATCGGCTAATATTGCAACCGCCTTTATGTTAAGGAGCTCAGCCACAACCTCCAACACACTGATCTCCCAACCTGGATAGACCTTCTCTTTTGCAGAGTCCATAGCATCAATAAATTTCTTGGCTGCAGGGGTTGGTTCTTGCTGTTGGTTCTCTGACCAATCGAATTCAGGACCGGCTACATCCCTAACCATATCTTCCATATTCAAAGGTGGTTCTTCATTGTTCTGAATAATAGGTTCGGGTTCGGGAGGTACATGAATATTCCTGGGGGGATTATTCGCAACATTTGTGTGCAATATCATTTGCTCACCATTACGAGTCCACCGTTTGTACCCAACTTCAAACCCGTTACGCAAAAGATGTTTCTGAGTATTGATCAAGCTTAGATACTTGACATTACAACACCTGGTGCATGGACACCTAATCTTACCATCATTATTCATGTGACTGGGATTTGATTTAGCAAATTCAATAAACCCCTTCAACCCTCTTATAAACTCAGGATTGATACTGCTATGATTCGGCAACTTCCGCTTGTACATCCAACTACGATCATCGTTAACAGACATCACTCCTGCATTGCAATCCATATATTATACGTACACTCAATTTAATCGACGGATGAAACAAAATTGGGATGTTAATAATTATTTGATTTTTCATAATATATTAACAGTTTAGAAGTAATTAACGTATTATCATTCACTAAATTTGAATTACAAACTTAAAAGCAACACAGATCTTCTTAAAATAAAGTGTCTAGGAACTCGTTCCCGCTTCCGAACTCGAATCTCTACTCTTCCTCTGCCTCAGTCCCCGGGAGGTCTTTGGTCTAGGTATGTCAAAAAAGTCAGTCTGACCTCGTCCTGGTTCAGGTATCGTGTGAGCCGGTGGATCAATCAGTTTGGTAGCTCTCAGTACTGCTCTTTCCTGCCTCAAGGCCTCTCTGTGAGCTATCACTTCGGGATCATTTCTCAAAGCAGCTCTCCGAAGCTCCCGTCTCTCACAATCTGCTGCAATGTCGCCAGTGATTTCATCAGGGTTGCTCTTGGCCTCTATGTCTCTCAATGTCCGGCTGGAAGAATAGTCTGCCCCAAAATACTCTCGACATCAAGCCTCTATCATCAGCTGTATAGGACCTTGCTGCTCCTCGTACCATATCAGATACTCGGTGGTCAGAAATGTGCTACCTCTAGTCTAACAGAGTAGTGGTCGTATCGGAAGAAATCTCTCTAGAAATGCTCTGCCAAAGAAATTTGTAGTCTGAGGCTCAGTCATAATCATCGGCATGGTATTAGTCGTCAACTGCTCTCTAAAAGTCCGAATGGTCTCGTCGCGGGTATCCGTACTGCTCGCTCACTAGAGATGGAATGCAAAAGGATGATACATGTAGTCCCTAAGTCGGACAATCACCGACTCGTCCTACATATCTCTCATAGTCTGCAATCCCCATATCGGAATCCAATAGTACAGGTTTGTGGTCTCATATCGGACCAAGGCCAACCTCCTATGCCAACTCTCGCAGCGGCATCCCTCAATATCCTCGCGCCGTCCGGTCACCCAAGGTAATGCCGTCTTCCCCCTCCGGCGTGGCGAGATCAAGCGCAATCTCTCATACAGCCACAATGATAGTAATTTGGGACTGCCTAAACCCATGTACTCGGATCCTCCGGCTAATCTATCAATGCCGTGGTATGTCTCCGCTAGCAACAAAGGGAATGATGTCCATCGCTCCTCGTCCAAATTGAATATGCCGGATGTCAACTCCTCGATCACCTCTCACCGCCCGATGATCTCTAACAGCGTAGATGGACACACTCCGATGTAGCCGCAGAAGTAGTGCGCAGATGTAATGAGCAACATGAATATATCTAAGGAAGTGGATAGATCAAACGATGGGGCTGATCCGACTCAATCTGGCTATATGAGTCAAGTCTATGAATCTATCCTCAACGACAATGTGCGATACCCAGTCTGCTGATAATCCCAAGAATTCAGATAGTTGCTCCGTAACTGATCGTCTGTCTTGGGGAAATGCCATAGTCCTCGACTCAGCCACACCAGTCAGTGCTCGGAAATCCTCCATCATTAGCATCAGATCGTTGTACGATAGGGTGAACACATGTCGCTCCGAATCCCAAAAGCACGAAGCAGCTCGGAGCAGATCCTAATCAATCTTCCAATCTTTTAGAGACCAGATGCATGGCATGCTATACCTCCTGTCAATAAGTTTCCGGTGTTGTTTTTGGTGAAAGCGCGAGAGTTCAAGAATGTCTTGTTGAAATTGATACTCTCGGGAAACAATTTCTCCATTGTAATGCTCCATGCTGCCTTAAATTGGGGCTGCTGGGATTTTTTACCTACTAATATTGTGAATAATTGTAAATTGTTAATATTTAAAATTAGGTTTAGAATTGGGGTTGGCTTCTTAGTATCAAAAAATCTTGAGCTCTAGTTCAAACTAAACTAAAGGATAATGGTGTCCCTACCTAACCACTTACACCCCTAGATATAACTTTATACAAATTAATTGTCATATAGGTTTCAAATTTTACAATTCTTTAGCAGCAATATAATTATTAAGCAAACAGTATATGCTTCCAACCAGTTTTAATCAAGCATGAAACCTAATTAAGCTAGAACATTTACTAATTTAATTTTATCTCTTGTTATAGCAACATAATTATTGTGCACTTTATTAATATATGTTTCAGGCAGCTTAGTTGGTTAGGTAGTTGAAATTCAACACTTGTTGACATGGAATCAATACCTACTCTATCCTTTAAGTGCCTGTTTGATAAACCTATCCCATCCCGAAATGCACGATTATATGAAATGCAAATATCACTTTGTCTACTTGCTTTATAATCGAAAATAAAGAAATTTCGGCTTTTGGATAGACCTAAATTATTATTATTGTGAATAATTTTAAATATTAATATTTAATTCTTTGTTGTAAAATATATAATTTTTCAATGATGAATTAAATTAACATTTATAAACAAGATGAGAGTCTTTCTCATCCACAACTATCAAAACCCTATCCAATCTTTGACCAAGAAAGACAGAGCAAACAAGTTCTCGACTGTCTGAGCAAAAGATTTTCTGTTTAATAAGAAATTTTTCCAGTTTCACTGTCCTCTTCTCTCTAAGGATCTCAAACATCACAGCCATGTTTGTGACAGTGCCTGTTTTACTCTTCACTGGTGTTATACGGTCACAAGTAAAAACAAGGTAACAGTATAACACCAGTGAAGAGAAAACAGACATTGTCACAAACCTGGCTATAATGTTTGAGATCCTTAGAGAGAAGAGGTCAGTGAAACTGGAAAAACTCTTATTAAACAGAAAATCCTTTGCTCAAACAGTGGAGAATTTGTTTGCTCTGTCTTTCGAAATGAAAGATGGACGGATTTTGATAGCTGTGGATGAGAAAGGCTCTCATCTTGTTTATATTTTAAGATGTCAACCACCAACCACAATACCCTATAAGCAGTGCCACTAAGAGTTTTCTTCCTAATTTTAGACAATGATTAGGAGTCTAATTCCTTAACAATACTTCCATCCAAGTCTTCCTAATTTTAGACATTCACCCACCTCCCCCTTTGACTTTACACAAGATCCGACCTAAGGTGCATCTTGGGTGCCAGGATTGATATCAGGCGCTCAAACGTAGGCGACATAGAGATTCATGAGGTCCTCATGAATATCTATGTTATTTTTAATGTATACATGTATCCCTCCCCTCCATAGCTTTAACATTAACTTTACTAGGTTAAGAAAAGAAATGGAACATTTTATTTATTAACTTTACTAGGTTAAGAACAAGAGATTCATGAGGTCCTCATGAATCTCTAGTTCTTGAGCGGAAATATTACTATTGTTTCCTCTTTCCGGACATTTTTATAATATTTAGTAAATAAATGAAGGTACCAAACATTTATTTATTCTTTAATACTTAAAACTACAGATTTTATAATGAGACTCCATTGTAATTCTCAAAATTTAAACATTCAAACATGCCACTTATCTGACAAGGCAACAACTAGCATCCCTATTTAATCAAGGTTGGACTTATGCTTTCCAAACAAAATTATTGATTGACACGGAACATAGAAATGTAAGCTGGGTCAACTTAAAATATTCTTTGAAATAAACATGAATCCCCATTTCCATATAAAGGAAAACGTTTGCATTCAATTTCAAGCAAATAATGATCAGATATAAGGAAACATCTCAAAAACAGCTCAATAGGAGTTTGACGGAACAGATTATTAAAGCTAAATAGCGAACAGAAGAAAGCCCTTATCACAAATCCATTACCATTACCATTACCATCAAACCACACGCTTAAATTGCAACGAGCCAAGTACATAGCAACCAGACTTATGCCACATATGCTCCAAAAAAAAATTCTATAAAAAAGCAGCACGCTAACATGCAAGACTTTCTAACCACCCCGACCCATAACCCTTTTAGTAACAGCTAGTTCACGACCTCATTAACTTGTTTAATTCTTTCATTTTCTTCTCCTTAGCAACTGCTTTCACCTCTTAAACCCCCTTAAAACCCTATAGAAACTTAACTAACATAAAAGTCCAACGGTTTCCAGCTTGCCATTGTCAAATAACCAAATTTCGAATAGCAATCCTCAACAGTACCAATTTTTGAGACAATAATGAACCTACTGAAATTCTAGGTTGTCACTAACCCAGATTGATTTCGCATAACTCAACACTAAGCAGCAAAATCAAGGGTATATTCAAATACCAATCCTCAACAGAACCAATTTCTGAGACAAGCATAACAATTCATATACTTCAAATCAAACGGTAAATTGAATTACTTGGGCCAAAAAGAGAAATCATGTTTCAATTAATGAACACAATTTGATTAAATTGATCGAGGGTGATGAGAATTTGACCTTGTTCGTGCGTTCATGAGAGGGACGGCGGTCGTGGCGGTGATAAGGTTGAGAGCATCGGCTAGAGAGAGGAGGGAAGGAGAAACGGAGACGGTGGAGAGGTGGACGGCCGGCGAGGGTGGACGGCGGCGGTTTGAGAGCTAGGGAAGGAAGAGAGAGCTCGTCGGGGAAGAGAGAGAGAGAGTTTACAGTGTGATTAATTAGGGCGTCAAAATTTTTATTAATATATCATTTCAGCGACGGAATATTCCGTCACTGGTAATCCGCCGATGGTAAATACGTAATCACGCTGATTGATGACATGGCATGTAACACCGACGAAAATTTCCGCCGCTGGTTTAATTAACACCAGCGACAGAATATTCCGCCGCTAAAAATTAATTATAGCGTCGGAATTTATTCCGACGCTAGAATCAATATTTAGCGGCGAAATATTCCGTCGCTGAGGTTAATTAATTTTAATTTAATATAAAACATGAAAAATATTTTAAATATCATTATTTTTATTTATATAAAACTTGAAAATTATTTTAAATTACTCTCAAAATAATAAATATGAGTCAATAAGTATTATTTTTGAAAAAATAAATAAATCATAAATATTAATTAATTTTAATTTAATAAATATCATTATTTTTATTTATATAAAACATGAAAATTATTTTAAATTACTGTCAAAAAAATAAGTATGAGTCAATAAATATTATTTTTGAAAAAATAAATAAATCATAAATATTAATTAATTTTAATTTAATAAATATCATTATTTTTATTTATATAAAACATGAAAATTATTTTAAATTACTGTAAAAAAAAAAAGTATGAGTCAATAAATATTATTTTTGAAAAAATAAATAAATCATAAATAGTAATTAATTTTAATTTAATAAATATCATTATTTATATTTATATAAAACATGAAAATTATTTTAAATTACTGTCAAAAAAATAAGTATGAGTCAATAAATATTATTTTTTAAAAAATAAATAAATCATGTATATTAATAAATTTTAATTTAATAAATATCATTGTTTTTATTTATATAAAACATGAAAATTATTTTAAATTACTGTAAAAAAAATAAGTATAAGTCAATAAATATTATTTTTGAAAAAATAAATAAATCATAATCCCTAAACTAACCCCTATACCCTATACCCTATACCCTATACACTATACCCTATACCATATACACTATACTCTATACCCTATACCCTATACATTATACCCTATACCCTATACACTATACCCTATACACTATACCCTATACACTATACACTATACACTATACACTATACACTATACACTATACACTATACCCACATACACGATACACTATACCCTATACATGCATGCATTCGCACAGGAGTTGCTCGAACTCGACTCGAGCTCGACTCGAAAAACTCGACTCGAATGAGCTCGAGTTGAAGCTCGAGCTCGAGCTCGAAAGCTCCGAACAAGAATTTTAGCTCGTGAAATTTTCGAGTCGAGCAGGCTCGACTCGTTAGCTCGGCCAGCTCGTTTCGAACTCGACTCGACTCGAGCTCGACTCGGTAAACTCGATAAAAGCTCGAATTTTTCATTGTTTGTTATCATCTCGAACTCGAACTCGAACTCGACTCGTGAAGCTCGTCAGTAACTTGATTTTTTATTTTATACATTGTTTTTATATACATATATATATATTTTTATATTTTTTTGGATAAAGAAAAGCTGTTTTGGACTTTTTTTTTAGTTGGGAAAGTTTTTTCAAAAAGTTATATAAAAAAGTTAGAACAAAACTAAACAAATTAAAGTATCAGTATACACCACTACCACCACCACTACCACCCACCACTACCACCACCAGCTACCACTACCACCGGTACCACCACCACTACTACTACCACCACTCTGCTACTACCACCGCTACTATTACTACTACCACCACCACTACCACCCATATTACTACCACTACTAGTACTACCATTACTACCACCACCACTACTATCACTACTACCGCACTACCACCACTACTATTGCTACTACCACCGCTACCACCACCACTACTACCGCTACAAGTACTTACCCGTACTACCACCATTACTATCACCACCACTACTACCACTACTATCGCTATTACCGCATACTACCACATTATTACTACTACCACCTATCACCACCACTACTACTACTACCACTACTACTACTACCACCGCTACTATCACTACTATATTACTACTACCCACTCGCTACTACTACTACTACCTCACTACTACTACACTCTACTACCACCACCGCTACTACCGCTACTACTACCACCACTACTACTATACCCTATACACTATACACTATACGCTATACACTATACACTATACACTATAGTCTATACCCTATACCCTATACACAATACACTATACCCTATACACTATACACTATACACTATACACTATACACTATACCTTATACCCTATACACTATACACTATACCCTATACCCTATACACTATACACTAGGGTTTATGGGCTACGGTTTAGGAGTTAGGGTTTAGGGGTTAGGGTTTAGGGGTTAGGGTTTAGGGGTTAGGGATTAGGGGTTAGGGTTTAGGGGTTAGGGTTTAGGGGTTAGGGTTTAGGGGTTAGGGTTTAGGGTTTAGGGGTTAGGGTTTAGGGGTTAGGGTTCAGGGGTTAGGGTTTAGGGGTTAGGGTTTAGGGGTTAGGGGTTAGGGGTTAGGGTTTAGGGTTTAGGGGTTAGGGTTTAGGGGTTAGGGGTTAGGGTTTAGGGTTTAAGGGTTAGGGTTTAGGGTTTAGGGGTTAGGGTTTAGGTTTTAGGGGTTAGGGGTTAGGGGTTAGGGTTTAGGGTTTAGGGGTTAGGGTTTAGGGGTTAGGGTTCAGGGGTTAGGGTTTAGGGTTTAGGGGTTAGTGAAATGAATGCCCTCCGAAAAAAAAAAACAACTTTTGCTTGTTTATCTTTTGAAATTTTGAGTTTTGGGAGTCGCCACGTCGTTTTTAAAGGAAAACATTGAAAAACCTTTTTTTAAAGAGAATTTGGGCTCGGGGATCAAGTTACGATGTGGGAAGAGAATAACGAGCTCACCCACATCGCCTCTTTCGAGACTTTCAATCAAACATTGGACAATTATAAACATTCAAAGTGTGTGCGATTTGTGTCAATAAACAGGGCATGCAAACTTGGATTTCATTGATGGTATTTAGAAGGGATACAACTTGTGAGCCATGACAGGGGGCCACACCCTTTACAAATGATGACTTGCATTACAAGGCAAGAGCTGAGACAGTCTGCTCAGGAAGCTTGGATGTCGTCCGACACAGGACTTCCTCAGAGAGGGATGTCGGACGACAGGAAGCCTCCTGGTCAGATTGCCTCTTACAACACCAAAGCTACTCTGGAATTGGAACAAGATTATTTTAACTAAGAAAAGACACTATTCAGGGTCTAAGCTCAGTTTGGGGTTGATTGGAATGAGCAAAGTCAAGATTGACTTTTAAATGAACTAAAACTACTATTTAAACATAGCTTTGAGTCACAAAGGGAACCGATCTGAGTGGATCTGAAGTCCTTGAAAGCCAGACAGCTTTCTGGGAACTCTATGTCGTATGACACAGGATCCTTTGAGGGGTCCTGTGTCGTCCGACACAAGCGGCCTGTTTCAGTGCCCTTCAGTCAGATTGATCCCACCTTGTTCTCAATGCAAAACTAAGCTATATTATTAACTGAAAGCAGTAAAATAGTAACATTACGTGAGTATTATGGGAGGATCACATGGCTTTAATGGCCAAATGTGATGAATCACATATTTATGGCCATTATTATGTAGCCATCTCCTCCTAACTCAAAGGAAGCTAACCAAGATGCAAACTTTAATGGTGCTAAGGCCACCAAATGTTCAGATCTGAGGTGAGGAGAAGTGAATATGGAAGATTCACCTCTCCACCACCTTTATCATGCCAAATCCCAAATATTTCACATAATATCAAGACATGTAAGCATGCAAGATGATATGGATGAATATGCAAGTGGTAATCAGAGAGAGAGAGAGAGGGTTTAGTGGCTACCTATTGTAGTCCACAAGGTAAAGGCACCAATAGTATGGTGTTTACCCCTTCAAAACACCAACAAAGGAAGTCTTTCTTTGGATCTTGGCTTGAATGTGTGTGTGTGTGAGGAGGGAGGTGAGTGTGTGTGTATGAGAGAGAGAGTGAGTGTTGATTTTAGCAGAGTGCCTTTGCTTGCCAAAGTCCTCCTTTAAATGATCAGCCATGCCCTTTATTTAGAGGCATGCTGATGGGAGATCCCATGTCGGACGACAGAGAGTTTCCACCGTCTTGGGGTCGTCCTGTGTCGGACGACACCGTACATCTTTGTGACAACTTGGGCCGCAGGAAGGCAGACCCAATGGATCAAGGAATGAATGGATTATTTTGGGTTCAAAATGCTTTTTAGCAAATAATATGAGCCCAAAATTAATGCCAATAATGGAAAGCGGACCCAAAAACACGAGTTCGGGTCGGGGTACTCACAGAGCCCCTCGGCGAAGTCACTTCTGCGAGAAGTGGGGTCGTCGATAAAATGAGAATCCCGAGCCGGACATGAACGGTGGGGAAAAAGATGACCAAGATGGTCAAGTGGCTGGACCTTTTATGAAAAGGATTCCTACGTATCCCGTGGGGGAATCAAGCCGAATCGTAGTTCAACAAAGAGGTGGCGCTAATGAGAGGCGACGGGCTTTGTACCCGAGATTTGACTGTTTCTTTGGGGAGTCACCCGAGGATTGACTGTATTTGGGAGTCACCCTAGGATTGAATGTATTTCGGAGTCACCCGAGATTTGACTGTATTTGGGAGTCACCCAAGGATTTGACTGTATTTGGGAGTCACCCGAGGTTTGGCTGTATTTGGGAGTCACCCGAGGTTTGACTATATTTGGGAGTTACCCGAAAGATTAACTGTATTTGGGAGTCACCCGAGGATTGACTGTATTTGGGAGTCACCCGAAAGATTGACTGTATTTGGGAGTCACCCGAAAGATTGACTGTATTTGGGAGTCACCCGAGGTTTGAATTTATTTGGGAGTCACCCGAGATTTTGACTGTATTTGGGAGTCACCCGAGGTTTGACTGTATTTGGGAGTCACCCGAGGTTTGACTATATTTGGGAGTCACCCGAAAGATTGACTGTATTTGGGAGTCACTCGAGGTTTGACTGTATTTGGGAGTCACCCGAGATTTTGACTGTATTTGGGAGTCACCCGAGGATTTGACTGTATTTGGGAGTCACCCAAGGATTTGACTGTATTTGGGTGTCACCCGAGGTTTGACTGTATTTGGGAGTCACCCGAGGATTGACTGTATTTGGGAGTCACCCGAGGATTAACTGTATTTGGGAGTCACCCAAGGTTTGACTGTATTTGGGAGTCACCCGAGGTTTTGACTGTATTTGGGAGTCACCCGAGGTTTGACTGTATTTGGGAGTCACCCGAGATTTTGACTGTATTTGGGAGTCACCCAAGGATTTGACTGTATTTGGGAGTCACCCGAGGTTTGACTGTATTTGGGAGTCACCCGAAAGATTGACTGTATTTGGGAGTCATCCAAGGATTTGACTATTTTTCTTTGGAAAGTCACCCGCGATTTTGACTGTTTTAGGAAGTTACCCACGAATTTGACTTTTTCTTTGGGAGTCACCCGCGAATTTGACTTTTTCTTGGGGAGTCACCCACGAATTTGAGAAAGACTGAGAGACGGATGCTTTTACCCGAATGAAATGATGAATAATGATAATAGACAGTCGCGAGGGATTGGCAAAAATGGATCAGGGGCAAAAAAGGAAGATCACCCCTTTCTGGAACGTGGATGTCGTACGACATGGGGCTTTCCCCAAACTGTTTTAATTAAAACCCTCCAGTCGTAAGACAGAGGGTTTGAAAGCACAGAACAGCCGCCGAGCTTTGAGAGAGAAGAAAAGAGAAAATTTTGAAATTTCCCTCCCCAATTTTGATTTAAATCAAGGATGCCTCCGCGAGCGGAATCAAGAAGGCAAGTGCAACGATCGTTTTCCGAGAGGAGGAAGCTTGTCGATCGGAATAAAAGGAATAAATTTCCGGAGGGGCATGGGCTCTATCCGAGCCTTGATTTCCATACTTCCACCGCGGAGCGAATGGGGGTAATTATGCTAAACCATCGACCCTTCCCTTTTACTTTTCGAAGTTGGATTTCTAGGGCTCGAGGTAGAATTTGGAAAAATCGCACCCAAAGAGGAATTGCATGCTATGGAATGAGATGCATTAAATCAAGAAAAGATTTCTTTTTTTTGTTCTTTTGAAAGAATTATGTGATTTTAGAGATTGAAAATTCACACAAGTAAAAGAATGCACACATTATTATGAGTATGTTCTGATACATGTGCTGTGCTTACCTGCAGGCTTTGCGGACCAAGGGGTCCCCTGAGGCGATTGCTACGATTTGGGGTTATTCTTCCCGGTTCCTCTGAACTGCCCGACAGTCCCAAAGGCTTGATATTTGCTGCTGGCCTCGGCCCATTCTTTACTGCCGTCGGAGAGTTTGGGGACACGCCTAGGAGCGTGGAACTGGTTAGGGCCTTTAGGCAGTACTGGTGGGACTCTACCCACACTTTTCATTTGTCTTGGGGAGAGTCCACCATTACTCCCTATGATTTCACCGCCATAACTGGTCTGCGTTTCACGAGCAGACCCATTTTTTCTGAGGATCCTGGTGTCCTGAGTCCGGATGCTATTAGAGCACTGACTGGCCTGACCCTTCGCCTGAAGGGCAATGGGTTTCCACTTGCGGAGCTTCATTCGGAGATATCGCAGCAGTGCCATCTTTATTCATAGGGTGAGGCTGCAGTCACAGCTGTTAATGTTAAAATCATGTGTTGCCATGAATGTTGTCCCAAGTGTTGCAAACTAGTGTTGCCACTGGTGTTGCCACAAGTGTTGCCATTTGGAATTGGCAACACTGAGTTAGTTACTGTATTTTTCACAAATATTAATGTGTAAATTAATGTTTATATAACAGTAGTTAGTCACCTTAAAATGAGCTTGAAAAGAGCAATAGAAACTGCCCAGGCGAGAGTTACGAGAAGAAGAAATTAACAAATAAACATGTGTTTATTTGTTTAATTAATGACCAAGCAAAGAGATATTTTATTCAGCTATTCTGGGGGAGAACAAGTCAGAGTACAAGGCATCCAAAGCTGAGAGGTACAAGCAAGAGAAGCAAGAGAAGACTAGGTCTCCTACATATGAGGCGAGTGGCTAAAATGGAGGAAACAAACTCCAAGCTGTTGCTGATCATTTTGAGTAGGCTCCAAGACTTTGTGGCCTATAAATAGTGCAGTGGATCTTCATTGAAGATCATCCAATTTAGAAAACGCAAATCTGCACAAGAAGTAGAATTTTGCTCTCAAGTGTTGCCATTCAAGTGTCAACAACACTCAGTCCAACACTCGAGAATTTCATATAGATTTTTATATTTTTGTGAGGTTTTGAGTGTTCATTTTCAGAGAGAATTCGTGTATATGTTGTTCCTTATATCAGGGTTCGTTTATCATTAAGGAACTTCTTCGACCTTGTATTGAATTCATATTATTAATAGAAAGGTCTTACCTTCAAGGCACCCATCAAGTTATATATTTATATAACTTGATAAAAATTATATTCTTGTGTATTGCTTTAATTCTTCCGCTGCAAATTATATTTATTTCTATTGATTTGTGTTTTTTCTAGAATTGGTGTATGTGTTGTTGTTAGTGTTGCCAACACTAAAGACAACACTTGTGAGTTTCGTCTCACCTTGTGAGTTTCACCTCACTTGTTCTAAGCCATAGACAATTTCAATTGGTATCAGAGCCTAGCACTTGATATACTAAGTGTTTAGATCCTTTTGTCATGGCTTATGATCCTGCAAACCCTAATCAAAAGAGATTACCGGTTTTAGACGGATCTAATTATGCTTATTGGAAGATTCGCCTATGCTCGCATATCAAATCAATTGATCTTCGGGCTTGGCGATCTATTTTAAATGGTTATTCTATTCCAATGTTTCCTCCGGATGACGATGGTGACGTTCAAGTCAAACCTGAATTCGAGTGGACAATTGAAGAGAATAATCTTGCTAGTTTCAATGAAAAGGCACTGAATGCCATCTATGAATGGGTTGACATGCATATGTTCAAACTCATTCAAAATAGTCCCTCTGCAAAAGATGCTTGGGATACTTTACAAAGATTTTGTGAAGGAGATGGCAGTGTCCGAGATACAAAGCTTAGAGGTCTCACTAGTAGATTTGAAAGATTAAGAATGGGTGAAAACGAAGACATCTCGTCTTATTTTGAAAAGTTGATTGATATTTCAAATGCTTGTCAAGTATTAGGGGAGCCTTTTACAAATAAACAACTTGTTTCAAAAGCTATTCATACTCTTCCCGAACGTTTTAATATTAAAGTTTCAGCTATTGAAGAGGCCCATAATCTTTCAACAATGGACATTAACTCTTTAATGAGTATTTTGAAAAACTTTGAGTTGAATCTCAATGAACAAAAGGAGGCTTCTAAAGGCAAGAATATTGCCTTAAAAGTCGAATCTTCGGACACATGTGTGGATGATGAAGATGAAGTCTTCGAGGAGTTAGATGAAAATACTAGTGTAGCTTTACTTGCAAAGATCTAGATATAATTCTATGGTTAGAAAATTTAACAAAGTGCAGGTAAAAGCTAAGGACCAAACGGCCAAAACCTCTAGTTTTGTGCCAAGGAGAGGTCCTCCTCCAAATCAAAAGGATACCCCACCTAGGCGTGCATCCTCAAAAAAGATCCGGTCCGATCCTAAGTACATTGAATCTATTCAATGGCATGCTTGTCTATGCCAATGAATGTGCTAACACCTTGAGAAAGGCGGGCAAAAATTTGTGGGTATCTCTTAGTGATGGAGAGGAGGAAGGAACGGAGAAAGAAGAAAAGACGGATCAAGTGGTCATGATGGCCACGGTAGAGGAGCTACCTTCGACAAAAAGTGTTACTTCAAGTGTTGTTCCAGATTTGATAACAATTGACACAACATTGGTGACTTCTTCAGAAAGTGTTGCCCCAAGTGTCGTCCAGGAATTGGCAACACTTGGCACAACACTCAGCAGGTATGAGTCTTTAAATAATCTTAATTTACATGGTTCTACTGATTTAAATTCAGAGGAGTTTATAGAGGATGATCTTGATAAAGATGAGCTCATTTGTGAATTAAAAAACCTCTATAAATCTCTCCTCGTGGAATGGAAAAAGGAGAACAAGATGGTGGTTTTCTTGAAAAAGGAAAATCAGGATCTTAAGAACTCCTTGACTCGGCTAGAAGCTCAACTCAGTAGGAGAGACTTGGATCTTGATAAAATCAAGGCCAAACTCAACCTAGCCGAATCCACCTTCAAAAAACTCAACACGAGTTCATCCAAATTGGAAGAAATACTCAATTTGAGTAAGCCTCTGAAAGCTGGTCTTGGGTTCCAAGAATCACTTGAAAGTATTACCTCTTCCTTGTTTGATGTTGAAACTAAAAATTGTTTTGTAAAAGAGCGTGTCAAGGAAAAGGGTAGCACTTCTAGTGATACTCCTGATCAATTCAATGAATGTGGATACTGTCACAAAGCTGGACATTTAAAATCAGATTGTTTTTTTCTTCAAAAGAAAATGTCCAGTCTTCAAGTGCTGCCTCAAGTGTCGCCAATTTCTCAGGGCAACACTCATGGCAACACTGGTGAACAGAAATCCATATTTTCAAAGAAGGGTTGGTTACCCAAGGAAAAACTGAAATGCTATGTTGTTTACATAGCTTTAAGGACTAACATTGCAGGAACTTGGTACTTTGATAGTGGTTGTACACGTTATATGACGGGTACAAAATCATTCCTAACAGAGTACCAACCTATTCAAGGAGGCTCAGTGACTTATGGTGGTGGTGGCAAGAGTGAAATAGTTGGTAAAGGAACACTGGATATTGTTGGTTTTCCTCCTTTGAAAAATGTCTTGCACGTAGATGGTTTACTTGCTAATTTAATTAGCATTAGCCAACTATGTGATGACAATTTGGAGGTAAAATTCAATAAAAATACCTGTGAAGTGTTTGATAACACTAACTTTTGTGTCATGACTGGAATAAGATCAAGTGATAATTGCTATCTGGTTGGTAATAAATCAGTGTGCAATTTGACAAAACTTGATGATATAAGGTTATGGCATCAAAAGTTAGGTCATTCTCATTATAGGAATCTTGAGAAGATTATCAAACATAATGCCGTCAAAGGTGTTCCTAAACTAAACCTCAAAGACACCATGATGTGTGGTGACTGTCAAAAGGGTAAGCAAACTCGTGTTGCTCACAGTGTTGAACAACACAAAGAGCAACACTCAGGAACAACACATTGTTTTCAGCTTCTACATATGGACTTGATGGGTCCTATTGAGGTAGAAAGCTTGGGAGGTAAGAAGTATGTTTATGTGATAGTTGATGATTTTTCTAGGTTTACATGGGTGTATTTCTTAAGAGAAAAATCTGAAACTTTTGATAAATTTACTCATTTAGTCTCTAAAATCAAAAACATGTTTTGTTCTCCTATTTTTCGAATAAGGTCAGATCATGGTAGAGAGTTTGAAAACATCTCCTTTGCTACATTTTGTAGTAAAAATGGGATACACCATGAATTTTCAGCACCCAAAACACCACAACAAAATGGTGTTGCTGAAAGGAAAAATAGGACTTTAATGGAGATGGCTCGTGTTATGCTAATTGCTAGAAATATTTCTAAAGGTTTTTGGGCCGAAGCATTAAACACAGCTTGTCACACTACGAATAGAGTTTTCTTAAGACCCGGTACAACTATGACACCCTATGAGATTTTAAATGGAAAGAAACCTACGGTTCACTATTTTCATGTATTTGGGTGTTTGTGCTACATTTTAAATGATCGGGAATACTTAGGAAAACTTGATTCTAAGAGTGAAAAAGCCATCTTTCTGGGCTACTTTCAAAACAGTCATGCTTATCGTGTCTATAATTTGAGGTTAAAAGTGATTCAAGAATCGGTAAATATTGAATTTAACGATTACTTGAGTGCTACACGAGAACCAGCTGATAATATACCTCTGACCTTGCTGGAAGAAGTCGAATAGAGGGCTGGAACAGAAACTGATTCGGCCAGTGCAGCCACAAATTCAAGTGTTGCCCCGAATGTTGACCCTGAAATGGCAACACCTGAGGCAACACAGGAAAACAGAACAGTGGCTGGAAATTCTGAGAGCAGTGACTCAGAAGAAGAAGATGGATTGGTATACCATCAAGGCAGGAGAGATCCCCCAGCTCGTATTAGAAATTATCATCCCATTACTCAAGTAATTGGTGATGTTAATGAAGGGGTTCGAACAAGAAATAAGGAGCCAGTAGACTACACAGATATGGTTAGGTATGTGTGTATGTCCTCCACATACTCTCAGGTAAAACACTCCTGTTTCGTTTCCTCTCTTGAACCAAAAAATGTGATTGAGGCCTTAAATGATAAATTCTGGATTCAAGCTATGCAAGAAGAGCTTGAACAATTTACCCGTAACGAGGTTTGGTGTTTAGTTCCACGTCCTTTAAATACTAACATTATTGGAACTAAATGGATTTACAAAAACAAATCTGATGAATTGGGTAATATTGTTCGTAATAAAGCTCGTCTTGTAGCTCAAGGCTATACACAAGTGGAAGGAATCGACTTTGACGAGACCTTTGCACCTGTGGCTAGAATTGAGTCAATAAGACTTCTTCTTGCTATAGCCTGTTATCTCAAAATCACATTGCACCAAATGGATGTCAAAGCGGCTTTCTTGAATGGGTACTTAGATAAAGAGATCTATGTTGAGCAACCTAAAGGGTTTGAAGACCCATTCCACCTAGACCATGTATACAGACTTGATAAAGCCTTATATGGCTTGAAACAAGCTCCTCGTGCATGGTATGGGCGTCTAACAAGTTTCCTTCTGGAATATGGATTTGTTAGAGGAGAAGCCGATAGGACATTATTTATTCTTAGGGAAAATAAAGAGCTTGTCATTGCTCAGATCTATGTTGATGACATAGTTTATGGTTCCACATCTAAAACATGTTTACAAAATTTTGTGGAAGCTATGACATCAACATTCGAGATGAGCATGATAGGAGAACTTAATTATTTCCTAGGATTGCAGGTGAAACAGTCAAATGATGGAATCTTTATCACTCAGAGCAAGTATGCTAAGATTCTGGTGAAAAGATTTGGATTGGAGAGTGCCAAGAGTTCTAAGATACCTATGGGATCATCTCTTAAGGTAACCAAAGATCAGGCAGGGAGGATGTTGACCCAACTCTGTATAGATCCATGATAGGTAGTCTTCTTTATCTTACTGCCAGTCGTCCCGATATTATGTTCAGCGTAGGTGTATGTGCTAGATATCAATCCGCTCCTAAAATTTCTCACCTAAATGCTGTCAAGAAAATCATCAAGTATGTGTCTGGGACAAGTGAATTGGGAATCTGGTTCACCAAAGACACTAATACCAACTTAGTTGGTTTTAGTGACTCGACAAGGTGAGATATAGATGATAGAAAGAGCACTAGTGGGGGTTGATTTTTCTTGGGTAATAATTTAGTGTCATGGTACGCCGCAAGCAAACCGTGTCTCTCTCTCGACTGCTGAATCCGAATATGTGGCAGCCGGGAGTTGTTGTTCACAACTAATATGATTGAAACACATGCTTGACGACTATGGTCTTGATAGTAATATCTTGACCATGTATTGTGACAATTTGAGTGCTATAAATATTTCCAAAAACCCTGTACAACACTCACGCACTAAGCACATTGATATCCGTCATCATTTTTTAAGAGATTTAGTAGAAAATGAATTGATCCAAATAGAGCATATTGATACAAAACATCAACTTGCTGATATTTTGACCAAAGCCTTAGACCATGAGAGATTTTCAAGTTTGAAAAAATCTCTTGGTTTATGTTTTCTATAAATCTGTTGTTTCAAGTGTTGCCGTCAGTGTTGCCAACACTGTCAGCAACACTCTGTAATTGTTGTATATTATTTAAAAAAAAATTACTTAGTTTAATCCCAAATGAGGGGCATTTACTGACCTTTTTGTTCTAGTATGTGTTTATACTTAAGGTTAACATTTTTTTTTAAAATACCCCTTTGTGCTTAAAGTGACAAAGTCACTTATATTATGTTGATATTAAAAAAAAAAAAAAAGGCAAAGTGTGTTAAAATATTCCCAAAGGGAGTATAATGTAGTTGTTTTATACTGAGTATTAGGGACATGGAGCTCGCTACTACAGTGTACCCTACTTGAAAGGTATAAAACTTACTACATATAGCTTTACACGTTTATAAAAAACTCGGGGCACGGAGCTCGCCACTACGATGCTTCCTTGTAAATAAAGAATGTGTAAAGCTTGCTTAAAAATTGCCTAAGGAATGACAAGTTATATATGTTGAAAAAATATCAAGGGGATTTTATTTAAAAATGTTGCCTTGTGTGTCACGCAACATTGCTAGTAACACATTAGTAGATGCTACATTATTTTTTTATTGTCTTATTTTTTGTTTTTGTTAATTAAATTTTAAATTTCCAAAAGTCTATTTCTTTACATTTAGAGTTTGTGAAATTTAAAAGGTTTTTAGCAAAAAATTTTATTTTGTCAAACTAAGTGTAATTTTATAATATCTATTTTTTAAATTCATCTCTTTGAATTTTGAAAAACTCAATTTTATGGATATTACTAAAATTATGTTTAGTTATTATTAAAAATTATAAAAATTAAATTTTTTTTTTTTTTCAAAATGGCGGATAACTTGGCTGAGTTTGTTGGGATGTGTTTTGGATAAAAGGTTTTTTAAATTAATTTGAAGTTGTCAAATCAACTTAATAACCCTCATTATTCCTCAACAAAACCCCTCCTCACTAAACCCTCTCTCACTTTCTCTCTTCCCGTTTCCCTCTCTCTCTAGGCGGAAACCTCAAACCCTCTCCCCTGTTCTTCGTCTTCTTCGATCCTCCATGGCAAGCCCTAAAAATTCTTCCCAAATTTCTTCTCCCATGGAGATTTCGCCCTTAGTCCCCTCAAGTGTCGCCTCCAATGTCGCCGTTCCCATGGAGATATCTCCTGCGACATTTTCGGCCACACCCTCAACCTCACCATCTTTAGACATTGTTGTCTATGATCCATCTCAAATTCCCATTCCTTTAAACCTTCCAGAAGCTACCAAAACCAAAAAGAGGAAGGCGGTTGATGCCTCTTCGTATTTTCGGGGTGGAGTGCGTCGTCAATCTGAGAGGATCAAAACCTTGTTCAGGTCCAAGATACCTTCAAACACGGCTGATGATCCAGTAAATGTGGAGGATAGCTCGAGTTCTTCGCTCAACATTTCATCCGAAGAAAATTCAGATCCAATTTTTGAAGAGACAAAGGAGCTCTCATCATCTTCTGATGAGGATGAAGAAGCTTGGATGGAAGATGAGGAAACCCTTGTTGAAGCTCAGTCCAAGATAGTGAAGAAACAGAAAATTTCTGCCAGTGTCGCCCCAAGTGTTGCCAATCCAATGGCAACACTTGAAGCAACACCTGCTGCCAAGTCCAAAGCACAGTCGAGTTCTCCTTCGTATTCTCCCATTTCATGGCCTGAGGTATACACTCCTACTCCCTCTCAAGATTCCAGGTCAGATTATGAATCATTTGGATATTATGAACGTCCATTTCTTTCCGAGGAATTTTATCGTGATTCAATCTTACATAAGTTTGTTCAAGATTCTGATAAGAAAATTCTGAATGAAAGAAATATGTATGTGACTCAATTCAAGGAGTTAGGAGTGTATCAATTTTTGGAAGATAGAAACTTTTTACCTACGGTTGTGAAAGTGTCTGGTTACATTGAAAGTGTGGTTAGGAATTTTTATGCTCATCTTAGGGAAAGATCTTTGTTAGGGGCAATATCTATGATTTTAATTCCTTGATCATCAACAAAGCATTCGGCCTCCCTAATGTCAAAGATGAGAGTTTGGAATTTGATCCTAATGCCTTAGCCACCTTTTTAACTGGAGGGAGAATTACCATTTGGACTGATCATTTTATGTCTACCCATTTCACTTCTTTGTTTGGCGTGCTTCACAAGATATGTAAAACAAATTGGCTACCTACGGCCAATGAGAACACGATAACATTTGAGCAAGCTAATTTGTTATACAAACTAGGCAAGAAACAAAGAGTTAACTTTGGGAGACTAGTATTTGCTCACCTAGCTGCATGGGCCAAGAAGAAAAAGACTTCCTCCTTCATTTTCCCTTCCCTTATTTTCAAAGTTCTTGTGTACCAAAACCTTAAGCCTTGGAATGCCGATTCTATCTCTGAACAGCCAGTCTATTACAGAATTAGCAAACACTTTACTGAGGGTGATAGGCACAGAGATTTGCCATGGGTTTTGGTTACAGATGCTCCTCCATTGGCTGCCCCTGCTACGAGTGTCGCCCCAAGTGTCGCCCCTGAAACTGGCAACACTTCTGGCAACACTGCTCCTGTTATGGTTGATGCTGCTATGATTCTTAATTTTTTCAATGGTCAAGTGAAGCACATTGACTCAGTAATTCAGGGGTGGTTGGATATGCGTACTGACATGATGAAAATGGTGGATATGATTTCTTCCAAAATAGGGGGAGATCGGCCACCAAGGCGTGATGATGGAGCTGGAGATGGAGCTGGACCTAGTGGTACAGCAGAGGGAGGTGAAGGAGCTGAAAATGCAGGTTGATGGTGGTTGGTTCGAATGGTTCTTGATTTTGGTGGTTTGGTAACAAAAACAATTTCCTTTGTTTTTATTTTGGTTTGTAATGCTTAAACAATTTCAATTTCTGTTTTTTTTCTTTGTTTCGGCTGGAATTTTCTTCAAACTTAGATGGATGGTTTTTGATAAATGGTTGGATGGTTGTTTTATGATTTTAATAATTATTTGGGTTAGTTATTAATTTCGTATTAAGGGGGAGATTTTGTGAAATTATGAGACTTCATTTGCCTGAAGGTTGATGTTGCCACTCATGTGAGTGTGATACTTGGATTGAAAAATATTTTCAACATTGCCTGAAGATTGATGTTGCCTCTATTAAAATCTCGTGGCATTTTTTGGTTTTTTGGTTAAGTTTGACTAACTGTTTTTGAAAAGATCATCACATTGGTATTTTGTGAAGAAATCAGTAACTAAGGGGGAGATTGTTAATGTTAAAATCATGTGTTGCCATGAATGTTGTCCCAAGTGTTGCAAACCAGTGTTGCCACAAGTGTTGCCATTTGGAATTGGCAACACTGAGTTAGTTACTGTATTTTTCACAAATATTAATGTGTAAATTAATGTTTATATAACAGTAGTTAGTCACCTTAAAATGAGCTTGAAAAGAGCAACAGAAGCGCCTGTGCGAGAGTTACGAGAAGAAGAAATTAACAAATAAACATGTGTTTATTTGTTTAATTAATGACCAAGCAAAGAGATATTTTATTCAGCTATTCTGGGGGAGAACAAGTCAGAGTACAAGGCATCCAAAGCTGAGAGGTACAAGCAAGAGAAGCAAGAGAAGACTAGGTCTCCTACATATGAGGCGAGTGGCTAAAATGGAGGAAACAAACTCCAAGTTGTTGCTGATCATTTTGAGTAGGCTCCAAGACTTTGTGGCCTATAAATAGTGCAGTGGATCTTCATTGAAGATCATCCAATTCAGAAAACGCAAATCTGCACAAGAAGTAGAATTCTGCTCTCAAGTGTTGCCATTCAAGTGTCGGCAACACTCAGTCCAACACTCGAGAATTTCATATAGATTTTTATATTTTTGTGAGTGTAAGTACGCCAATCCAAATTCGCGACCTTTCCTGATGCATTTTAAGTAATAAAATGGCATTTAGGGGCGTTTTGGTAAATTCCCGGTCCATCCCGAGACTTCCGGAAACATTTCATATGTTTCTCGCGAAGGAAGTACTTTTTTGTACTTTGCTCGAGTTAAAGGACCTAGAGAAAATAAAACTGTTTTGGACTTTTTGGGCATTACCTAGGAAGCTTCCAGAATCAGTTTTGGTGCCAAAAACGGTTATTGTCACCTTGTGTCACGCGACAACTCGAAGCATGGAAAGTGGTAACGTTACGTCGTGCGACACAAAGTGACCATAGACTGCAGCTATAAATAAGACCCTACCCCTCTCAGTTTTAGATCCGAATTTCACCTCCCTAAAGCTACTCTGCCCAAATTACGCCAGAAACTCTCTCTCTCTCTCTCTCATACCAAAACCACCCAATTCCCCTCCAATTCCCTCACCTCTCACCTCTCTTCAACCCAATTCCCTCTCTACTTCCCTATACACTTGAAACCTCTCAATTCAGCTGTTGATTCGTGCTCAGATCTCCATCTCGAAGTTGAATTGAAGACTCCTGCACCTAACTTGGTGTGAGAGTTGAGGACTACAAGGGTAACCCTCTCTCCTCTCTCTCTCTCTCATCTATTTGTTTTAGTTACTTTCTCTCCTTCTCCACTTGATAATCAGGTTCCTTATACCTCGAATTATCACGTGGCAACTGCAATCTCTCTGTTTAAATAGCTTTTACTTGAGTCCAATTGCTTGGTTGTGATGTGATTTACTTAGATTTGCAATTTGGACATCAAGGGAGTGTGGATCTTCCATATCCACACTCCTTTGATTGATTCGTATTTAATTCGTATTGTTATTACTGCTTCTGATATAATTGTTGTGTAATTGTTGGATCTGCATCTCAATTTGTGAGGTACCTGCAGATGGTAAACACATGTCACGCGACATATTTGGACATGAGGAGTCCTGTGTCACGCGACATGTTGTGACCATCTGCAGGGACCATATTTCAGTTGTAGCTTGTTTTGTTCAGTTGTTTTAGCATTTAGTTCTATGCTTATGTTGTTCAGTTCCTAGATCTGGTTTCTGTTTATTGCATCTGGAGATTTGTTGATTTGTTTGATTGTGAGCCTCTGCAAGGTAAACATATGTCACGCGACATATCGGGACAAGGGAGTCCTATGTCACGCGACAGATGTGATCCTTTGCAGAGGACCTGTTTTCTCTTGTAATCTGTCTCTTGTTGATGTAAAGGGATGTGGCCTCCCAGACAATTGGTCTACAAGTTGTAATGATCTCTCTTATTAAATAAAATTCATGTTTAATCACATATGTCTATTATCTTCGTTTGCACGTTTCTTTGAATTATTTGGATGTCTAGATTAGAAAGACTCATCTACGGACGAGGCGTGTTGGGTGAACTCTCGGTTCTTCCCAACACGTAACCTGACCCCCGAACCCACTCTCTTTCAAAAGGTTTTTCAAAGTGCACCTCTAAGCATGGCGTGGCGACTCTTTTTTTTTACTTCCCGAATTTTTAATTTCGGGCGAGCGCACATTCAGTGGCGACTCTGCTGGGGACATGCTTTTTGAAAACCTGTTTTTTCAAAACCAAGTGGGTCATGCTTTCGTTCGTTTAGACATCCAATGTATTCATTCTATGTGCATCCTTGATAATCATGTGCGATACATGCATTTTATGAGATCTTGCAATTTGTATGCCGTTGTTTGTTGTTTGTGCCTTATCTGTTGTTGCTTTGCTGGTTGGTCTCATCCCTTGCCAACGAGAGGCAGGGGCTAATCTCAGTTTTGCAGGAGTATGGTTCAGTGACTTGCTTAGTCGTGCGACAGCTTTGTCTTTTGCTGTCCTGTGTCACGCGACAAGTTTAGTCACTGAACAGGTTTCAGGTTCTGGTTTGAGGGCAGTCCCTTGAATCAATAAAGAGATTGCTCAGCTGACTGTTGTTCCTTTTCTTCCTTGAGAGTTGTGTGTGTGTTTTCCTTTTTCCTAATAAATAAAATGAATAAATGAAAAATTTTGTTTTTTGTAAATAAAAGAATATAGACATCCGCACACTACTTCACATAGTTTTAGAACCCTCGGGTGCGACGGACGGCATCGCGGACGGTGATAATATTCGCCTACGTTTGAGCGCCTAATGTCAAACCTATCCCCCTAGCGCGCTTAGGTGGCACCACACTATAACCTTACCCGTGGTTGGTTTTTTGACATGACGTTTTAACTACGCCAAAATGGTTTGTTTTTGAAATTTCCAAATAAGTTCTATTACCTCCCTCAAAACCCCGCACCTTGTGGGCATGTTGCCAATGCAACATGGTTTCACGTGAGGACATGTCACTTCCGTGGCGTGTCCTAAACGAGAGATCATGCCGCATTGTCACCATGCACCGACGAGAGGTCATGCCGGATTTTTCTTGGAATTTCCCCGAGAATACCCGTTATGCTGCCCAAATTTCCCTAGAGATTGGGGCTACTCGTCCGTCTCACATCGTGATAGGTTTTGTTTAGGTAATATTACTTATTATTAATTTCAAATGCAAAACATTTAGTGTAATTTGAACGTTGCGTCCCTAGGTTTTCCCAAGGTATAGTTTGTGTAAATAAAGGATTAGCCTTTTCCAACCGTTCTTAGGATTTAAATCACCGATTTATACTTGAAGATAAGCAAATTGTTTGCGTGAGTCTGTTTTCTCCGTTTCTCCTCCCTCTTCCTTCCCTACCTCATAAACCCGTATATATACCCCTACAGCTAGGCGAGTTGGAGTTGATCATCCATACCGGGAGCTCGTTTAGTTCGGGTTGTCAGAGAAGTTTTAGCAGTTTCCGAAGCCTTAGTCAGTGCAGAATCAGAAATGGCAGGGAATGGAGATTTGTTTGCTGCTCAATCTGCTGGAGGTTCAAGTCCGATGAGTCAGCCAAGCCTGAATGATTTGTCTACAGATGAGTTGAGGTTGAACTTGGAAGCCGCTTTGACCCGGGAGCGTGAAGCCCGCCCGTCAGCTCAGAACGCTAAGATCCGAGAAGAAGAGGCCCATAACCGTTTCGTGGAGGCCATGAGAGCCCGAGGGATAGCGATGATCCGTAGAGAGGATGGTTCCTATGAGGAAATTACTGAAGAGGGCAACAACGAGACCGGATCTATTTCCCCTATCCAGCCTGTTCCAACCAGTTACAATGCTATGCCTCCTCCCACAAGCTATGTTCCGCGCCCCGAGCAAATGCCATCTTCAGGAGTGATCACGAGTGTCCAAGGAAAGTTTCCTCCCCCTTCTTCCCAAGCCTATAATCAGGTGGCTCAGCAAGGTCCTAGCAAGAATGGCGGTCATCCAGTGAGCTTCTTTGACCTTACTTCTTCTCCGGCTCCCAATGTTCCGATGCCACAAGTTCAATATGGGCCTCAGTTCCGAACCAGTTACTCCCAACCTCAGTACAGTGTGTATCCCGAAGAATATCAGGGTGGTCAGTATGGTGTGCAGCAGAATGGCCGCACTGCCTCTCGGGAAATCAGATAATTTAAGACATTGTTCCGAAGTATCAGCCGTCTCAACTCCAAAGCAGTTTTCCTCAGCCAGCAGTGTGTTCTACCCTTACTCAGCATCTTTATGGCTCCACTCCGTACTCAGCTCCGTGTGTTAGTGCAGGTTTCTCTTCTTTTGGTCAAATCAGAGGTCAGTCAGTGCAGTACAGTTCCCAGAACCCCAGCATGCAATTTAATGGCTATGATATGTATGGAAACAGAATCCCTAGCTCTGTTAGTTTGTTGGACAGTAATCTTGGCATTCCCAGCACCCTCGGTCTCCCACCGGCCGCTTTGCCTGTTGAGCCTAATTCCAATTTCCCCGTACCTTCCTCAACAGTGGCTCCCGCTATCCCCCAGATTTCAGGACTAACTCCAGAAGTAACGGCCTTACTAAAACAGATGCAGCAGCAGATAGACAAACTGACTGTCGGTTCTAGCGGTCTCAGAGTAGTGGATCCAGCCCAAGTAACACCTTTGCCTCACAAATTCAAGATGCCGAAAATGGATTTTGACGGTACTGCTTGTCCGAAAACGCATGTAGATACTTATGTGATGACTATGGGCGCGATGGGTTGCACGCCCGAATTCATGGCTTCCCACTTCCACTTGACTTTGAAAGGACCAGCTCTTACATGGTTTTTGGCCCTGAAACAAGAATGTCGCTCTACTTGGAGTCAGATTACGGAGACTTTTCTGGAGAAATATAGAGGCAACTTGGAATGGCGCACTACTCGGGATGATTTAGTGGGAACTATCCAGAAGGCGGATGAATCAATCACAGAATTTTACAAGCGTTGGAATGCTAAACTCAATGAGTTATCGGAGCCCATCCCCCTCCAGGACCAAAAGGACATTTTCTTGTCATGTGTGAAGCCAGCACTTAGAGAAGCCATTGGGAAAGGATGGTATCCAGACTTGCGGGAGATGGTCGGCATGGGAGCTAGAAGTGAAAATAAATTGTTTAATCAAACCCCGAATGTGAGTGGAAACAGCGGTAGTGGAGGTTTCAGATATCGGACAGCAAACCCAGTCTCAGCTATGGCACCAAGAGGAAGGGAAACAGTGAAAGATAATATTGTCAACAACCTACAAGGAGGGGGTAATAACGGTTCTAATGGTGGAAGATTCCAGCCAAGGCCGCAAAGAAAGTTTGATGATTTGGGTATGACTACAGAGGAAGTCTACAATGGATTGCTCAGGACAGGAATGATAAAGCCATTGGAGAATTACAAGCCTGTTAATCCCAATCCTAACCTGGATACAAGCAAGTATTGTCGGTTCCACCAATTCCCAGGACATACCACCAACATGTGCCTCACTCTCAAGAGAATCATTCAAGGGCTTGTGGATGAGAAGAAAATTGAGAAATCCCCTCATCCTAATGTCGTCAACAACCCGTTGCCTAACAACACCGTGAACCTCATGGATTTTGGCCAAGACTACTTTGTTAATGTAATAGAGTTTGAGAAGTCGATAGTTGAAAGTGATAGTGCTGGTTGTAATGAGAATGTGACTGATGTAATCCCTTTTTCTGGTGAAATGAAAGATAATTTCTGTTATGTTTTGTATCTTGATGATCTTTATGATTTGAATAATACTGCTGACTTTGACGATTATGAGGAGCGTGTTATTGCCACCACTATGTCCTCCGTGATTCCTAGAGATTCTCCGATCTCTCTAGAGGAACTCAGGCTAGCGGCTAATGTAGAGGCGCCATTGTCTATAAATGAGATAAGGCAGGCAGCATGGCCTTATAGCACTCGTCCTGTTCCAATTTCGCTAACAGAGCTCAAGGAAGCCAGTAAAGATTTTGTGGTTGAAAAAGATTCAGAAATTAATTTGTTGACTCGGTCCGGGAGAATGTTGGGAGCAGATAACATAGATCCATCCGGGAAAGGTAAAGCTGTTGCAGTTGCGAATCCCCAGTCTTCTCAGCACCCATACAGATCAACCAGGGATGAAGAAGTACAGGAAGATCCAATCTTGACACAATTGAAGAGAACCCAAGCCGATATTTCCTTATGGTCTCTCCTCACATCCTCCTACCCTCACAAGTTGAAGTTAGAAGAAGCCTTGTCCAAAACAAAAGTTTCTGTCAATGCCACCCTGACGAAGCCTCGTCACCGATCGGAACTGCGCAATATGGGAACATCATTACCTTTACGGATCTTGATTTGCCTGCTTTTGGTGCAAAGCACAATGAATCCCTGCACATCACAGTACCCCTGGAAGGACGGCGAATTCCCCATGTGTTGGTAGATAATGGGTCGGCTATGAATGTGCTCCCGGCTAAAATGATGAGTATGTTGGATATCAACGCGCAGAACCTTAAACCATCCAACCAAACCATAAAAGCCTATGATTCCACGTCTAGGGCAGTGTTGGGAATAATCTCTTTGAATTTGATGTTTGGAGGTAAAGAGATGATGGTAGATTTTCAAGTTATTGATATTCCGGTCACATTCTCGGCGCTATTGGGTAGACCTTGGATTCATGAAATTGGAGCCGTAGCCTCTACTCTTCACCAATGTCTAAAGTTTGTGCAAGACGGAGTCCTGACGACCATTTATGGTGATAGCGTTACGATTGGGAAAACCAGCACTAATACCTTGCCAGTGACGGAAATTAAACTTGACCAGGAGAACTTGATGCTTAGCGGTTTTACAATTGAAAAGCCCAAAGGACAGGTCTGCACCATAGACTTGACAACTTCCTCCGACAAGATCCCTCCAGTGTTAAAAATGATGAGAGGCATGAGTTATATCCCTGGTCTGGGGCTGGGAAAACGTCAGCAAGGACCGTGTCACCTGTTGATGCCAGAAGCCAAGAGGAACAGGCGAGGTCTTGGGTATGCTGTGACGAAAGAAGATAAGATGTACGACAAGACTGAAGCTTTTAAGGAAAGGATGACCTCAGCGGCTGGTAAGAGGTACAAAAGGCCTGAGATGCGCCCGTACAGTTGGTCCTTGAATAAGCATTTTGTCAAAGAGGATGGTGATATGTTTGCTTGTCCCGAACCGAAACTGAGCCAAGTGGAAGATAGAATGAAGACGATCCGGAAGTTTGACAGCAACCAAAACCCAGTGAAAGAAATGTTTGACAGTTTGCCCAAAACGCCAGGTGTGACCGCCACCTACGAGAACAGTTACCATGTCTGGGGACCCGATTACGTAAACCAGCTTGAGAAGCTCGCTCTGGATGACTCTGTCGTGCACAAAATCCGGGGTGCGGACCCTTTAGATATTGACGGTGACTTGGCAGAATTGTTTGAGAAACAGGGGCTGTCAGAATCCGAGAACGGTGTGTCTACAGAGAAGTTGCCTGCAGAAGGGTTTGTTCTCGTTGAAGATCTCGGGGATTTGATTGACTTTTCCTCTGATAGTGAAGTGGTAGCCATGCTGGAGTTTGAAAAGGGGCTAGTGGCAGATTTGAATGGTTTGAAGACCGTCGCAGAGGAGCCGCTACAGAACTGGACTTCATTTCTGTGGACCGCTTGCATGTGGAGACTATGATCGAAAAGCTTGGGCTCAAACCTTGTCCTTGTCCCTCTAAGTCTAAATCTGTCCCCCGTGTCCCGAGTCGCCCCCCGCAGTCTCTTGTGATTGAATTTGAGTCTTCTGATCGATCTGATGTCCTCACGACAGAAGATCGTCTTCGAGTTGTAAACACTGTGTTTCCCTATGCTCTGAATAAAATGATTGATCTTTCTGAGTATCCCGTGATTGCCAATCTAACAATTGAACGCTTAACTAAAGTTAATCATCAAGATTTAAAAATAATTAAGCCAGATTCAATTGAAGATAATGCAGACCTAATAGATGAACAAACTTTAGAAAATAATTCAAAGCAGGTTTGCGAACAAAAGGAAAGTCGGGCCCAAGCTGCCGATGAGGTATTGACAACAGTGAACCTGGGAACAGCCGAAGAACCCAAAGAAACACAGATTGGTAGCTTCTTCTCCGGAGATGAGCGAGTTGCCCTGGTTGAACTGCTTAGAGAGTACATGGACGTCTTTGCGTGGTCTTACAAAGATATGCCTGGGCTGGATACTTCCATTGTAGAGCACCGGATACCCCTGGATCCAGAAATCAAGCCTATAAAACAGAAATTGAGGCGGATCAAGCCCGAGTGGTCCTTGTAAGTCAAAGAAGAGATTGAGAAACTCTTACGGGTGGGTTTTATCAAGGTGATTGAATATCCAACCTGGCTGGCCAACATTGTGACAGTGACGAAAGCGAATGGGAAGGTTCGAGTTTGTGTAGACTTCCGGGATCTTAACAAAGCTAGTCCCAAAGACGACTTCCCCTTGCCGAATATTGACATGCTGGTAGATGCAACCGAAAACTACGAAGTCAAATCCTTTGTCGACGGTTTTGCAGGCTATAACCAGATTAAGATGGCAGAAGAAGATCAAAGCAAGACGGCATTTACCACTCCTTGGGGTACTTATTGTTACACTGTAATGCCGTTTGGGTTGAAAAATGCTGGGGCTACCTACCAGAGAGCAGTCACCACCCTGTTTCACGACATGATCCACAAGGAGATTGAAGTGTATGTGGATGATATGATTATTCATTCGAAAGGGTCGGATGGACAGCACTTCACAGATTTAAGGAAGTTCTTCAACAGACTCCGGGAGCATTCTATGAGGTTAAACCCAGCCAAGTGTACTTTTGGGGTCATCCGGGGTAAAGTTTTGGGCTACATGGTCACAGAGCGAGGCATCGAGGTAGATCCCAGAAAAGTCAAAGCGATTGTCGAGATGAAGCCACCCAGAACTCTCTCTGAAGTGAAAGGTTTCATGGGCCGTTTATAGTACATCAGCAAATTCATCAACCAGGTGACCTCTATTTGTGAGCCAATCTTTAAGCTATTGAAGAAGAATCAGGAAGTGGTTTGGAATGAGGAATGCCAACTAGCTTTCGAGAGAATCAAAGCTTACCTTGTTAATCCTCCTATTCTCTGCCCACCTCACAGAGACAAGCCTTTACTTCTATATCTGACGGTCATGCACATGTGCCTATCGGAGCCATGCTAGCGCAAGAAAAGAAGGACTCTAAGATCGAGAATGCCATATATTTCGTCAGTCGTAAATTCCAAGGAAGTGAGTTGAACTACTCTGCCCTCGAGAAGACATGCGCAGCTTTGGTATGGGTGGTCGGAAAATTGAAGCACTATATGTTATCTCACACAGTGCACCTGGTTTCCAAGATGGACCCAATCAGATATTTGTTTCAAGGTGATAGAGGCAACATTTCCACCCGACTGGCAAAGTGGACCTTCTTTTTGGCTGAGTTCGATATCAAGTATGTGATCCGGAAGTCAATCAAGGGACAAGCTCGCGCATCAATTGGCCGATTCCCCGCATGTAACCCCGAGGACCAGATCTCCAGTTTCCAGATGAAGGGATTCTTGTTATAGAAAATAGCAATCGATGGCAGTTGTTCTTCGATGGTGCGGCTAACAAAAGAGAAAATGGCATCGGGATGGTACTGGTAGACCCGAACAATATGCATACCCCCATTGCTATCAAGTTGAATTTCTCTGTTACCAACAATGTGGCCGAGTACGAAGCTTGTATAGCCGGTCTAGAAGCTGCCCTGGAGCGACATGTGGAAGAATTGGAAGTGTTTGGTGATTCCCAATTGATAATCAACCAAGCAGCTAATAGATGGAAAACCTCAGACCCATGTCTCCAGAAATACCATTCTTACATTATAGAACTCATCGGTCAGTTCAAGGAAGTGTCATTTCAATTCCTATCGCGAGACAAGAATAGATTTGCTGATGCCCTGGCCACCCTAGCTTTTTTGGTAGAAATCCCGGAAGGAAAGTCGATCAAACCATTCAGGGTCGGTAGGCGAGAGAACCCTGCATACTGCTGTGAAATAGAGGTCGAAACCGTCAATGAGCCGTGGTACAGTCATATTTTCCAATATCTCAAGCATGGTGAAGCATCTTTCCCCGGTTATAAAGAAGGAGACCTAAAAGGTATTCATGCCAAGAGTCTGCAAGCGTTGAAAAGGCTATCAGCTCAGTACGTTATACTCGGCAATGAATTGTGGAAGAAAAGGGAAGGTTGCCCTCTCCTGCTCTGTATCAGCAAGGAAAAAGCCCAAAGAGTAATGGAAGATGTTCATAACGGTGCTTGCGGACCTCATATGAACGCCAGATCTCTTATGCATAGCATTATCAGGCTGGGCTACTTTTGGATTACTATGTAAACCGATTGTATTCAATTTGTGCGGACCTGTGACAAATGCCAGCGATTCTCCAACTTAATTCATATCCCTCCTCATGACCTCTACTGTATGACAACTCCCTGGCCCTTCGCAACATGGGGTATCGACGTCATTGGGAAGATAACTCCATTCGGGAGCAATGGGCACTCATTCGTATTAGTTGCTGTGGATTACTTCACGAAGTGGGTAGAAGCTGCATCTTACAAAGTGCTCACAGCTAAAAAAGTGGCTCGCTTCATAAAGGAACAGATCTTCTGCCGCTACGGAGTCCCAAATGAGATTATTTCCGACAATGGAACCCATTTCGAGGGAGAGACTGATCGCCTGCTTACTGAATACAGGGTCAAACGTCACAAGTCTTCGCCATACAGACCTCAGACGAATGGTGCTGTTGAGGCTGCTAATAAGAACTTGGAGAGGATCATTAAGAAGATGGCCAAACGAGGAAGGGATTGGCCAGAAAAGCTGCAGTTAGCATTATGGGGCTACCGCACTTCTATTCGAACGGCTACCGGTGCAACCCCTTACGCTTTGACCTACGGAATGGAGGCGGTTATGCCAATTGAGTTGGAAATTACATCCCTCAGGGTGTTGCTTGAGAATGAGATGAATGAGATTGATTGGCTCTAAAGTCGATATAACGAGTTGGCACTGCTAGATGAACGCATATTAAAGGCCATGGAGCACAATCGGGCATACCAGAGAAGAATGGCCCGTGCTTTTGACAAGAAAGTAAAGCCCAGAGACATCAAAGTCGGTGATTTGGTTCTCAAGATGAAGCCCACAAATCAGAGCAGTGCATTGGGTAAATGGGCACCTGTTTGGGTCGGGCCGTTTCTAGTAAAGAGGATATTCTCCGGAGGAGCAATGCAGCTAGCGAATCTGGATGGTAATCCCTTTTTGCACCCCGTCAACGGAGATAAGTTGCGGAGGTATTATGTGTAATTGAGTCTTTTTCCCCCTCTGTAAATACAATAAAAAAAATAAAAATAAAAAAAAAAGAAATGAAAATAAAGGCGCAACAAAATTGTCCCAGATGAGACTGAAAACCTCTCAAAAGGCAGTCCATGCAAAAATAAGGGACGCGCCCGTTGCTAAAAGAATATACCCAGCTAGGCCGAAAACCCTAAAAGGGCGGTCTAGGTAAAAAACAGGGTTGCACCATGTCCCCCTTCTGCCTTCCCCTTTCTTAAACACCAAAGTTATTTGAGTCGAACTACGGAGACCTGAGCCCCTTAGTTCTCTTACAAAAGGGGAACGTAGGCAACCACTTGTGGTTCGGTCTAAAATTGCTGCATAAAAAAAAACCTCTTATCTTGCCAAAATGTGTTTTGACTACAGTTCTAAAGATTTTCCAAAGGTTTATTTGGAGTTAATATTCTTTTTTGATGAGTTCAAGCACGGCCTACTTTTGATTCAAATAACCTGCTGCGAATAAAAAAAATAATAAAATTTCAGCATCTGTGTTGTTTGCATTAAGGTAATTAAGGGATACTCAAATTCTGTTCAAATAAATATCTCTCCCAAAGGGTTAGCGAAAGAAAAATAAAGAGTCTTCCATCTCTCAAAAAAGTGTCTAGAAGCTCGTTCCCGCTCCCAAACTCGTACCCCTGTCTTTCCTCTTCCTTGGTCCCCGGGAGGTCTTTGGCCTAGGAATGTCAAACAAGTCAGTCTGAGCTCGCCCCAGCTCTGGTATACTGCGTGTCGGTGGTTCAATCAGGCCAGTCTCCCTCAACGCAACCCTGGCAACTCACTCTTATCGCAAGGCCTCTCTGCGAGCACTCACTTTTGGATCATCCCTCAGAGCAGCCCTCCGTATCTCCCGTCTCCAATAATCCTCGCAAAGATCACCGGTAACATTATCTCGGATTCCTCTCGGCTTCGCATCTCGAAAAGACCGACCGGATGGATACTCGCTTCCTAGGTATTCCCTACGGAGAGCCTCTATAGCCAACTGCACGAGACCTCGTTGCTCCTCATACCAAATCAGATACTCCGTGGTCAAAAATGTAAACCCTCTGGCCTGACGAAGAAGCGTCCGTATGGGAAGAAAGCCCTCCAAGAAAGTTCTGATGAAGAAGTGCACGCCTGGGGCCTTGGCCATGATCATCGGAATAGCATCGCCATCGCCTCTCTCAAAGCCCGGATAATCTCGCCGAGGGTACCGGTATTGCTCGCTACTGCTGAAGGGATACGTAACAAAGACACATGCAACCCCGGTAGTCCGACTACCACCGACCCATCCCGAACGTCTTTCATGGTCCTTAGTCCCCATGTTGGAATCCGTTCAGACGCCAGCCTCGTATCGTGTCAACCTCACTCTCGCCAACTAGCACCGCCGCGTCCCTCGCACTGCGTTGTCTGGTCACCCAAGGCATTACTGTTTGACCCTCTCGTAATGGCCCAATCGAGCGCAGTCTCTCAGAAAGCCATAAAGATAGCAGAGTGGGGCTGCCTGCGCCCATGAAATCAGATCCTCCAGCTAGTCTATCAAGGACGTGATAAGTCTCAGCTAATAGCAGGGGAACGATGTCCATCTCCCCTTGGCCGAACCGAATTTGAGGAAGATCCACGCCTCGGTCACCCTTAAGTTGTCTGACAACCTCCAGCAGCGCACCTGAGCAGACTCCGACATGACCACAGAAGTAGTATGCTGACAAGGTAAACAATACATACATATCCAGCGAAATAGAGAGATCGAACAGTGCCGGCCTAGAAGATCACAGCCGAGCCATCCGGGTCAAGTCTACAAACTCACTGTTCAGAACAATGGGAGCCACCTGCTCTACTGGCAGGCACAAGAAATTTGATAATTGCTCCACAACCGGCCGCCTGTCTCGAGGGAATGCCACAGTTGCCACCTCACTCAAGCCCGTCAATGCCCGGAAATCCTCCATGGTTGGCGTCAGATCATTGTATGAGAAATTAAACACATGCCTCTCCGAGTCCCAAAAATGCGAAGCCGCTCGGAGCAAATCCCAATCTACTCTCCAGTTCTTTAGAGGCCAGAGGCACGGCATACCATATCGCTTGTCAATGATTTTCCCATGATGCTTTTGGTGAAATTGTGAAATCCCGATAAAGTCCTGGCGAAATTGATGTTCCCGAGAAGCTATTTCCTCGTTATATTGCTCCATGATGATTGAAAGTTCCAACCTTTGATGCAAAAGTTGCCTGTTTGTCAAGCTGAGACTACTAGTGCCCTTTTGTTGAAAAAGCAATGACCTGCAGATATGGGGCCAGAACTGATTTTAAATGGACCCTATTGCGAGCCTCGTCTAGTCGTGCGACAGATCCTGCGGACAGATACATAGTGTCGGACGACGTACTTGGTCTGCATCAGGAAGCCTCAAGGTCCTGCAAGTGGTTTCTGTGACATCCTTTGACTCGCCGTCGCTGCAATATACTTTGTACCCATATGTTACTGCACGGGAGAGGACCTTCCCCCACCATATGTACCACTATACACGATTACCCCGAAAAGCAATTCCAGAAACTTATGTACAAATTCGGCAAAACCAACCTTTCAATATAATAAACTGTAGAACTTTCTCTCGCTCCCAGAATGAACAGACTCATGCACACAAGCTAACATAGTTTAACCTTTGCTAACAAGCTAGCATAATTAGACTATAGTGTTTCGAGTGTCGCTTTACCCCTGCAGGTACAACAGTTAACTGAGCAAATCTAAAAGATTGCCCCTCAAAGCAGAACCGAGACGGAAAAGTCCGCGCCTACTCGAATCTCCTGTGGCACGTCAAAAGCCATAAGCCCCACCGTCAGCCGTCAATAAGAGTCGCTGCCCAGCAAGCGAAGTCCCCGCTTACCAAGCAAAGCTAGGGACACAAGAGCCGAACCGTCAATAATTTCCGCTGCCCAGCAAGCCAGAGTCCCGTCACCGAAGTGCCGACAAAATCCCGCTGCCCAGCAAGCAACTCCCGTCACAGTGATTATGGTCCCAGATCAAAGCCAGCAGTCAAACACAGAGAGCCCCACCACCAAAGCAAGATTTCTGCTGCCCAGCAATCAAGAGTCCCTGTCAGCAGATAGTAGCATAGGACCCTCCTGCAGCCTACACCTATCCTCAAAGAAGACAAACAATAGCATCAACTCCTCCCATAGCCTACGCATTCCAGATTCCGTGTTCAGACGCCTCAAAACAAGCTTCTCCACTGTGTTCGCACGCCTCAAAACAAGCCTTCTCCACCAGTTCGTACGCCTCAAAATGCCTCTCCACCAGGTTCAAATGCCTCAAAACAGCCTCCCACTGTGTTCGTACGCCTCAAAACAAGCTCTCCATCGTGTTCAGATGCCTCAAAACAGCTTCTCCATCGTGTTCGTATGCCTCAAAACAGCCTCTCCACCAGTGTTCGACGCCTCAAACAGTCTCTCCATCAGTTCGGAGGCCTCAAAATAGTCTCTCCACTGTGTTCAGACGCCTCAAAACAAGCCTCTCCATCAGTTCAGACGCCTCAAAACAGCTTCTCCACTGTGTTCGACACCACAAAAACAGCCTTCCCACCAGTTCGATGCCTCAAAACAGTCCTCCCCACCAGGTTCGACGCCTCAAAATAGTCTCCCACTGTGTTCAAACGCCTCAAAACAGCCTCTCCATCGTGTTCGACGCCTCAAAACAGCCTCTCCAGTGTTCAGACGCCTCAAAACAGCCTCTCCACTGTGTTCGACGCCTCAAAACAAGCTTCTCCCACCAGTTCGGATGCCTCAAAACAGTCTCTTCCCATTAGGTTCAAACGCCTCATAATAGTCTCTTTGGATCAGATCACCCCCGAATAGTCCGAACAACGATTTGGCTTGATTCCCTCCCCGGGATACGTAGGAATCCTTTTCCAAAAAGGTCCAGCCATCCTTTTCCCCAGCTCACCGTCTAGCCCTCCGCTTCATTCCCCAGCCGCTCATTAGGATTGGGTCTTATTTTATCGACAACCTCACTTCTTCCATAAGTGACGTTGCCGAGGGGCTCTGTAAGTACGCCAATCCAAATTCGCGATCTTTCCAGATGCATTTTAAGTAAAAAATGGCATTTAGGGGCATTTTGATAAATTCCTGGTCCATCCCGAGACTTCCGGAAACATTTCATATGTTTCTCGCGAAGGAAGTACTTTTTTGTACTTTGCTCGAGTTAAAGGACCTAGAGAAAATAAAACTGTTTTGGACTTTTTGGGCATTACCTAGAAGCTTCCGTAATCGCTTTGGTGCCAAAACGGTTATTGTCACCTTGTGTCACGCGACAACTCGAAGCATGGAAAGTGGTAACGTTACGTCGTGCGACACAAAGTGACCATAGACTGCAGCTATAAATAAGACCCTACCCCTCTCAGTTTTAGATCCGAATTTCACCTCCCTAAAGCTACTCTACCCAAATTACGCCAGAAACTCTCTCTCTCTCTCTCTCTCTCTCTCATACCAAAACCACCCAATTCCCCTCCAATTCCCTCACCTCTCACCTCTCTTCAACCCAATTCCCTCTCTACTTCCCTATACACTTGAAACCTCTCAATTCAGCTGTTGATTCGTGCTCAGATCTCCATCTCAAAGTCGAATTGAAGACTCCTGCACCTAATTTGGTGTGAGAGTTGAGAACTACAAGGGTAACCCTCTCTCCTCTCTCTCTCTCTCTCATCTATTTGTTTTAGTTACTTTCTCTCCTTCTCCACTTGATAATCAGGTTCCTTATACCTCGAATTATCAGGTGGCAACTGCAATCTCTCTGTTTAAATAGCTTTTACTTGAGTCCAATTGCTTGGTTGTGATGTGATTTATTTAGATTTGCAATTTGGACATCAAGGGAGTGTGGATCTTCCATATCCACACTCCTTTGATTGATTCGTATTTAATTCATATTGTTATTACTGCTTCTGATATAATTGTTGTGTAATTGTTGGATCTGCATCTCAATTTGTTAGGTACCTGCAGATGGTAAACACATGTCACGCGACATATTTGGACATGAGGAGTCCTGTGTCACGCGACATGTTGTGACCATCTGCAGGGACCATATTTCAGTTGTAGCTTGTTTTGTTCAGTTGTTTTAGCATTTAGTTCTATGTTTATGTTGTTCAGTTCCTAGATCTGGTTTCTGTTTATTGCATCTGGAGATTTGTTGATTTGTTTGATTGTGAGCCTCTGCAAGGTAAACATATGTCACGCGACATATCGGGACAAGGGAGTCCTATGTCACGCGACAGATGTGATCCTTTGCAGAGGACCTATTTTCTCTTATAATCTGTCTCTTGTTGATGTAAAGGGATGTGGCCTCCCAGACAATTGGTCTACAAGTTGTAATGATCTCTCTTATTAAATAAAATTCATGTTTAATCACATATGTCTATTATCTTCGTTTGTACGTTTCTTTGAATAATTTGGATGTCTAGATTAGAAAGACTCGTCTACGGACAAGGCGTGTTGGGTGAACTCTCGGTTCTTCCCAACACGTAACCTGACCCCCGAACCCACTCTCTTTCAAAAGGTTTTTCAAAGTGCACCTCTAAGCATGGCGTGGTGACTCTTTTTTTTTACTTCCGGAATTTTTAATTTCGGGCGAGCGCTCATTCAGTGAGGTTTTGAGTGTTCATTTTCAGAGAGAATTCGTGTATATGTTGTTCCTTATATCAGGGTTCGTTTATCATTAAGGAACTTCTTCGACCTTGTATTGAATTCATATTATTAATAGAAAGGTCTTACCTTCAAGGCACCCATCAAGTTATATATTTATATAACTTGATAAAAATTATATTCTTGTGTATTGCTTTAATTCTTCTGCTGCAAATTATATTTATTTCTATTGATTTGTGTTTTTTCTAGAATTGGTGTATGTGTTGTTGTTAGTGTTGCCAACACTAAAGACAACACTTGTGAGTTTCGTCTCACCTTGTGAGTTTCACCTCACTTGTTCTATGTCATAGACAATTTCAATAGCTGAGCAATTGGCGAGGGCCTTCATCTGGGCTGGTTTCTCTAATACCCTGTTCTGTAATGCCTCTACTACGGCATTGACCCTTCTGCTGGAGCCTCTCCGAGACTGGGGCCAGGTCTCCACCTTTTCGTGGGGTGAGGCTGGCTTGGCTCAGGTGTATAGATCCTTAGATGAGGTGAGCAGGGGCACGGTAACCTCTCTTGATTCCTATCAGACTGTTCTGGAGGTATGCTCTTTTACTTTTCGCGCATTGACCGCTGCTTTGCATTTTCTGTCATCATTCTTTTACTGCTGCTGCACACTGAGAGTTTCTTGTTTCAGGTGTGGGCCTATGAGGTCTTTGGATGTTATGCTTGGGCTGTGGCTGATAGGATTGCTGCCGATTTGTTTCCTGCCATCCGCCGGTGGACTTTTCAGGCTAGGGAGAGCCGGAGAGTGGACGGGGTGAAGCCCCGGAAGACGGCTTGTTATCAGGACACGATGATTGCCCTTAGGGGCACCCCGGCTAGATTGAGACTGTTTCCATGGAATGGCAGGTATGGTGAGGATGCTGTTGGTGATGCCGCCTTGGTGACTCGGACGAGGAGGCTTCTGATTGGTTTGGAGGGTAATGCCCTGTATCTTGGAGAGAGAGTCTGTAGGCAGCATGGATATGGTGCAGCCGCTCGCATTCCTCACGATCCTCCTGAGGGGATTTGGTATACCCAAGCTCTCCCTGACTTGGAGCGGTTGCGGACTGGTATTGACGCTGCAGATTTGTCGGATGATGAGGATTATGGCCAGTTCGTCTTTACCCGGCTGGTGACCCCTCAAGTTATAGCTGCCAGGAGGGCAGCGGGGGTACAGATACCGGTGCCTCCCCATTTCTTCGAGTATGAGGCCGAGGGTGTCATTCGCTGCTCCTCGTTTGATATGTCTGAGACTCATCCCCACCTACGGCTTCCCCGTGGGACCACCTCTGTGAGTGTTCTTTTCTTTTCAGCTTTGTTCAAGCATTTTACTGCATTACTGTCTGTATTCACTGCTTCTGACTGTTTCTTTTGTGTCCATTCAACAGGTTCCATCCAAGACTTATAGTGTGGTGGCCAAGGTGCTCACTGGGGCTGTGAAGATTCTGCGCCAGTTTCAGAAGAGTGCAGAGCATTGGAAGGGGAGATGCAGCTCTCAGCCTGGTGACGTCGTGCCTCCCAAGAAGAGGCATAGGCCGACTTTGGCTCCTTCTAGCTCACAGGTGGGTGAGTCGAGTCAGCAGCCCCAGCCTGATGATGATGATGATGGCGAGGATGATCCTTATCAACCCCCTTTCTCCACAGTGCCCGAGTGGCACAGATATTACGGAGAGCCCCGGCCTTGGACCCGATATGAGGATGATAGCTCTGATGGTGAGATTCAGGAGGTGCAGGAGGGTGGCAGCGACGGCCAGGAGCAGAGCGGCTCTTAGGAGGACGTAGGCAGCAGCCAGGATGACAGCGGCTCTGAGGAGGATGAGGAGGATTCGGGTGATGACTCCGAGTCGGAGTGATCATGACGGTCCCCTTTTTGTCATGCTTTGGACTCATTAGGGAGAGAGAGAAAGAAAAACAATGCATGCACTGTTTTCATTACTTTTGGATTGTAAAACAACTATTTTATTGCATTTTGTATTTTACCAACTAAAGCATTTGCTTATTTGTATATTTGCTTGTTAATATGCACAAGTCCGTCCCAAGAAAGGCACAAAATGGTGGCTTTTGATGTGATTGGGTATTTTTGTGATTTTGCCTGGATTGGGCGATGTTTATGTGTCTGCGGGGTGTTGGGTATGCCAGATCCTCTCCCATGGGCTTGATGAGTGAATGGGAGTGTATATGTATGGTTTTTGGATGTTTTGGATAGGTTCGGGCAGGCTTTGAGCAAGCATTGGATTGCTAAGGGGTTGCTGCAGTTGCAGCTGCTGCTGGTGTCTGACGGGACTTCCCATGTCGTCCGACACAGGACTTCATGGGATGGACCTGTCGTCCGACATGGAGAGTCTGAGGGGCAGGTTTTCTTGTTCAGCAAGCCCCAGCATTTTATAAAAGGCAGACTCGTAAAAGGTGCATTCCAGCAGTCACAGCAGACTCCAAACTGGTCTTCCACCCCAAAATCCACTCCAAAATTTGACCTTTGACCCAAAATGGAGCATTACAATGAAAGATCCAAGATAAAAGAGCGCCAATTTCTCTCCGATCTCATCAATCTAACCCGCCACCAACATAGCAACAATAGGAGGGTTATCGACCACCGATATGGGTTGAGATGCCTTTGGGCACTGAAGGAATGGGCGGTAGATTGGAATCTTCTCCGGGCCGCGTCCAGATATTGGGACCGCGAGAGGCATGTCTTTACCCTCTCGTATAATGACCTTACGCCCACTATTGAAGAGTTCCGGGCACTGACTGGGGGAGCTGAGTTCAGAGATGCAGTCTTCCCACGAGATTCACGACCCTTGACTGAGCAGCTGGCCGATTTCTTGGGATTTCACATAGAGCAGGTATCTGATCTGATCCTCAACCTGTCTTTCGTTGACCTGGCCCATATAGCCCGACTAGCTATATCACGTCCAGAGCTGTTTGACCTGTCCACGGCCATGGACATTTTCATGCAGATTATGATCTCCCTATACTGCTTCTGTGAGTATGATGGGGTATGCTCCAGTTTACTGCTAGGAGTTGTCAGGCAGATGCGGGGTCACCGAGGTACCACACCGACTGAGATTCGGCCCAGGCAGGGAGAGAGAGAGAAGTAGTACCCATTTTACTGGCAGAGACATATCATGGGATGGACCGACTGGCTGGAGGGTCATTATACATGGGACGTGGAAGCCCCAGTCTCTTATCATTGTGGCTCTTTGAGCGGTTGGGACTTATCTCCCCATTACCCGCAGGGCAGACTGCAGCACCCTGGGTTACATAGCAGAGGTGAGTGGCTCCGAAGGCTTCGCAGGAGAGCTGGCAGAGGCGATTGGCCAGGTATACCACCACGGATATTCAGTATTGGGTTCCCGGATGGAGGCTTGATACCATGAGCGGCAGGCAGGATGACTCTGCTATCGTGAGGTTGCCGGGATTACACTTTTCATCATTTAGTGTCCCCTTACTCGTTCTGAGGCAGTATGGATACCCACAGCAGGTTATTGGCGGGTTCAGAGAGCAGATGGCCCGGGATACCGTTCCTCTTGACATGACTGATGGCCAGACTATCAGATTTTTCGCCAGGGCCTTTTCGGGAGCAACTTTTCCCACTCTCACATTGATACGGAAGACCCGGGGTATCACATATCTGTCCACCTTATATCTTATTTGGTACGGGGAGTAGATGGGGCCGGTTCAGCACACCATTGAGGCATATTGCCAAGGGACCCGAGGAGGAGACCAAACTAGCCGGGAGTTACGTGATCTTTGGCCCGGCGGCTGAGCAACGTGATCGACAATTCGGCAGCAGATTTTGAGAGACTCGTAGAGAGGAGGGCCAAGATGAGGGACGACCCTGAGGTTATGGCCCGGAGGACGGCTTTGAGAGAGGAGAGGGCTGCCCAGGCGGCACTGAGAGTTGCCGGATTGGTTGACTCACCGACTCGTATCTTTTCGGAGCCGGGACGACGGGAGATAGATCTGTTTGGGATAGCTAAGCCAAAGACCTCCCGAGGACCGAGGAAAAGGAAGAAGAAGAGTGCTAGTTCGGGAGTGGGAACGAGTGACTAGGATTAGGTGACCGGTCATTGTATCCCTTATTGCCGACACAGACAGTCTAGACGTACTTTTAAAAGATATTATTTTTGCTAATGTTAATGAGTCGAGAGTAGACCGTGCTTGAACTCATCAATGAATGTATTAATGTAGTGAAAGTTGAAATTACTTTAGAACTTAATCAAGACACATCTTGGTAATCACAAACATAACTGTTGACAGGATTTGGTGATTTTTATGGTTTTTAGACCGAACCGCGAACGGCTGCCTACGTTCCCCTTTTACAAAATGGACTAAGGGGCTCAGGTCTGCGTAGTTCGACCCAATTAACTTTGTGTTTAAGAAAGGGATAGATAGAAGGGGGACGGGTGGTGCAACCCTATTTTTTACCTAGACCGCCTGTTTTTAGGGTTTTCAGTCTAGTTGGGTATATTCTTTAGCACCTAGCGCGCCCTTTATTTTGCACGGACTGCCTTTTGAGAGGTTTTCAGTCTCGTCTGGGTACATTATTTTCGCGCTTTTATTTTTTTCTTTTCTTTTTTTTTATTTTTTTTTTTTTTTTTATATGTTTTTTAGAGAGGGAGACTCGATTCAAACGTAATAGCGGCGCGGTTTGTCGCCGATTCACCGGGTGCATGAAGGGGTTACCATCCAAGATTTGTCACTTCATTTGCCCCACCAGAGAAAAGATTTCCTTCACCCAAATACGAGGCCCACTTGAGACTAGCGCCCAGCTTGCCCAAGGATGGACTAATTGATTCGGCGGCTTCTCTTTTAAGACCAAATCACCCACCTTAATGTCACGGGATGCACCTTTTTGTCAAAGGCCCTAGCCATACGCCTTCGATAAGCCGGGGATGTGCTCCATCGCCTTAAGCCTTTGCTCATCTAGAAGAGCTAACTCGTCGTGCGGGCTACGAAGCCGATCTATCTCATTGACCTCGTTTTCAAGCGGAACACGAAGAAGAGGGGATCTCTAATTCAATGGGCAAGACGACATCCATCCCACGTATGTCCAAGCGAGACGGGGTTTCGCGCGGTGGCTGATTCTCACCTGTTGAGTACGATAGCCCCATAATGCCAAGTGAAGCTTCTCAGGCCAATCTCGGCTTCTTTCGGCCATTTTCCGGATGATCCTCTCCAGGTTCTTATTCGCGGCCTCGACAGCACCATTGGTTTGAGGGCGATAAGGGGATGATTTACGTCGCTTGATCCTGAACTCTACAAGCAGTCTGTCGGCATCTCCCTCGAAGTGTGAACCGTTGTTAGAAATAATCTCATTCGGAACTCCATATCGGCACAGAATGTTTTCTTTTATAAAACGGGCCACCTTTTTGGAGTTGAGGACCTTGTAGGATGCTGCTTTGACCCACTTGGTGAAATAATCAACAGCAACCAACACAAATTCGTGCTCGTTACTACCGGCAGGAGTTATCTTTCCAATAACATCGATTCCCCACGTTGCGAACGGCCAGGGAGTGTTCATACAGTAGAGATCATGGGGAGGTATATGGTTGAGATTGGAGAACCGCTGACATTTGTCGCAAGTTCGCACGAACTGAATACAATCAGTCTCCATGGAGATCCAATAATAGCCCATCCTGAGTATGTTGAACATCAAAGCTCGGGCGTTCATGTGTGGCCCACATGCACCACCATGGACTTTCTCCATGACCTTTTTAGCTTTAGACCTGCTGATACAGAGCAAAAGTGGTCATCGATGTCTTTTCTTCCACAAGTCATCTCCCAGAATGACATACTGTGCAGACAACCTCTTCAAAGCTTGCAAGCTTTTGGCGCGAATACCTTCTTTCAGCTTACCGTCCTCTTCTTTCGGGAATGAGGCTTCGCCATGCTTAAGGTACTGAAAAATCTGGCTATACAACAAATCATCGACCTTTTCCAGTTCAATCTGACAACAGTAGGCAGGGTTCTCGCGCCTCCAAATTCTGAACGGCTTTACTGACTTTCCTTCTGGAATCTCTACTAAAGAGGCTAGGTGGCCAGGGAATCCGCGAACCTGTTCTTGTCCCGAGGTAGGTAATGGAACGTGACCTCCTAGAATTGGTTGATCAGATCCTCCATGTAAGCATAGTACATTTGCAAGTACTGGTCCACGGTTTTCCACTTATTGGATACCTGATTGATGATTAGCTGGGAGTCTCCATATACCTCCAACTCTTCGACATTTCGCTCCAAAGCTGCTTCGAGGCCGGCTATACAAGCTTCGTATTCCATGGCGTTGTTAGTAGCAGGGAATTTCAACTTGATAGCAATGGGGGTGTGCACATCCTTCGGATCAACCAACACCATGCCGATACCATTGCCCCTCTTATTGGCGGCACCATCAAAGAACAACTGCCAACGGTCTGTACTTTCTACCATGAAAATCCCGTCATCCAGAAACTGGGGTTCGAGTCCACGCGCTTCTGAGCTCAGGAAATCTGCCAAATGATCTGACAGGGCTTGGCCTTTGATTGCCTTGTGGGTCACAAACTTGATATCAAACTCGGCTAAAAAGAAGGACCACTTCGCAAGCCTCGACGACAGAGAAGGCTTATTGAATAGGCATTTGATGGGGTCCATCTTCGACACCAGGTGTACTGTATGGGCCAACAGATAATGTCTCAATTTCCTGACCACCCATACTAAAGCTGTACAGGTTTTTTCTAAAGCTGAACAGTTCAATTCGCTACCCTGATGTTTCCGGCTGACGAAGTAGATGGCATTCTCCACTTTTGAATCCGGTTTTTATTGTGCCAGCATGGCTCCGACAGTCGCATCTGTAACTGTCAAATATAGCAGCAAGGGCTTGTCCTTATGAGGAGGACAAAGGATTGGGGGATGGACCAATTAGGCCTTGATTGTCTCAAAGGTGATCTGGCATTGTTCATTCCATTCGACCTCCTAATTCTTCTTGAGTAGCTTAAAGATCGGCTCACAAATAGAGGTCAACTGGTGGATGAATCGGCTGATATATTGGAGGCGGCCCATGAAATCCTTCACCTCTGTGACTATCATTGGTGGCTTCATATCCATGATGGCTTTAATCTTTCTCGGATCGGCTTCGATTCCTTGCTCCATAATGATATATCCCAGAACTTTTCCTCGGACTACGCCAAAAGTACATTTTGCCGGATTCGATCTCATGTCATGCTCGTGCAATCGATTAAAGAACTTCCTCAAGTCGACCAAGTGTTGACCATCTGATCCCTTAGAATGGATAATCATATCATCAATGTAGACCTCGATCTCTTTATGGATCATGTCATGGAAGAGCGCGGTGACTGCTCACTGATAAGTGGCGCCTGCATTCTTCAGACCAAAGGGCATAACCGTATAAGAAAAGGTTCCCCAAGGGCTGGTGGAGGCAGTCTTTTCCTGATCCTCTTTGGTGACCTTAATCTGATTGTAACCCGCAAAGCCATCCACAAATGATTTGACTTCGTAACTGGCAGTAGTATCCACCAACAGATCGATATTGGGCAAGGGAAAATCATCCTTCGGGCTAGCTTTGTTTAGGTCCCTGAAGTCCACACAAACCCTGACTTTGCCATTCGACTTGGTTACCATCACTATGTTGGCCAACCACTTTGAGTATTCGACCACTCTAATGAAACTAACTCTGAGCAACTTCTCTATTTCTTCTTTGACCAGGAGAGACCATTCTGGCTTGATCCGGCAGAGTTTCTACTTGACAGGCGTGGCTTCTAGGTACAGGGGTATTCGGTGCTCAACAGTTGAAGTATCCAACCCGGGCATGTCCTTGTAGGACCAGGCAAACACGTCCACGTATTCCTTGAGCAAATCAATGAGGGCTCCCGCTCTTCCCCGGTGAAGAAACTGTCAATCTGTGTCTCTTTGGGCTCTTCAGTAGTTCACAAATTCACTGTAGTCAATACCTCATAGGCAACATGGGCCCGATTGTCGTTTCGCTCAAAAACCTGCTTTAGATTATCATTTAAAAAGTCTGTGTCCTCTTCAAATGAATCATTATTAACCATTTTTAAGTCATTAAGATTTGTTTTAGTTAACTTATCATTTGTTAAGGTGGCAATTAAGAGATACGCAGAAAGGTCAACCATTTCATTCAACGCAAAAGGAAAGACAGAGTCAAAGACACGGCGATGATCATCGGCCGTGAGAGTATCAGACCTATCTAGAGACTCGAACTCGATAACAAGAGACTCTGAGGACTGACTCAAGATTACAGGGACAGACTTAGACTCAGACATACCAGGACGAGGGGTCAGCCCGAGCTTTTCGATCATAACTTCCCGGCTAGCGATCGGTCCCTTGAAGGAAGTCCAATTTCGGAGCGGCATCTCTGAAGTGCTGACGAAGGTGCACGGATCAATCTCTTTGTCCCCATCAAACTCGATCACTGATACGTAATCATTCCCGGTCAAAAGATCAATCGCAGGTACATAATCATCCCCGGTCAGAAGGTCAATCCCGTCAAAAGGATCCTTAGCAACAGCCCCGGTCATCAGTGGTGCCTCTTCACATAAATCAATCAGCGGTGCTTCAATCAGCGAATCAGCCCTGACAGTCTCTGATAAATCTGCCTCCTTGAACAAGGTTGCGACCTCTTTACCCATATAGAACTCAATAGTAACACTGTCCCCATGAATGATGATTAACTCACCGTCTTGAACAAACTTGACACACTGGTGCAGGGTTGAAGCAATCCCCTTGACTTGATGCAGCCACGGCCTTCCTAACAAAGCGTTAAAGGTGACTGGGATATCAAGGACCTGGAATTCCATGGGTATCGTCTTCTTACCAAACCACAGGTTCAAAGCAGCAATCCCAAGTATCGTACGAGATGTTGAGTAATATGCTTTAACCGTGAGGGAGGAAGGCTTCAGATCTGTAAGCTTGATGCCGAGTAGACTCATGACCTTTGCTGGGAGGATGTTCATTCCGGACCCATTGTCAACCAAAACTCGGGGAAGACGCCGTTCATCTAGCTGCGCCGTGATGAAGAGAGGCTCATTATGATCAGCTCCGAACTGGGGGAGATCAAGGTCTGTGAAGGTTACCATACAGCAAGAGCTACTACTCCCAGGGCTTAGTGGTTTTTCCTTTTCGTTCTTGGCATTAGGCAGTAATTTTGTCTCTTTTTGGTAAAACTCAGCGCCTGAAATGATGGTGGCATTCTGTGTAAGAGGTGCATCGGGTATCATGCCAGCGTCCAGGACCTTCCTCAGAGCTAGGATGCATTCGGGGAAAGTGACCTCTTCTCTGGTAATTTTGACGAGGATTGTTGCCTTGCTTCTGGGCGGGCTTAATCTGACAATGGTTACTTTTTCATTGGGGAGGATAGGAGTCAGTCTTCCTTCTTCCAAAAGATTTTCAACTATCTGCTTGGATCGGACATTCGAGAATCCCCTCCCTAAAGCATGGTAAGCAGTGTTAAATTCCATGACATCCACATATTCAGCCCCAGAAAAATCCATGGCCTTCATGTCCTCGGTTACATAGTCGTCCTCCGAAGCTTCTTCAAATTTATGATTGTCGATTTCCATCTCATCGTACACCATTTTCCTCTCGTTTTTGCAGGCTAAGCAACCACAAGTGAAAGATTGACAATGTTCGTTCTCTTGGCCCAATATCGCAGCTCGGGATACCTGAGTCCAAATGAGGAGTACTCGGGGTCCATCTCTGGGTATTGAGGCCATTAAGAAGGCGTCATGCGGGTCCATAGGTATGAAGGCAACGGGAGTGGCTTCCAAGTCCATAACCCTTTTGAGCGATTCCAGGCACTCAATGTGCTCGAGAGGTTCAGAAGTGACTCTCACAGCCGTGATGCCGTCCATTATAGGGGAAGAGGAAAGGGATCCAATGACGTTCACAAATTCGTTGTCTGCTGGAGGCTGAAAACCTGCCTTTTCAATTAGTGCTTCAATGAAATTCCTCCATTTGCCGATTAGCTTCCCGTAGGGGACGTTGTGTTCCAATATCTCGGACCCATATTCTTCTTCAGATGGGTCGGGTTTCTCCTCGTCCTCTGAGGTATTTGGGCATTGACCACAGTCGCATCTTGAGGAAAACTCCTCATAGGGGTCGGTTTCCATTGGCATCTGATCCACGTTTACTGGCGGCCCTTCGTCGTCGCTAGCTGACAACCACCCATTATGCCTTACACCCATGAGGTCGTTCCCGGCATTATCATTCTGAACTGATTCTGGACTTAGGGCTTCAATTGATTCTTCACTCTCGTCGTCATCACTGTCATCACTATTACCAGAACTGTCATCCCATACCCCTTGAACTTCATCCAAAAGAGAACGTCGATCATATCTACTAGGGGAGGATGGGCACGTGAAACCACAGAAATTGTCATAGGTCCCCAATGCCGGAAACGGCAGCTGAGACTCAGCTTCTCCTCCCAGGAACTGTGGGGGAAGAGTGAGAGGGGGCAGCATGTACTTGACTACGGGCAGGATATAAAAGCAATCCTCCTCCTCCGATTCTTTGCCCTCACTTTCCTCAGGGCTCTACTCGGCCTCTCCCAAAACCAGTTTGCAGAAGTGTATTAACTCAAGGTGCGCTTCGGCTTCCTTACTAATAAGTCTCAGCACAGGTATCCGCCTGAAGCTTTCTTGCTCAATCCTTTTTGATTGCTCTAGCCATCTTGTGTAAATGACTTTATCGTGATTTGATCTGAACAGCCCCAGTTCCCTAGTATCAGCTTTCCCTTCTTCTGAGAAGTAGCGATCTTCATATCCTTGCAGGAAACAACTAAAGTGGGACCAGGGAGGATTGGTTTTTTCATTGCTCTCAAGGCTGAGAGGGAATCCAAATTCAGGATCTTCGACATTTTGCCTCACATTCTGACTTTGATCCGGCCTAATGCCTTGACTGACATTCTGACTTTGAGCTGGATCAACACCCGTATTCGGACCCAAACCCGCTGAAACTTGTGAATCTTCCATCTCTGAGACTGCTGGAAACGAATCCCTGACCGGAGAGAGACTGATTAACCGACCACCCGGAACTCTGACCCAATACTTGCTCGCTTAAAGGGGGAGAGAACGGTCTTAGGTAAGGGAGAGGATAGGCTTAGGATGGACTCATGCATATGCTCCTTTTTTATTATTTTTTTTATGCAATATGTAAAAAAGGAAAGACAAAAGGATGAGTCCAAAGCACGACAAAAGGGGACTGCCCCAAATGTCAAGACCACCAGCAGCTGTATCCCAGAATCATCCTGCCCTGTTCATCTGATCAGCTGAACCTGCTTCTGCACTGCATTCCTATGTCGTCCGACACAGGACTTCCCAGGAAGGGGGTGTCGTCCGACACAGGGATGCTCACCAACAGAAGCAAGCAAACTGCAAAAGGGGGAAGCCCCACCGTCCAAAATACCAGATACCAAAGCATATAAAGCATATAGGTACAGAATCATGGCAAGCAAATAGGAGCACACATAATGACACAAATCGCACACAAGGAGAATGAAGAAATTGTTCAAGTTGATTTTAAATAAAGTTAGACCCTCTTAAGAAAAACTTTTCCTTTTTCAAAAAAGAAGAATGATACCGGTACGTGGGATTGTTAGACCACAATTTATTCCAAGCCCCGCGTTAGGGAGCGATACAGGAAGGTTAATGGTTTCCACCTATATACCAAGTATCATTTTCATTTTTTTTCCAAAAACAAAAGTTTTTCAATGTAAATCCGGAGTCGCCACTAAAATGAATGCCCTCCGAAAAAAAACAACTTTTGCTTGTTTATCTTTTGAAATTTTGAGTTTTGTGAGTCGCCACGCCGTTTTTAAAGGAAAACATTGAAAAACCTTTTTTTAAAGAGAATTTGGGTTTGGGGATCAAGTTACGATGTGGAAAGAGAATAACGAGCTCACCCACATCGCCTCTTTCGAGACTTTCAATCAAACATTGGACAATTATAAACATTCAAAGTGTGTGCGATTTGTGTCAATAAACAGGGCATGCAAACTTGGATTTCATTGATAGTATTCAGAAGGGATACAACTTGTGAGCCATGACAGGGGGCCACACCCTTTACAAATACAAATGATGACTTGCATTACAAGGCAAGAGCTGAGACAGTCTGCTCAGGAAGCTTGGATGTCGTCCGACACAGGACTTCCTCATAGAGGGATGTCGGACGACAGGAAGCCTCCTGGTCAGATTGCCTTTTACAACACCAAAGCTACTCTGGAATTGGAACAAGATTATTTTAACTAAGAAAAGACACTATTCGGGGTCTAAGCTCAGTTTGGGGTTGATTGGAGTGAGCAAAGTCAAGATTGACTTTTAATGATACGGATGTCATATGACATAGGACACCCAAGGCTGTCCATGTCATATGGCAAACCGCCTTCATCAATGGAATGCACCCAAAGAGATCTTAGGTTCCCCAAATAGTGTTAAATGAACTAAAACTACTATTTAAACATAGCTTTGAGTCACAAAGGGAACCGATCTGAGTGGATCTGAAGTCCTTGAAAGCCAGGCAGCTTTCTGGGAACTCTATGTCGTATGACACAGGATCCTTTAAGGGGTCCTGTATCGTTCGACACAAGCGGCCTGTTTCAGTGCCCTTCAGTCAGATTGATCCCACCTTGTTCTCAATGCAAAACTAAGCTATATTATTAACTGAAAGCAGTAAAATAGTAACATTATGTGAGTATTATGGGAGGATCACATGGCTTTAATGGCCAAATGTGATGAATCACATATTTATGGCCATTATTATGTAGCCATCTCCTCCTAACTCAAAGGAAGCTAACCAAGCTGCAAATTTTAATGGTGCTAAGGCCACCAAATGTTCAGATCTGAGGTGAGGAGAAGTGAATATGGAAGATTCACCTCTCCACCACCTTTATCATGCCAAATCCCAAATATTTCACATAATATCAAGACATGTAAGCATGCAAGATGATATGGATGAATATGCAAGTTGTAATCAGAGAGAGAGAGAGGGTTTAGTGGCTACCTATTGTAGTCCACAAGGTAAAGGTACCAATAGTATGGTGTTTACCCCTTCAAAACACCAACAAAGGAAGCCTTTCTTTGGATCTTGGCTTGATTGTTTGTGTGTGTGAGGAAGGAGGTGAGTGTGTGTGTATGAGAGAGAGAGTGAGTGTTGATTTTAGCAGAGTGCCTTTGCTTGCCAAAGTCCTCCTTTAAATGATCAGCCATGCCCTTTATTTTAAGGCATGCTGATGGGAGATCCCATATCGGACGACAGAGAGTTTCCACTGCCTTGGGGTCGTCCTGTGTCGGACGACACCGTACATCTTTGTGACAACTTGGGCCGCAAGAAGGCAGGCCCAATGGATCAAGGAATGAATGGATTATTTTGGGTTCAAAATGCTTTTTAGCAAATAATATGAGCCCAAAATTAATGCTAATCATGGAAAGCGGACCCAAAAACACGAGTTCGGGTCGGGGTACTCACAGTTAGGGGTTAGGGTTTAGGGTATATATATAGTATAGGGTATAGGGTAGAACAAACGTATATCGTATAGGGTATAACGTTTTCAGTTAATTTTTTGAAATTCCAGTCAGTTTTTTAACGTTTCCAATTAGTTTTTTAGAATTCTAGTCAGTGTTTTAACGTTTCTAGTTAGTTTTCTAACGTTTTGAGTTAGTTTTTCAAAATTTCAGTTAGTTTTTTGAAATTCCAGTCAATTTTCCAACGTTTCAGTATAATTTTTAATGTTTTCAGTTAGTTATTTTGTAAATTAGTTCTAAAAATAATTAAAAATTAAATTTTACAATCACCGACGGATTATTCCGTCGGTGTATTATTTAAAAAAAAATATTTACGTTTCACCGACGGAATATTTCCGCCGCTGATAAATTAAAAAATATTAATTATTCAGCGGCGGAAATATTCCGTCGGTGTATTATTTAAGAAAAAAATAAAAAATATTTTATTTACACCGACGAAATATTTCTGTCGCTGATAAACTAATTTTTTTTAATTTATCAGCGGCGGAAATATTTCTTCGGTGTATTATTAAAAAAAATATTTAATTTTCACCGACGGAATAATTTCGTCGCTGATAAATAAAAAAAATAAAAAAATTTAACTTTTCACCGGCGGAATAATTCCGTCACTGATAAAGAACTAGCGACGAAATATTCCGTCGGTAAATTATGCGCCAAAATAGTGGCGATAATAAAACAAATATTCGAGGAATATTTGTTTTAGCGACAGAATATAGCGACGGAATTAAATTCCGTCGGTAAATTTGACGCCAAAATCATTCCATCGCTAAAGCTTAATTTCCGTCGCTAAATAGCGACGGAATGCTTCCGTCGCTGTTGATTCCGTCGCTAAAACACCAGTTTATGGTAGTGTCATACCTTTCCCAAAACCTTGCACTTGCGGGCATGTTGCCAATGCAACATGGTTTCACGTGAGGACATGTCACTCTCGTGACATGTTCTAACGAGAGAACATGCCGCGTTGTCACCATGCGCCGACGAGAGGTCATGCCGGATTTTTCTTTGAAATTCTTCAAGAATACCCGTTATGCTGCCTAAATTTCCCCATAAATTTGGATCACTCGTCCATCTCACATTGTGTTTAGGTCTTGTTTAGGTATTATTACCTATTACTAATTTCTATGCAAAGCATTTGGTGTAATTTGAATGTTGCGTCCCTAGGTTCCCCTGAGTTCTAGGTTGCGTGAAATAAAGGTTTCCCTCCTTTTCCAACCGTCTCTAGGACTTAAAAGACATTGATTTCTACTTGAACATTAATAAGATGTTGCACGAATCCGTCTCCTTTCATATTCTTCCCTCTCCCATACCATCTCAAGGTCCTTTCCTCTACCACCTTACCAATCACCTCTTCGCCTCTACAGCTACGGCAAGTTGGGTGCGTGCTCCTGTTCCTGGCGCTCTTTTGGTTCTTATTCTCGAGACGGAGGTAGTTCAAAGGTCCGAGTGATCTTCATCTGATTTAGAATCCGAGATGTCTGGTGCAGAAAACGTGGTGGCTAGCCAGTTTGGAGTTTCTCGCCCATCCGAAGTTGATGCAGTCAATCAGTCTTCGTAGGTTCTAGAATGTCCCTTTTGGACATGAGTCTGTCGAGTCCACTTTGGACCAGTTTTTGCTTTGCAGTAATAAAAATCTTTATTTCTTTTCTTGCTAGACTCGAGACATCACTTGTACCCCACGTCACATTTAATTGAAATGATTTTATCCTAGATGATCACTTGTGCTGCTCAATCACTAACACTTTAAAATGATTAATATTTAAATTGATCGGAGTGAGAAAATCAACTGATATCTTTCTCAAATTGGGGCTTACCAACTCCCCATCTTGCATCTCATATGCTCACACCTCTTTCATCATCCTCGTTGTTTCGTCGCTCAATGAATTTGCATGAATCTTCCTCAATCAAGCTTAAGCAAGCAATGAAGACTTAATCTCGTTTAGGTCATCCCGTAGGGATTGCGGTTGAAACCTTTCACCCATTGGAAAGCCATTACCTCACCCTCACTAAACAATCCCCTTTCATTTCAAGATCGGAGTGTTTTGAAACCCCATTTAGCCATCATCTTTGCTCCATGATAAGAGAATTCCAAGCGATGCCAAGAAGTTAGCTTCGAGAGTCGGCGATGCATAAAATACTCAAGTTGTGAAGGAAAGACAAAGATAATCCTCAACTCCTCAAGAGGCCTTCCAAGTTATCAAAAGAAGGATTTTAAATCCTCACAATTCAGCAAAGGTCCTCAATTTCTCAAGAGGCCTTCCAAGATATCAAAAGAATGACTTTAAATCCTCACAATTCAGCAAAAACCCCCGACTCCTCGAGAAGCTCTCCAATGTTCAAAAGGAGCCTGAATCCTCACAAGTTCACAAAAGTTCTCGATAGCATGGACTTCCTCTCACTAATACCTTCAAACCAATCCCAAGCCATCCTCTTGATTTTAGATGATATTCCCATTACCGAAACCAATCCCAAGCCATCCTCTCGATTTTAGAGGATATTCCCATTACCATTACCCTTGCCTTTGGCCTAAGTCACAAATTGACCTCTCATTCTTAAAGGCAATCAATATCCTCGCCTTAAAAATCTCAAACACATCCTTGAAAGCCAACCCCTCATCTTTAGAGGTTCAGTCAGCAAAAAGGCCCAGCCGACCTCTCATCTTAAGAGGTCACAATATTCCCAATCACCCGATGGCCGATCAAAACCTTGAAACCCAGCTACAGTTCCTACAGCATAGTAGTCTCACTCTAATTTCTCTGAGATATAAATCAGATTAATGCTTCATTGATTGCTTAAGTTGGAATCTAATCCATCTCAGTTCAAGATCATCAATCAAAGATTATGCAAATTCAAATCCTATTCATTTGGTATTTCATGTGAGCATATTTCATTTCTCCTCCACAAACACTTGCCGTGAATGTCCCACTGGGGCTTCGCATCCGTGTCTTTCATTGACACTCCAAGGAGACATGTGCGTAAATTCACCAATTCTCAAGAGATCCTCGAGTTTCCTTTCAATCGGGATAAGCCTGAACTACGGCGACCTGAGTTCCTCGCCAGGAGGGGAACGTAGGCAACCATAATTGGTCCGGTTGAAATCACAAACAAATCTCAGAAAATCCGGTCTCCTCAAGGACCGTTCCTATACACTTTCCATCCTTCCGAGTTTGATTCTCGATATCAGTTGGTTTTCTCCTTGTGATTAATCAAAATATTTGTTCATATCTGGATTAGTGTTTGAATAACCCGAACATCAATAAAGGGTTTTAAGCAGCCTTGTGATCATCACGAATAAGACAAGTTTTCAAATGTCTCGACAAGTCTTCTCTTTCTACATTCTAGGAATATAGAGCCACACACTGTCTTTCTGTCAGCAGAGGCTTCCATACACTTTTCCACACCTTATTGTGCTTATACTCTCTCAAAAGAGTCAAACCCAAAAGCAAGTGTGTTACACAAATTCGGGATCCATTCCCACTTTTCGAAAGATGTGCCCCTACACGTATATATTTCTGAGTCTATGTCTGATTGACTAAGGTCTGAAAAAATGGGTGCCTCCTTGCCCGCATGATGATTCTGCCTATAATGGGACTGCATTGGATCTTTTCAAGCTGAGGCTTTGTCAAGCTGTTCTCTCAGGTTCTCCTTACCAGATTCCCTCTGGGTTTACTTTGCATTATCAACTGGGGCTCAGCCTAATCATATCTTCAAAACCAGGGCATTCTCTGTACTTTCGCTGCTGCTTGTCATCTCGGGCACTCGACACACCTTGTTCTCATCAGCGACAAATCAATCTACTGCAATTTGTAATCCCGAGAACATCCCTGACTTGCCTAGACTGCACCATATCATCCATCACTCATACGTTCCTCAATCATCACTCATGCATTTCCCCACCTCATGGGAGAGGGTTCACCCCATCATATATAAACACAGTCATTCCATCATCAATCCATCATAGCACAATTGCTACATACATATCTGCTCGTCAAGCCATACAAAATCCTCATCTCCATTGTCATCCCCAGTCGAGATGGACTCGTGCATCAAGATTAATAATGCATAAATTTAACAATAATTGTGTTCAAATAAATGCAAATTGCCTAGAGTGTGTGTTTCTCTTTCATCCCCTCACAGGGTACAATAATCAAAGTAATCATGATCTGATCATGGGGATTGCTCCTCAAGTCACAATCGGGACAAAGAATTCAAAGCCTGCAAGTGGCACTTTCTGCCTCTATCATCTTCGGATTCATCATCATTGTCTAAAAGAGAGCCTGCCTCAATCTCCAAGCAATAGTGCTCATCAGCTTCGGCAAATCATCGTCAAAAGCCAGTTCCGCTAGGATGAATCATCAACAAAGTCCATCTGGTGCGACAATCATCAATATCCCATGTCGGACAGAGGTTTCATCATCATTTACCGTGTTGGACGGAAATCAATCATCAAAATCCCATGTTGGACGGTGAATCACCAACAGTTCCCGTGTCGGACAAAAGTTCATTATCAGTTCCCGTGTTGGACGGAAGATTATCATCAGATTCCTGTGTTGGACGGAGGTTTCATCATCATTTCCCGTGTTGGACGGAGGATCATCCTCAATATCCCGTGTTGGACGGATGCTTATCATCAATTGCCCGTGTTGGATGGAGGATTATCATCATTTCCCATGTTGGACGGAGGATTATCATCAATTGCCCGTGTTGGACGGAAGTTTCATCATCAATATCCCGTGTTGGACGGAAGATCATCAAAAGCCCGTGTTGGACGGAAGATCATCGTCAAATGCCCGTGTTGGACAGAAGTCTCATCATCAATATCCCAAAATTCATCATCAAATTCCCGTGTCGGACGGAAGAGTCATCATAAAAAATGCCCGTGTTGGATGGAAGAATCATCATCAAAATTCCCGTGTTGGATGGAAGGTCATCATCAAATTCTCATGTTGGACGGAAGATCATCAAGAGCCCATGTTGGACGGAGATTTATCATCAGCAAATGCCCTTGTCGGACGACCAATCATCAACAAACAGTAGCCTAAGGCCCTTGGCAGCTACAGTTATCCCGCATCATTAACGATAGTAGCCTAAGACCCCCGGCAGCACTTCTTTATCATCAACAGTAGCCTAAGACCCCTGACAGCTACTCTTCATCATCAACAGTAGCCTAAGACCCCTGGCAGCTACTCTTCATCATCAATAGTAGCCTAAGACCCCTGGCAGCTACTCTTCATCATCAACAATAGCCTAAGACCCCTGGCAGCTACTCTCCATCATCAACAAGTAGCCTAAGACCCTTGGCAGCTACTCTCCATCATCAACAAATAGTAGCCTAAGACCCCTGGCAGCTACTCTTCATCATCAAATAGTAGCCTAAGACCCATGGCAGCTACTCTTCATCATCAACAGTAGCCTAAGACCCCTGGCAGCTACTCTTCATCATCAAATAGTAGCCTAAGACCCTCCGACAGCCACGATCATCAGCAATTGTAGTCTAAGACCCTCCGGCAGCTACAACCCTCCACGATCATCAGCCGTAGCCTCAGTCCCTCCGGCAGCTACAGGTAAGCACAGCACAGGTATGAAAGCATATCTTAGTCAATTACTTTTCTAAGAAGCATTATCAAATTTCGGGTGACGCCCCTAACAGTCAAATTTCGGGTGACGCCCCTAACAGTCAAATTTCGGATGACTCTCCTAACAGTCAACCTTCGAACTAGGACCGGCTTGATTCCCTCCAGGGATACGTAGGAATCCTTTCTCCAAAGATCCAGCCATCCAATCTCACCAATCATTGTCCAACCATCCGCCATATCCCCAGCCGCTCATTGGGATTGGGTCTTTTCTTATCGACAACCTCACTTCTTCCATAAGTGACGTTGCCGAGGGGCACTGTAAATACACCAATCCAATTTGCTACCCTTTTTAGGTGCATTTTAATATGATAAAATTGCACTAGGGGCATTTTGGTAAATTCCCGGTCCATTCCGAGACTTTCGGAAAAATTTCATAAGTTTCTTGCGAAGGAAGTACTTTTAAGTACTTTGCTCATGCAAAAGGACCTACAAGGAATAAAACCAGTTTGGACCTTTTGGGAATTAACCTGGAATGTTCTAGAATATGCCCAGAATACCTCCCCTCTCTCCCAAAACACACACAACACCAACCAATTCCTCCCAATTAAACCCCCCTTCATACATAATCCACCCATCTACTTCCATACCTCACACACACCACTAAACATCCAAGACCAGAAGCTCCTCCTGTGATCAAATCAACGTACTGCAGCTGATTAGAAGGCCAATACACCTAACTTGGTGTAGTGGTGGTGGATCTACAAGGGTAACGATTCCCTTTCTCTATATCTCTCGTATTTGTTCATTGCATAATCAATTCAGTTCCATTTCAGTTCCTTGGACTTGATAATTAGGCTCCATCCGCCTTCAATTATCAAGTCCCAATCGCAATCTCTCTGTTTAAACTGCTGTGTTTAGTATTGTTCATGCTTATGGTTTGATCTAAGTGAATTTGTGGTTTGTTTGCCAAGGGAGTGTGGATCTCTCCATATCCACACCCCCTTGGTCGATTCGTGATTAATTCATTGTTTCTGAGTTGAATTGGTATTGTGTTTGGATCTGAATCGATCCCCGTTGTTTCTGTATTTCAAATTGTAAGGTTCCTGCAGATGGGTAACCTGTGTCACGCGACACAATTGGACATGTGGAGTCCTGTGTCACGCGACACAAGTAGCCCTCTGCAAAAGATCATCATTTCAGTTGTAACCTATTCTTCCTCGTTGTAAGTGGGATGTGGCCTCCCACGGTAAATGGTTCACAAGTTGTAATCCCTCAGTTGAGCAATAAAACAAAGCATTAATGTGCATTTTATCACATATCTTGTCACACACAATTTCTCACACACTTATGAATATTTTGAATGTTGATCATAGAAAGACTCGTCTGCGGACGAGGCGTGTTGGGTGAACTCTTGGTTCTTCCCAACACGTAACCTAACCCCCAAACCCAAAATTCTCTTTTCAAAGGTTTTCAATGTTTCCTTTAAAATGGTGTGGCGACTCCTAAAATATTATTATTTTTTCGGCGAGCGTACATTCATTATCATGAAACTGCTTTAAGCAAACCGCAAAGCAAAACTATATGTGAGACAGCACTTCTAAACCGCATCTCACCAACCTCATCCAATGATTGAAAACTTAAAGAGCTGGACCACCTTTGACTGATAAATCCACGTAAGCAACATTGAGTTAACTACGAGTTCAATCAACGTGACTAATGGTCACTCAAAATTTATAAGAGTTTTGAAATGGTGACAGATGTCATTCATCCCAGAATGTCAGCTGAGATCCGAACAACCTTATCAACAACTTCTGAACAAAAGGACAAAAATGGACACGTGGATCAATCAGACCGCACTAGCAGTGTAATTGCTACAGTTATACCAAATGGCTAATTTTTGGTGCTTGGGTATAAATACCCCTAATCTTCATCATTTGAAGATTGCTTGAGAATATTGATTTAAGAGATTCCTTTGAATATTTGAAGATATTTTCCAGATTTTCATAATACTTTGAATCTTCATCTTCAACCTTCATACATTCAAAAACAAATCTCCAGCCCAGAAATTCAAGCCTTTTAACACCAAGATTTATTGTGCTCTATATCATACAGATTTAAAAAGACTTGAATCTTGTTTATCACACACACATCTCATTTGATTAATCACATAGATTAAATCATTTGATATACACCGGTTATAGTATATGATTTGCTTCATTGTTTATATTTTATATTTTAGTTAGATTCTTATAACCTTGTAATCTCTCTTATCATCTAATACAAATCTATTAGTTAGAAAATTCAATACTAACCATCTTGGTATTGGATGTAGATCATTTACGATTGAACCACTCAAAATATTATGTTCTTTAATTTCTGCATTTTCTTTATTGTTAATTATTCAAACTAATTTGTCTTATATGTTTGACTTTATAGTTTGTCCAGATTTGTGAGTTGTGTTTATAGTTAATAATTGTCAAACCTCATTTTACTGTTTTGTAAACCGCACTACTAAACCTCACTCTTTTACTTAAGAAATTCCGCTGTGCATTTTACAAACCCCACTTGCGGTTTTGATACACTGAAAGAGCGATTTTGTAAGCAATATGTTTTGTTTTTCAGAAAGGGTCGAAAAATTTGTAACATCTATTTATCCCCCCACTACAAAAAATGTCATTTTTAGGGACATCAGTTTTTGGGTCGGGAAAAATTACTTGTCCCTATTATCTACTTAATAAGACATTCAACTTTAATTTTTAATTTGGGTCGACGTTGGGCTAAAAAAGGACGCTGCTAGTTAATTAAAAAGCATAAAAAAGAAAAAAAAAGGAAAAACAAAGAAAAAAACAAAAGGAAATCCTTCGCCTGTTCTCCCTGTTCTCTCTATACCACGCTCTTCTCTCTTTCTCTCCCTCTAGCAAATCAACCGGCGTAACCCCTTAAATCAACGACGAGTTCGGCGATCAATCTATTCTCCCTATTCTCTCTACCACGCTACGCCCTCTTTCTCTTCCTCTAGAAAATCATCCGGTCGTAAACCCTAAATCCAACAACGGTTCGGCGATCAATCTCTCTCAGGTTCGGCGATCAATCTATCAGTTTGTATTCTTCAGATTATTAGTTCACTTCTTCAATTTTGAAACATAATCGGGATATTTGCTATTATTGGTACCTTAAATTCGATTTTCTTATTTCCAGGCGAGAACGATTCCTCCAACGATTTTATCGATTATCTATCCAACCCAGGTACGATCATCTTTCCTCTCAGTTTGTATTCTTGAGATTTGGTTTCCCATAATATTGCCGCCAATATGTTATGACTTTGCTGAATCCATGTTTCCGGCTATTTTGGTATTTTTGAAATAATTTTGGTGTATGGGAATCAACTGTTACATGGAAACAATTTGAATCTGAAATTGCACAAATTAGTATTAAGATCAATAATAACTCTATAAATTGGATGTGGAATATTTAGTTATAATAATGCACATTTTTTGCAATTGCTACATTTTGGGTTGTACTTAGCTTCTTGTTGCTCTTTGTGTACCCGACACCGGAGCATCCAACACCAATTTTTGAGTATCACGCAGCTTTCGTTGGTGTGGCGTTGGGAATTGTAAGCATCAACTGTCTCTTATCTGTTGTTTTTCATTTCTTCTCTTAAATGTATTTTTTTTGTTAACTTCCCATCTTTCCACTTTTTAACTATATACTCAAATCTTCATCGGTCTTGATTCCCTGTTAAGTTTCATTTGCAGACCTTAACCAAATTAGTACAACCCTTGAGAATCAATCTCTCATGCTGGGGGAGTCCTCTGAAGTCAGGAGTTTGGCAAAGTTAAATAACTGAAGTTTCTTAATCTAAGTTACTCATTGGAACTTTGCCAAACTCCTAACATCAGAGGACTCCCTGCAATAATCTCTAGCTGAAATAATAACCTTAGATTTTTATTTTTGTTGGAGATCGGAAATTATTTTGTCACCCCAAAAGTATTTCCAACCAATTTGTGGTGTTAAATTATTCTGGAGCCACACAACAGAGTTGACTTGAAAAGTCATTTACTTGACTATAAAATGTGTGTTGTGCATTACAGTACTTGACCAGAAATTAATGTGCTCATACATACTTATTGCTAAGGGTACCAAAAGTCATTTATGGAAATTACTAAGAAATTAACTTTTACAGATCAAAACTCATGTCTTATATGCTTGATGGGTATCTTTTATGCTGAAAATATTACCCATCAAATCTATATTATAAATGAAACCCCCCTTTTGAACAGTTCTATGAACAGTTTCAAGGGGGGAAATTCCCATTTTGCCCTCATTTTTTTGTTTCTTTCCCATTTCGCCCTTAATTTTTTTTTAAATTAAAAAAAAAATTAAAAAAAAACACAAAAAACGTGGCCTTGGACACGGGCTTAGGCTAGTGTCATATATATGTGGTAGTGTTTGGTCATGAAAGTGACTTTCTGGTTTTAAGTCCCCTGAAAGTAAACATTCATATCTGTTGTATGGTCAGACTCCGGTCACCAAGTGTACCTGTTGAGAAATAACATGAACATAATTATTCTCCTTTTATTTCAGATTTATATTAGATGGTGGTCAAAGGATGCACTCTCGTGAGCTCATTGAACTCGCATGGTCCACTTTTCTAAAAAAAATTCTTTCAAATCTGCAATTTCAAGAAGCTCAATATATTTTCCAAAGTGTTTGTTTTCCTTGTGATGGGCCTGGAAGTGGAGGGATCATTGTCTTTCATTGGCCATGTAGTTGTTGAACTGAGCAAAGCCCTCGTCCCTATTACACTTGTGATTGGACACATGAATCCCCGTTCCATTTGGTCCAATGTAAGATCATCATGTTGTTGTTCATGTTAGTATTTGTCATCCATTGCCTAGGTGCCTTCCTATATTTGATACATGCTATGTAACACTACACTTATTGGTTTACGTTGATGGGTCCCATCCATCCCCAACTGCTGTCTCACATAGTTTGGTAAAGTTCCAATGCATCTAAACGTTTTTTATCCTGCAATGCATCTAAACGTTTTAGTATATTATCAAGTCAGGAACATCAGCTAACTTAAATTAGAGGACTCCCTGCAATAATCTCTAGCTGAAATAATAACCTTAGATTTTTATTTTTGTTGGAGATCGGAAATTATTTTGTCACCCTAAAAGTATTTCCAACCAATTTGTGGTGTTAAATTATTATGTAGCCACACAACAGAGTTGAATTGAAAAGTCATTTACTTGACTATAAAATGTGTGTTGTGCATTACAGTACTTGACCAGAAATTAATGTGCTCATACATACTTATTGCTAAGGGTACCAAAAGTCATTTATAGAAATTACTAAGAAATTAACTTTTACAGATCAAAACTCATGTCTTTTATGCTTGATGGGTATCTTTTATGCTGAAAATATTACCCGTCAAATGTCATATATATGTGGTATTGTTTGGTCATGAAAGTGACTTGCTTGGTTTTAAGTCCCCTGAAAGTAAACATTCATATCTGTTGTATGGTCAGACTCCGGTCACCAAGTGTACCTATTGAGAAATAACATGAACATAAATATTCTCCTTTTATTTCAGATTCATATTAGATGGTGGTCAAAGGATGCACTCTCATGAGCTCATAGAACTCGCATGGTCCACTTTTCTAAAAAAAAATTCTTTCAAATCTGCAATTTCAAGAAGCTAAATATATTTTCCAAAGTGTTTGTTTTCCTTGTGATGGGCCTGGAAGTGGAGGGATCACTGTCTTTCATTGGCCATGTAGTTGTTGAACTGAGCAAAGCCCTCGTCCCTATTACACTTGTGATTGGACACATGAATCCCCGTTCCATTTGGTCCAATGTAAGATCATCATGTTGTTGTTCATGTTAGTATTTGTCATCCATTGCCTAGGTGCCTTCCTATATTTGATACATGCTATGTAACACTACACTTATTGGTTTACGTTGATGGGTCCCATCCATCCCCAAATGCTGTCTCACATAGATTGGCAAAGTTCCAATGCATCTAAACGTTTTTTATCCTGCAATGCATCTAAACGTTTTAGTATATTATCAAGTTAGGAACATCGGCTAACTTAAATCAGAGGACTCCCTGCAAAAATCTCTAGCTGAAATAATAACCTTAGATTTTTATTTTTGTTGGAGATCGGAAATTATTTTGTCACCCTAAAAGTATTTCCAACCAATTTGTGGTGTTAAATTATTCTGGAGCCACACAACAGAGTTGACTTGAAAAGTCATTTACTTGACTATAAAATGTGTGTTGTGCATTACAGTACTTGACCAGAAATTAATGTGCTCATACATACTTATTGCTAAGGGTACCAAAAGTCATTTATGGAAATTACTAAGAAATTAACTTTTACAGATCAAAACTCATGTCTTTTATGCTTGATGGGTATCTTTTATGCTGAAAATATTACCCGTCAAATGTCATATATATGTGGTATTGTTTGGTCATGAAAGTGACTTGCTTGGTTTTAAGTCCCCTGAAAGTAAACATTCATATCTGTTGTATGGTCAGACTCCGGTCACCAAGTGTACCTGTTGAGAAATAACATGAACATAAATATTCTCCTTTTATTTCAGATTCATATTAGATGGTGGTCAAAGGATGCACTCTCATGAGCTCATTAAACTCGCATGGTCCACTTTTCTAAAAAAAATTCTTTCAAATCTGCATTTTCAAGAAGCTCAATATATTTTCCAAAGTGTTTGTTTTCCTTGTGATGGGCCTGGAAGTGGAGGGATCACTGTCTTTCATTGGCCATGTAGTTGTTGAACTGAGCAAAGCCCTCGTCCCTATTACACTTGTGATTGGACACATGAATCCCAGTTCCATTTGGGTCCAATGTAAGATCATCATGTTGCTGTTCATGTTAGTATTTGTCATCCATTGCCTAGGTGCCTTCCTATATTTGATACATGCTATGTAACACTACACTTATTGGTTTACGTTGATGGGTCCCATCCATCCCCAACTGTTGTCTCACATAGTTTGGCAAAGTTCCAATGCATCTAAATGTTTTTTATCCTGCAATGCATCTAAACGTTTTAGTATATTATCAAGTCAGGAACATCGGCTAACTTAAAATGAGATGTAAGCTATCATATCATGTATGTAACTATGTTTTGTATATCACATATTTTAGTTTTTGAAAGCTATCATATCATGTATGTTAAATCATATTTTCATTGTATTTGGTACAAAGATGATTGTAGGCTTATCCATCCCCTTTATCTTTTGTTGCTAATGTTACTCATTTTATTGTTGGTGTTACATGCTTTGTAAATTTTCCTCTTTTGTGAAAGTGCATTGAAATGGTTATGGATAAGAGTTGGATTGTACTACGAAATAGGACTTCAAAGCAATACAAGATGGGGTTGAAGCTTTCTTAAGCTTTGCTTGTAGGGAGAAAAATACCACTGTAGATGTGATTTAGTGCTCGTGTACTAAGTGTCGCAATCGTTATTACCACAACCTAGAGATGGTAAGGATACATATTGAGATGCATGGCTTTGATAAAAGTTACTTAGTTTGGAATCGTCATGGAGAGAACTTTGTGAGTGAGTTGAATATAAATTCTAATACTTCGGAGGATGACATGTTAAATGGTGCTACAACAGTTGAGAGTGCTATAACAGCCAATATGATCTCTTTAGTCCACGAGGGAATGGGGGTTCCACCAGTATCCAATGAACAACCGAGTAATGATGAGCACGTAACTCATGAAGATGTTAATTTTGAAGATGCTTTTGAGCATGATGTTATGGGGTCTAATGAAGATGTCACAAATTTTTACAGACGCTTAAAAGATGTCGAGAGTGAGCTTTATGATAACTGTCCAAAAGGAGTAACAGAACTCTCATTTGTCGTTGAACTCTTAAATATAAAGCATGTCAATAATCTAACAAATGCAGCTATCACACAAATCTTGAAGTTCTTGAGAAAGATTTTCCCAATGGATAGAATTCCAAAATCTTATTAATTGGCTAATAAGCTAACTTTAGACTTGGGGTTCAATTATGTGACTTGGGATGCGTGTCCAAATAGTTGCATGCTTTTTCGTGGTGAAGATGCAAATCTAGAAAACTGTGAAATTTGTGGTGCATCTAGATATAGAAACGGTGGTGCAAGTCAGAGTGGAATTGTAGGTGAAAGTCAAGGAACAAGTGAAGGTGCACCAAGTAAGAGAGTACCTGAAAAACAAGTTAGGTATTGGCCTTTAAAGCCAAGATTGCAAAGACTGTTTTGGTGCTCTCATATAGCTCCACTTATGAAATGGCACGAAGAAGAACGTATTAAAGATGGTGTAATGAGGCATCCAGCAGATTCTCTTGCTTAGAAATGATTTGATGAGGACAACCCTTCTTTTGCTAGTGAAAGTCGTAATATTAGGCTTGGACTACCAACTGATGGCTTTAATCCTTTCGGAAATATGAGCATCTCTCACAGTACATGGCCTATTGTTCTCATACCTTATAACTTACCCCCATGGTTGTGCATGAAAGAGTCAAACTTCATCTTGTCTGTTCTCATTGATGGGCCTAAGGGACCTTTAGATAATATTGATGTTTATCTACAACCATTAGTTGAGGAGCTAAAAGAATTGTGGGAGGATGGCATCTCTACATACGATGTATCAACTAAAAACTTCTTCCAATTGAAAGCATCCTTGTTATGGACAATTAATGATTTTCCTGCATATGCTAATTTATCTGGTTGGAGTACAAAGGCAGAATTTGCATGTCCTAATTGCAAAAAAGATAATCAAGCAACAAGATTGAGTCATGGTGGTAAGGTTTGCTATTGGGGTCATCGCAGGTTCTTACCTCCTCGCCATAGGTTCAGGAATCAGAAAGCTGCTTTTGATGGAAAACTAGATAGTAGACCAGCCCTTCCTAAGCTTACTGGATCTCAGTTGTTAAAGCAGTTAAATGACGACGCCATCGAAACTGTGTACAAGAAAGAAGATGTTTTCAGAAAAAGAAAGAGGGAACAAAGAGAGAAAGAGCTTTCCAAACGGGCAAAACAACAACCTAAGAAAATACATAACTAGAAGAAAAAAAAAGCATATTTTGGGAATTACCATATTGGAAGAATAATGTAATTCGCCATAATCTTGATGTTATGCATGTTGAAAATAATGTATGTGATAATGTATTGTTCACAATATTAGGTGTCAAAAAGAAAACGAAGGACAACTCAAATGCAAGGAAAGACCTCAAAGCCATGAATATTAGGCATGAGTTGCATCTCATTCCACGAGGGGAAAGTAAAGACTATTTCCCTCCGGCAGAGTATACAATGACTAATAGAGAGAAGGAAATATTTTTAAAAGTGTTGAAAGATGTTAAAGTCCCTGATGGTTACTCTTCGAATATCTCACGATGCGTGCACCTCACCGAACGCACAATTTGGCGGCTTAAGAGCCATGATAATCATATATTAATGCAACAGCTACTTCCCATAGCCGCAAGAAAGGCTCTACCAGAGCATGTTGTACAAGCATGATTGAGTTGAGCAATTGTTTTGCAGTATTATGCTCAAGTGTGAATACTTTGGCTGATCTAGAGAAATTTGAAGATCGCATGGCGCTTACTCTTTGCAGTCTTGAAAAGATATTTCCACCGAGTCTCTTTGATGTAATGGAGCATTTGCCTATACATTTAGCAGAAGAGCTTGGTTTAGCAGGGGTCGTGATCTACCGCTGGATGTATCCAATCGAAACATATCTCCATACATTAAAGCTCTATATGCGTAATCAAGCTCGACCAGAGGCATCAATTGCTAAAAATGTCCTTTTACATGAATGTATAACTTTTTGTACAAGGTACATGGATGATAGTGTGGAAACAAAGTCTACTCGTCCTGCTAGAAATGATGATGGAGGTGAAGAACATGGTCGTGGATTAGGAAAAAAAGTGGATGTTGAGCTTGTTGATATAACATTCATACAAGCACATCGATATGTTCTTGGAAACGTTGCGGCATTGACACCGTTCATCGAGTAAGTTTATTTGAATATAGAAATATGAGTATATAATTGAGTGTATTTAGAAATTAATATTATTTATATTATATTGCCAGAAAACACATAGCTGAGCTTACCTTAATGTACGCCCACAACTCACAGAAGCATCTTGTTAACCATAAGCATAATGAAGAGTTTCATTTATGGTTACACAATCATGTAAGTAAATTTATATGGTCAATAACCCTTTTTATTCATGTAGGTAATTTAAAGTTTATTTATTTTTAACGAGTGTAGGTCAATGAAGCTATTAACGATGACCAAATTACAGATGAAATAAGGAGGTTTGCTCTAGGACCTCGTAGGAATGCATATCGTTATAAGTCATACATAATATCTGGCTTTCGTTTTCGAACCAAAAAGCTCGATATGAGTAGGAAGACACAAAACAATGGGGTTGTTTTAAAAGCAATTTAAATGAGTTATTCCAGTAATAGAGATTCAAATCCTCATGCAGGGGATGTTCTCTATTATGGAGTATTAACTGACATCCTTGAACTTCATTATCTAAATGGTATGAAGTTTGTGTTGTTCAAATGTGATTGGGTTAATTCAAGTGGAGGAAAGATGGTAGATGAATTCAATTTTACGCTTGTGAACTTCAACCATTTACTATATAAAGATAATCGTGTTGGCGATGAACCTTTCATATTAGCATCTCAAGCAGAACAAGTCTTTTATGTGCAAGATCCTATAGAACCGAATTGGCATGTTGTATCTTGAATGACTCCAAGAGATAGGTTTGACAAGTACTCAGTAGTTGAAGAAGAATTGGAAGTCTCTCGAGTAGAGTCGTTCAGTAGGCAACAGTTAGAGCAAAATCAAAACATTTCCTGGTTGCGACAAGGTGTAGATGGAGTTGTGATTGACACAACCGTCCCCGGGGATGATGATATCGAAGAGGATGAGATAGAAGATAACTGAAAATCTGATTAAGATTTATTAAGTTTTCTTGGAAACATTTTAGTGGTTTAAGTACTTCAACTTTTATTTTATTTTAGTGGTTGCGACAAGGTGTAGATGGAGTTGTCATTCTATATTTATTTGGTTTTTGGTTGATCTGTAATATCCCTATTACAAGTCTCAGGTTTTCGTTAATCATCCCCTCTCTATTTTGTTGTCATCAGCCACTTCAAATTATTTGAATTGCCCAAGTATATAATGTATTAGGTCTCAAGATGATCAAATATAGCAGAAATTTTGTTTTTTTAACATAATTTAATCACCTTTTTTTTAATAAAATGATCTAATTAACATTCATTCCCTGTTAGTTGATAATTGCATTCTTTCTGAGTTTCTAAAGCTGGTAAGGTCTAATATTTTCTGTAATTGGTTGTGGAGGGTCTGATAATTTGTATCATTATCATCAAATGGGACTTTACCATCCGAAGATATGGAGGCTATTGAGGCTGAACTTGCAAAATCAAGGGAAGAAGCGGCCGAATTTAAGGAAGAGATTATCAAATTAAGGGAAGAGACAACAAAATTAATGGAAGAGGCTGCAGAGCATAACCGTCGTGAGGATAAGAGGGATGGAGAAATTGTTGTATTGAAGGCCTTTATACAAGTTACTCAGCAATCTACTATAGCTACCGAGGCTCGGGTTATTCAAATGTTCCATAGCTCAGGATTCAATACCAACCTAATGTTTGCTTCAAATTCAAGCACCAGGGAGTCGAGCGGTAATGGGTCTAACTACAGAAACCAGACCAACTTATCATAAAGTTCTTACATGCGATCAACGGTACATGCTCGTTCCTTCTTACTTCTTGTCATAAAGTTCTTACATGCGATCAAATGCATCTCTTGTAGCTCATTCTCTTGTCCTAACACTTTAAATACACAGTCAATTTCTTGATAGTGATTGTATTGCCAACTATAATTGAACCACTTAATTTTTTATGCGGTTCTCCGATTTATTAATTTTATTTACACTAAATCTTAAGAGCGTTAAATATTTTACAATGCCTAGTGACATTGCAGAATCTTTCTGACTGAACTGAATTTTGAACCACTTAATATTTTTTTCGTTTTATTGTCTTCCCTGAGCCAAGCGTTGAGCTACATTGAGCTTTTAATTGGTAATTGATAAAGATTTGTGTTTTTCTACAAGTAAAGGATGATTATTGAGGTTTTATCACTGGGACTGTTGGGTTGTGTGTGTCTGTAGGGGGGGGGAGCGGAGTGGCTATTGTAATTCTTAGAATCTCATAGACCATTCCTGTATGGCCATGTGCTGGTAAAGAAATGTTCCCCCACATTATTTGGAAGAATGAATACTTGGTGATTTCCAAGAGGTAAATCTATGTTTGGGTCGAAGGAGGCATTCGCTATCCTAACTATTTACAATTCCCGCTAGGGATCTTCTATGCTTCCAATGCGTGAGATCCTAATGCTACTCGTTCTTGCTTTCTTGAAACTGCGAACTTATAGTCAACAACGAAATTTGAGGCTTGTAAAGTTAAAATATTGGTAGAACGAGCATGGTGAAATTAGCATTCCTAACTTAGATATCAATAGAAATGAGAATGCAAGAAGAGATGAAAGATTAAAAGAAAGTGGAAAATTAAGTGGAATAGTATAGTTTGTGGTATAACGAATTGTTTGGTATATTCTGAGTTGTGGAACATGTAAGAAAAGTAGAAATGTGCATTTACAGTGATTAGATGTGTTAACAGAATTCTTGTTTCATCCTGCTATTGCTGGTGGTCTCTCTGCTGTTGTTGGTGGTCTCTCCATTGCTTCAGATGGAAGTTCATTGTTAGAGAAAGTGTGTGTTGTGTGTGTGAGAGAGAGTGAGAATTTGACTTGGGTATTGATGACTTTTGTCTACTATTAATAAGCTTTAGTGTTAAGTGTGTGTTTGTGGGTGTGTTTAGGTTTATTGAAAGCTTTTTGCAGAGAGTTGGTTTTGACTCTTTATGGTCTTTTCTGCAGGAATAGAGTGAGGGTGAAGGGTAGTGTAGGGTGCTGCCAAGGTGGTGGCCTTAGTTGATCAATCATCTTGACTGAATGTGAATGAAATTACTTGGAAATATAAGACAAAATGTGTTAGAATCCCTGCTAATGAGTTGTCTATGTTTTTACCGTGATAATAGGAAGTAAAGGACCAAAGATCTCATATGTTTATCAAGTGCATTTTTGTCTCTTTATCTCATATATCACTTTCTCAAAATATATTCAGATATGTCATTGTGGTTAGTTATTTCTTCGTTAACGTTAACGTAATATTTTTATTTTTTACAGGTTTCATTGCTTAATAGTTGCATATTGGTTTACATGAAGAGCTCGATCAAGGAACGATATGATGAAGAAGCAATTTTTTGGGAAATACTTTGTTTGACTGCATCATTTGCAATTTAGATGATTAGAACTAGTTAGAAACTTATTTAGTCAAATTATTTCAAATGCAGATTCGAACTACTTCTAGAATCTAATTTTGTTTGGTTAATTGATGACTTTATTTGGAAGATGTAGTTGATTAGCTTTGGTTAATATACTTGATTTTAGTGTTGTCGTATGCACGAGTTTGTGTGATTTTATTTATGTATTTGGATCTTGTAAATTAGGAGATATTGTCAGTTATTGAATGATAAATATTTTAGATTTTGACTTTTTGGGCGATATTTTAATTAATCCAAAATGACATTTGGGACGGGGACCAGGTCCCTAATTATTACACGCCAATATTTCTTTCTGGCGGCAAATATTATTAGGGTCCCTAATTATTACCCGCCAATATTTCTTTCTGGCGGCAAATATTATTAGGGTTGGCTTTGCCGTCTCAAAAAACTCGCCCCAAATATGTTTTGCCTCCAAAATTGACCTGCTAATTTTTTTTTTCCCGCCAATTTTTTCCCACAAAATAAATAAATAATAAATTTTATTTAATAATAAATATTATTAGGGACGGACATTTACCGTCTTTAAAAACTTATAGGAACGGTGACGGGGGTCCCTATAGTATTTAGGACGCATGTTAATTAGGACCCCTTAATCCCGTCCTATATATCGTCCTTAAAGGTATTAAGGACGGGAAAATGGCTTTATGAGACAAGTCTTGGCCGACCCTAATGCTGTTATTTCTTGTAGTGCCCCTCTAGCTGTTTTTCACCATTGTTGCCTCCTTCGGGACCAACAGTTACACAATCACATTTTTTCACAAAATTTGCGAGTACAAATCAACACCAAGTCAAATAATGTGTTTTTTAAATATTCCAATATATTCCAATGACAATACTATTATATTGTAATTATAAATTTCATATCTAACCACAATATTATTATATTTTAATTATAAATTTTATATCTCCTAGTTTATCGCAGTAACTTATTTACGAATCGAGTAATTTTATTACACCTTATACGACCCCATTTAGTATTTTACTAATTTAAGCCATAATTATTAGTTTTGTTATCGCTAATAAACTGTCGCAAAATTACTCTTACTAAAAATAATAACAATTATTTGAGTCAATTTAATTTTATTGTAACAAAAATTATAAATAATATTATTGCTATCCAAAATTTCATATTTTTAGGTAAAAGTATCATATATAATATGTATAAACATTACAATAATTAAAAAGAGGATAGTAATTTACCTATTATCGAAATTAAATGATTTTTTTTTAATTTAAATGGATAGAAATGATCTACACAACTCCCTCCCTAATTGCTATGACGCGGTCAAATCATTGATCGGAGGCGAAAGTTGAAAGTTACAAGTTGATTTCTTGTCAAAAACCCTCGTGTTATGGGCAAAATCTCGGACGACGACATCTGCAGCCTAGCCAGCATGTCAACGTCTTGGCTCCTGCGATTAAGGTAAAATAGTTATTTTATTATTGGTACTAAATATATTTTTTATAGGATAAGCAACAGAAAAATAAAAACGTGCTATGTGGACTCTTCTCAACGGAATAGATGACTGGGTCAAGGTCAAAGATAAGAAATCGAGATATTAGGAAGTTAGTTACGATAGGGAAAACATGTGTAATCTTTTTCTTATTTAAGAGCTATGAGGCTGGAACACTTGGACACATGACTCACGTATTCTCTCTTGTACTCCGCTATAACTCACCACCAATTGTAACTCATTGATTGTTAATACAACCGTTCGGGAAGGTATGTGCTCATAAACACCTCCCGAGGTTTTATGCCGGCGAGATAGTTGTTTCTAGGGATTTTCCTCATTACAACCGTTCGGGAAGGTAGGTGCTCATAAATTACAGTTTATTATTTTTTTCACCAAGCAATTTGGCGCCCACCGAGGGGCCTTTAGTTTTTTAATCGATTTAATTATTGTCCGCCCATCATGTCTACTCAACCCATGACCTCTACTACGGGCAAAACTATTGTTACTACCAGTATCATGAATGTTTCCACTGGAGGTTTCAATCCCAGCAAGTCGACGGCTGGAAAATTTGAGTCATTGCCGCCATCGCCGCCTATGGGATCTGGCAAGAAGCAGTCATCTCCAACACCTGATTCTAAGAACAAGAACATGCTCATTCAGATGAAGAACCAGCTGGACAGATAACAAAGTAACACCTCGCTGATAGCTGACACCTTGGTGAAGATGCAAAAGGAACAGAAGTTGCTGACTGAAGTGGATGATGTCTCCCTTATTCGCCATAAAGTCCTTAATTTTGATATTGGGGGCAGCTCCCAGACCTTCAATGAATTAATTCCGATGGCTTTAGCAACTCATGGAAGGAAGGATACCATCATCACCGATGACGACGAATTCTCCACTGATGACGACTCCTACGATGAAGTCGACACCATTTGCATCCAGCATCTTCGAGTTATCTTCTCAAGGAAACACGTCTGTCCCACCTTCTACTCCTAACAAATTTTGGTCATCTTCAAAGGGGGCAACCTTTACCAATAGTACCATCGTGACATCCTCCGCAGATAACACTACTCCCTTTGCTAATGTCAATTCAAATTATGTTTTCGATAATACTGCTCGTACTACTAACCCTTTTGCAAGTAGCTACATAGCTAGTCAACTTCAAGAATTGAGGGATATGGTCATGAACGTACCTGGTGTCACTCCCCCCATCCAGCAAGTTTTACCGACATGCTACAATAAATCACGCTTTATAACGGCTATTGCACAAGTCGACATCCCCAAAGGATTTAGCGTACCAACCGCAAAGTTGTATGATGGAAGCACCGATCCTGAGGAGCATGTCCCCCATTACCAAGAAAAGATGGAAATTGTTCGCATACCTCTCTAATTCCGAGAAGCATGCTTGTGCAGAGGATTTGGTTCAACATTGGTAGGACCAACTTTGAAGTGGCTGATTCGTCAACAACCTGGATCCATTTGGTCATTTGTCTAGCTTGTCAACATGTTCGACAACCTGTTCTCTTGCAGCAGACAGTTCGAGAAACTCACCAGTGACCTTTATCGTATCACTCAGTAGCCTACCGAAGCATTGAAAGACTATGTTAACCTATGATTGACTTCGTAGGTTGAGTAAGGAACCACTCTAGAGCATGGTCAGTTAAAGTACTAGCCAGTGACATACACAAAATTGCTTCACTTTTTGTGAGCATGGACATCATCACTTCGAAACCACCAACATGGGTCCTCGCCCTTGTACTCCCCTAATATTCAGATAATGATGGCATGCGGAAAGTTGGATCTAGGTCAGCATTTTGAATTTCCTTCACAAAAGGTGTCAAGTAAGAATCCTTGTCTTCCTCATTTTTATTTCCCGCTTCCATCTCTTTGATCCTTTTTGCCATTTCTTTCTTCCAGTGACCCTCCTACTTTTTCTCAACCTTCTCATATTGCCTAACCTCCTTGTCTTTATGAGATCTTTCTGAATGACGCGACCTTCATTCTAAATGCTTTGAGCGACTTGGTTTGTACATCTTATCCATGGTAGATCCACAATCTATCTCATCCCCATCATACTCATAATAATAGTGTTGGGTTTTGGGGTTACAAACGCAGTGGAAGAACTTTGAAAAAAAACAAAACCCTAGCCCTTGAATCCGTCTAGCATGAAGAGATTAGAAACATGAAATATAATTTACATACCTTAATGCGATTTGTTTGTTCGAAAAATGGATCTTCAAAAACGAATCTCAAAACGAATCTCAAAACCCGTTTATGAAGGTTTTTGATCTTCTCCTTGTTCTAAGCCTTATGATGAATCAACGATTGAAGTCTTCAAGCTTTTGGTGATAAAGTAATCACCCTCTATTGGTAATCCACATGCGAACGGACCAAGAACGCTTCTTGTTAGATTGCTAGATGATCCCCAATTATTGAAACGCTTTTCAATAACCAATGGCTATTTGTTAGAATGAATCTATGGAATTTGATCTTTGATTCGTAATCAAAATCAACCAACTAGTGTTTCAAAAACTCTAATTTTTGTCACCTATGGATAGGGCAAAAGGATTCTATTTATACTTGTTATAAATCCCTAACCTTTAGGGAAAATAGTCCTTTTTCCAAGCCAAAACGGGTTTCCAGCGCTGCCATGATGAGTCGTCCCCAGGGGCACGACTCGTGAGCACGAGTCATCCCAAGGGGCACGAGTCGTCTCCTAATGCATGCTCTCTGATAGATTCGTCCCTGCCTTGGGGAATAGTTGGGTCAACTGGGCACGAGTCGTCCCCCTTGGGCATGAGTCATCCCATAGGGGACGAGTCATCCCCTGACCCTAAAATTCCACAATTAAGCCATTTTCAATCCGTTCTTTTGTGTGTGACCCTTTAGGAATTATTTTATGTTGGTAGTGAGTTGAAACATCATCCTCACAAGACATAAGTGACTTCTAGCAAGTCATTATGTCCACCCAATTAAATATAATATCAAAGCTTGATTCCTTGATAATCAAATGTCACAATCCCTTTGTCCACGATGTCCAATTGAACATGAGTAATGGTCCATGTCAACTCACATGTTCAATGCTTTCTCTATTCCGAATATGTTGATAATCCAAATGCATTTGATCTCTATCAAATCACTTGAGTGTGGCCACACATTTCATCAACATCATTCATCGAGGGGCCCAAGCAAACATCTCTCTCAACGAGAGGGACAAATCCTATCTTGACTTATCATTCTTCCCTACAAGAATCCAATCATGCCAACATAGCCCTTATTGCTATCCGATTAAAGATAGTGTTAGACTATATCAAACACAATGTTCATCATGTGGAAGACGATGATAATCTCAGGTTCAAAGGATTCAATGACACGACTATCATGAGATTTAATTATGACACATATGACTATAGACCATGTTATAAATCTCATCAGTAGCTCATGTCCAATACTTGTTCTCTAGCTAGTATCCATAAGTGTAATGTGCATCACATGCATATAATCATCTCCATGATTATCCACTACCAACTTATACTAGTTATTCACAATAACTAGGGACGCAGTTCAATATAATAAACATGTAAACATATAATGAACCAAATAAACTTTCTCTATAATAAATCATAAAGATGATTACATAGCGGTTTAGATTATAAGTCAAACATAACTAAACACCTAGGGCATTACACCAACAATCTCCCACTTGCACTAGGCTCCAACTATGTATCGTGTACCCATTGACCTCACATGACCATCATGCTTTGCTTGTGCGAGGGGCTTTATAAGTGGATCCCCAATGTTATCATCGGTTGATACTTTGCATATCTTAACGTCTCTCCTATTAATGAACTCTCGAATGAGATGGAAATGTCTAAGTATAAGTTTGGATTGCTGATGTGACCTTGGTTCCTTTGCTTGTGCAATGGCACCATTATTGTCACAATAAAGATCCACCGGATTAGTGATACTTGGAACAACTTCTAAGTCACTAATGAACTTCTTGATCCAAACTGCCTCCTTAGCTGCATCGGATGCTACTATATATTCGGTCTCGGTTGTAGAATCGACTATGGTACTCTGCTTGGAACTCTTCCAACAAATTGCACCTTCGTTAAGCATAAACAAAAATCCCGACTGCGAACGAAAATCATCCTTGTCGGTTTGGAAGCTAGCATCTGTGTAACCTCTTACAACAAGATCTTCTTCCATCCCTCTAAAGACCAAGAACGCATCCTTAGTCCTTCTTAAGTACTTAAGGATCGTCTTGACTGTCATCCAATGGTTCTCACCAGGATTAGATTGGTATCGACTCATCATACTTAGAGCATACGAGACGTCGGGTCTAGTACAAATCATAGCGTACATGATAGATCCAATAGCCGAAGCGTATGGAACCTCATTCATCCTCTTTCGCTCATCAGTTGTCTTAGGACACTGATTCTTGCTAAGAGTAACACCATGACCCATTGGCAAGTTGCCTCTCTTTGAATTTTCCATTTTGAATCTTCTAAGAACCTTGTCAATGTAGGTACTTTGACTCAAACCAATTATCCTTTTAGATCTATCTCTTTAGATCTTGATGCCAAGGATGTAAGCGGCTTCACCCATATCTTTCATTGAGAACCATTTCTCTAACCAAGACTTGACAGTCTGAAGTGCAGGAATGTCATTTCCAATGAGTAAGATATCGTCGACATACAATAAGAGAAATAGTACTACGCTCCCACTAAATTTCATGTATACACAAGGTTCATCTTCGTTCTTGACAAAACCAAACTCTTTGATCTTTTCGTCTAATCAAAGATTCCAACTCCTAGAAGCTTGCTTCAACCCATAAATGGATCTTTGCAACTTGCACACCTTGTTAGAATTTCTTGGATCGACAAAACCTTTGGGTTGTGTCATATACACATCCTCGAGTAAATTCCCATTTAGGAAAGCCATTTTGACATCCATTTTCCATATCTCATAGTCATAATATGCAGCTATGGCAACCAAAATTCTAACAGACTTAAGCATGGCAACAGGCGAAAAGGATTCATCATAGTCTACACCATGAGTTTGCCTATATCCCTTTGCTATAAACCTAGCCTTGTAAGTATGTACCTTCCCATCCATGTCAGTCTTTTTCTTGAAAACCCACTTGCACCCTATGGTTTTTACACCTTCGGATGGCTCAATCAAGTTCCAAACTTGATTATTCGACATGGATTTCAATTCGAATTCCATGGCTTCTAATAATTTATCCAAATCGGGATTGGACATCGCCTCTTGATAGGAAGTAGGTTCGTCATTCTCAATGACTTCCACTTCATTACTTTTCAACACGAGAAAACCATATCTCTCGGGTGCAGATCGTAACCTATCCGATCTACGATGGACTTTTGGATCTTGAACCGGTTCCACAACTCCTTGTGGATTTGGTTCAGTCTCTACTATCGGTTCCATGTTATTTTCGGGTTCTTGAATTTCTTCAAGATCAACTTTACTCCCACTAGTTCCTTTATTGAGAAACTGTTTCTCAAGAAAAGTAACATATTGAGAAACAAACACTTTGTTCTCATTACGGTTGTAAAAGTAGTACCCTTTAGTTTCCTTAGGATAACCAATGAAAATAACCTTGTCAGATTTAGGTGCTAACTTATCGGAGACAAGTCTCTTCACATAAGCTTCGCAACCCAAAATTTTCATGTAAGACAAACTAGGTTTTCTTCCATGCCACATCTCATGTGGGGTCTTAGGAGCCGATTTAGTAGGGACTCTGTTCAGTGTGAATGCAACAGTCTCTATTGAATGTCCCCAAAAGGATATAGGAAGGTAAACCTGACTCATCATCGAACGAACCATATCTAATAGGGTTCTATTCCTCCTCTTGGAAACACCATTCCATTATGGCGTTCCGGGTGGAGTCAACTCTGAAACAATTCCACAGTTTTTGAGATGATTGTCAAACTCTTGGCTCAAATATTCTCCACCACGATCGGATCGAAGTGCTTTAATAGTTTTTCCAAGTTGATTTTGTACTTCATTTTGAAATGTTCTAAACATCTCAAACGATTCACTTTTGGACTTCATTAGATAGACATATCCATATCTAGATAAGTCATCGATGAATGTAATGAAATACCGAAATCCTCCCCTAGCAATGTTGCTCATTGGTCCGCATACATCAGTATGTATTAGGCCCAATAAGTCACTAGCCCTTTCACTACTCTTAGTGTAGGGTGATTTGGTCATTTTGCCCAATAAATAAGATTCCCATATCTCATATGATTTATAATCATGTGAGTCTAACATACCATCCTTATGGAGTTTAGAGATGCGTTTCTCATTTATATGACCAAGCCGGCAATGCCACATGAACGAGTTGTTCATGTCATTCGGTTTAGACTTCTTGTCCACTTGATAAACAATTTCAACACTATTTTGTTTCTCATCAACGTCAAGAACATAAAAGCCATTAAATGAATTTCCAATACCATAAAGCAATATCATTTAAATAAATATTAAACTTCGTATTCTTAATAAGAAAATTATACCCTTCATTATCCAAACAAGTAATCGAAATAATATTCTTACTCAAATCCGGAACATAGTAACAATTGTTCAAAACAAGTACTAAGCCACTAGGTAAAGTTACATCATATGTCCTTATGGCAAATGCAACAACTCTTGCTCCATTCCCCACACGTAGATCAACTTCACCTTGTTTGAGTAGCTTCCTATTCCTTAGTCCCTGCACAATTAAAAGAATGTGAGATCCACATCCGGTCTAATACCCATGAACTAGAAATAGAAAGGAAAATATATATCATATAGATACCTGAATCAGAAGCAATCGTATTGCCCTTCTTCGCCTTTAGGCCTTCCTTGTAAGCCTTGCAATTATGCTTCCAATGACCAACCTCTTTAGAATGGTTGCAAACCGGATCCTTTTGAGACACTTTAGGAGCCTCTCCGGCAACAACAACTTTTGCCTTAGGTTTAGCAACACTTGCTTTACTTTTGCCATCTTTCTTGAACCCTTTTCCTTTGTTAACCATTAACACGTTTTTCATTCCGGGCTTCTTGATGTTCTTCTCTGCGGTTTTAAGCATCGCATGCAATTCCGAGAGATTATTATCCATGCCACTCATGTGATAGTGCATTATAAAATGACCATAACTTTCAGGCAATGAATTCAACATCAAATCCGTGGTGAGTTCCAAACTCATCGGATTTTCAAGCCTTTCGAGATGCTCAATGTGACCCTTCATCTTAAGGACATGAGCACCAACTGGCTGCCCCTCTTGCATCTTGCATGCAGTTAGGGCTTTAACCACATCATACCTCTCTTGTCTTGCTTGCAATTCGAACATTTCCTTTAAGCGCTCCGCAAGATCAAAAGCAGCTTCCATGTGCTCAAGGTCCTTCTAAAGGGCCTTAGACATGGTGGCAATCATAAGTCATGTCACAACATTAAAATCATCAACATGTTTCTTATGAGCATCCTTATCTGTCCTTGAAGCATTGGCAGCAGGTGGAGATGGAACGGGTTCGTCAAGAACCTACATTTTCTTGTCTTGCCTTAAAACAATTCTTATGCTTATGATCCAATTAGAATAGTTTGTACCGTTCTCTTCGAGCTTGTCCTTCTCAAAGACGGATTGCAATGACAGGGGCTGATTATTGTGAGTTGCCATTACTACAATAAAATATGCAAACTATGAAACACATAAGTATCAACACATTTATCATCTAAGAGAAAATAATGTATTTCATAAATACTCCCAATAAATTATACAACTTCAAATACAAACATGTATCATATAATCATAGTAGGCTAAGATCCATATTTCACTGGATTTTGGTTTAACTGAGTCAATGCCCGAAATCAAGCTATTTAGGTAGAAACATCAATCATATCTCTATATGACTCTTAGATCTTTTATGAGATTTCCTTAGACATCATATGTCAAAAACATGTTTTAAATCTCATCTATGCCTTGGGTCAAATCTCATTTGAAAGCACCAATTAAGTCAAAACCTTTTTCAAACTTATGAGAGATGGAATGATGAACCTAATTGAGTCAAAACTACATCAACCATTATCTCATCTTGATAACAAATTAATATATAATGATGCACCCAACTGAGTCGAAACTCCATCAAAATATCCTAAAATATCACAAGGGTTATAATCAAGGGATGGCATAAGACTTAAATATTTAGAAGGTTTTACACATAATAACAAACATCGCATGGTTGTAACATAAATCTTATGTGTACATAATCATGAACATAGGGCTTCACAAAATTTCATACAAACACTTTTGATCCAATTTTGAGAATTTACCAATCTACTTTAATCATATTAACAGATCAATAACCTATGTGATAAACTAATCATATTAATCAATCATAAATCATAACCATGGCATATCTCATATAATTGTTTTTCACAAAATCAAAACACATAAAATCTAGATCTATTTCATATAGCATGGATAGCAATTAATCAAATTAAATCTAGCATGCCAATATCAATCCTAATCATGGCAAGACAGGGCTCTGATACCACTGTTGGGTTTTGGGGTTACAAACGCAGCGGAAGAACTTTGAAAACCAACAAAATCCTAGCCCTTAAATCCTTCTAGCATGAAGATATTAGAAACATGAAATAGAATTTACATACCTTAATGCGATTTGTTTGTTCAAAAAACGGATCTTCAAAAATGAATCTCAAAACGAATCTCAAAAACCGTTGATGAAGGTTTTTAATCTTCTCCTTATTCTAAGCCTTGTGATGAATCAACGATTGAAGTCTTCAAGATTAGTAATCACCCTCAATCGGTAATCCACACGCGAACAAACCAAGAACGCTTCTTGTTAGATTGCTAGATGATCCCCGATTATTGAAACACTTTTCAATAATCAATGGCTATTTGTTAGAATGAATCTATGGAATTTGATCTTTGATTCGTAATCAAAATCAACCAATTAGTGTTTCAAAAACTCTAATTTTCTTCACCGATGGCTAGGGCAAAATGATTCTATTTATACTTGTTATAAATCCCTAACCTTTAGGGAAAAGAGTCCTTTTTCCAAGCCAAAATAGGTTTTCAGTGCCGCCAGGACGAGTCATCCCCAGGGGCACAACTCGTGAGCACGAGTCATCCCAAGGGGCACGAGTCATCCCCTAATCCATGCTCTCTAATAGATTTGTCCCTACCTTGGGGAATAGTTGGGTCAACTGGGCACGAGTCGTCCCCCTTGGGTACGAGTCGTCCCCCTTGGGTACGAGTCGTCCCATTGGGGACGAGTCGTCCCCTGACCCCAAAATTCCACAATTAAGCCATTTTCAATTCGTTCTTTTGTGTGTGACACTTTAGAAATTATAGTTTATGTTGGTAGTGAGTTGAAACATCATCCTCACAAGACATAAGTGACTTCTAGCAAGTCATTATGTCCACCCAATTAAATAAAGCATCAAAGCTTGATTCCTTGATAACAAATGTCACAATCCCTTTGTCCACGATGTCCAATTGAACATGAGTCATGGTCCATGTCAACTCACATGTTCAATGCTTTCTCGATTCCAAATATGTTGATAATTCAAATGCATTTGATCTCTATCAAATCACTTGAGTGTGGCCACACATTTCATCAACATCATTCATCGAGAGGCCCAAGTAAACATCACTCTCAACGAGAGGGACAAATCCCATCTTGACTTATCATTCTTCCCTACAAGAATCCAATCGTGCCAACATAGCCCTTATTGCTATCCGATTAAAGATAGTGTTAGACTATATCAAACACAATGTTCATCATGTTGAAGACGATGATAATCCCAGGTTCAAAGGATTCAATGACACGACTATCATGAGATTTAATCATGACACATATGACTATAGACCATGTCATAAATCTCATTGGTAGGTCATGTCCAATACTTGTTCTCTAGTAAGTATCCATAAGTGTAATGTGCATCACATGCATATAATCATCTCCATGATTATCCACTACCAACTTATACTAGTTATTCACAATAACTAGGGACGCGGTTCAATACAATAAACATGTAAACATATAATGAACCAAATAAACTTTCTCTATAATAAATCATAAAGATGATTACATAGTGGTTTAGATTATAAGTCAAACATAACTAAATGCCTAGGTGAAATTACCCGAATCCGAGAGGCAGCGCAATCGCGCCCCGGCATCTGGCATTTCCGCTTTGCAGCGTTGTTGGAGGAGGTATTTCGTTGTGTTTTTGCTTTGTAGAGTCGCCACGCCGTTTTAATTAAGCCCAAAACATTGAGAAAAGGCATCATTTAAAAAAAAAAATTTGTGTCATGAGATTTTGAGTTCGGAGGTCAGATTACTCCTCGGGAAGAGAATATTAGAATATTAGAGCTCACCCGAGTCGCCTCGTAAAAACAAGTCTTTCGGTACCCCTTATTCTTTAACTGTTGTGTGTGTATGTGTGCTTTTAAAAATGCATGCTGTATCGGATGTCTACATTGTACACTACGTATTGAAATGTATTGAAATAGTGTAGGAAGGAAGCCTTACCAATGTTGGTTCGTGTCTGTCTTCCGCTGGGGAATAGTTTTTGGGGATGGAATAGTGTTTTGGGACGGACCGGGATTGCTTCGGGATGTGCCGGTTGTCTGCGGACAGAGCTTCGGCGTGCCTTAGGATCGTTGGTTGCGTTCGGGCAGAGGTTCGGCGTGCGTTGGGATCGCAGGGATCGTTCGGGCAGAGGTTCGACGTGCGTTAGGATCGCAGGGATCGTTCGGGCAGAGGTTCGGCGTGCGTCCGAATTGCCGGTTTGGCTCGGAAAGGGCCGGGACACCTCGGGAAAGACCAGGCAAGGCTTCGTAGTATCACGAGGGGCCTCAGAATACCGCAAGAGTGCCTCGGGGCAACGCGGGAGCATCGCGGGAGTGCTCAAAAAGGTCTTCGGAGCACCACAAAGGAGCTCGGAAGGCCCCGGAAGGAACCGAAAGGGACCGGGAGTGCCCCGAGGGGTCTTAGAAGGGGAGCCTGAAGGCTTAGGGAGAGAAGAGAAGAGGGAGGTATGAAAAATGAGAGAGGGGGAGCCCTCTATTTATAGTGTAGGAAAAAATGCAAGAAGGTCCGTACGGACCTCCCTGCTTAATCCAAATTTTTAGTTTTCCTCGATTTGAGGGAATAATGTGGAATTTAAGAGAATTTTTGTAATGATTATGTATGGTGCAAAGAGGTCCATACGGACCTCCCATGCTTTTGTGATTATGATGGCAAGCTAGCTCTCGTCGAGAGCTTTCCAACCATATATGGCACGTCTCAATCGGAGTTCGTATGAAGAAGTTATGACCTCCGGAAGTTTGCCCTTGGTTTTGTCGTATGCTTGGATGGAGAGCGATCCAGATTGGGGTACTTACAGAAGCCCCTCGGCGACGTCACTTATGAAAGAAGTGGGGTCGTCGATAAGATAAGGGTCCTGATCTGGATCGCGTGCTGAGAGAGAAGATGACTGATAAGTGACTATTATATAGTCATTTATACTTAGTTTTATATACTTTTTAAAGCATAAAATATCATTTCTCATTTCATTTTATGTACTTTTTAGTTCCTTTTTCATATTTTCTAGATTTTACGCCTTTTGGTATATTTCTTGCATTTTAAAGACAGGTTTTAAGGTCTTTTATCAAAAAGGATGCTTGGACACTTCAAGGCAAAAGACATGGAAGAGCACCAACCAAATCAAGAGCACAAAGTTAAATTCAGATGGAGCGGCCGTGCAGCCAACACGGAACGGCCGTGTGCCTAGCCATTTTCAGGCCATTTGTGGCCCTAAAATATAGAGCGGCCGTGTCTTGAAGATTGAGTAGCCGTGTCATTATTCAGAGCGGCCGTACAGCTTAGAGTGGAGCGGCCGTGCGAAGTGTCGAAAATGAAAATTCAAATCTGGCGCCAAGGAGTGCACGGCCGTGCAACTTCCTTGACGCGGCCGTGCAAATCGTGACTGCAGAATGTAAAGGCACCTTTTGATGGAACCTTCTTGAAGATTCCCCTCCCAATTATAAATAGGACCCTTGTAATCAGTCTTAGATACAAAATTTTAGAGAGAAATCACTGATACTTCATAGATAGAAAATACAAATACTTGTGACAACAATTTTCCAAAGAGATTTGAAGATCAAGTTCATTGTTTGTTCTTGGAATTACTTTGGAAGAAAAGCAATAAAGTGAAGCACCATTTCCAGCATTTGCCTTCTATATTCATAAGTCTTTCTTACTCAATCTTTTATTTTAATTGCTTGTTTATTATAAATTGCTTGTGAGTAATCCCCCTTATTCTTAGGGTTGGAAACTCAAAAGCATACTTGTTCATCATCTAGAAAATGAAAAGTCTTGTCTTCTTTCTTCGTCTAAACAATTTCTTTATATTATTCTCTAAATGCCTTACATTTTGGAGATGTCCAATTTGTATGATTCAGTCAATTGAGAGAAGTACCTAGCAGAGAATCTCGATTGACGGAACCATATAAAGAAACTAGGTTTCATTGATCACGAAAGTAGTTCAATGGCCTAGGGATGTTCCTTTAATGGAAAATATGTCGACTCTCGTTCTTAAAGGATTCTTACTAATTATGGTCAGCTAGAGATAAGCCGGAACGCCCATTTGTGACAGGGCGGGAACAACGTAAACGGAAATCTCTCACAGTTAGGACATAATTAGTGAAGAATACAACACTACTTGCTTGACCGTGAGAAGTAGTGCAAGCCGAATGTATCATCCTTGCTTTTTATGAAAACCTTTTATCTCTAAGACAATGACGATTTGATGAATAAAATTATGTGTATGATTTCCAATCCCGAGAATCAAGACAATGACGATTTGATGAATAAAATTATGTGTATGATTTCCAATCCCGAGAATGCTTCGTTTTATAAGAATTTAATTAAAGTATTTTCTGTTTATATTCTCTCTATTTTTCTGAAAACAAATTTTATCTCCCCCCCCCAGTCTTTTCTATAATTTCTAAAGACAAAAATATTCCCTAAAGTAAACCTTGTCTCTGTGGGATCGACCCGTACTTGCACTCGCTATATTACAATAGCCCGTGCGCTTGCGGATATAAATAAATCGTTAGGTTTCGACCTCGAACAAGTTTTTGGCGCCGTTGCCGGGGACAACGGTTTACTTTTATTTTTTGTCTTTAGTACATAATTTTTAGTTTTTGTTTTATTTTTACTGTTTTGCTTTCTCTTCCGATAAATTGTTGGGTTTAATTTCTCTTCAAGTGTTTTTCTTATAGTTTATGAAACGGACTCGGACATACGTTGACAACTTTGATCCGGAACCCGAAAGAAGCTTCCACGAGAGACTAAGAAGATTTAGAGAAACTTTAAAGAAACATATGGAAGGAGAACAGCAAACACCCGCTAGGACCCTACGGGACTTTGTTAATCCAAGTACCCCGGGAACTAGATCCCCTATTGTTGTGCCGAATGCCGGAGCGGCACACTTTGAGATAAAGCCGCGACTTTTGCTTATGGTTATGAATAACCAATATAGCGGCACCTCTTTCGAAGATCCTCATCTCCACATCCAAACATTCTTGGAATACTGTGATACCACACGTATTCAGAATGTCACCCAGGAAGCAATTCAGATGCGCCTTTTTCCTTTTTCTCTAAAGGATAAGGCAAAACAGTGGTTAATTTCAGTCCCACCCAACTCTTTTACAACTTGGGACCAAATTCAAGAAGCATTCCTTGGACGTTTCTTCCCTCCGAGCAAGACCGCTCAAATTCGGACGAAGATTACAAATTTTAGCCAAACAGGAAGCGAATCATTGTATGACGCTTGAGAGCGATTCAAAGAGCTCCTAAGGATGTGCCCTCACCACGGGCTTGAAAAGTGGTTAATTGTGCACACTTTCTACAATGGTCTCACATATAGAATAAGGGAAACAATTGATGCCACCGCAGGAGGTGCACTAATGAATAAGATGGTGGATGAAGCATACGACTTGATAGAGAACATAGCCCTGAATCACTATCAATGGTTCAATGAGAAGGAACAACCGCAGGGGATTCCAGGTAAGTACAATATTGATGTCATTACTACCTTGTCTTCTAAAGTTGATATGCTTCTTAAAAAGTTTGAAAACTTTAATGTAAATCCCGTGGCCAACATTAATGTTGTTTGTGAACTATGTGGGTCAAACTCACATAGTACAGAATGTTGTGAATTGCTTGACACTACTTCTAGTGATCAAGTAAACTTTGTTAATTCTTATGGGGAAAAGGGTGGTATGTATTCAAACACATACAATCCCGAGTGGAGAAATCACCCAAATTTTTCCTATAAGAATAACAATATTTTAAACCTGCAATCTTCTACCCAACCACCGGGATTCACACAAAAGAATTTCAATGACAATTCTAGTGCTTTCCCTCCCCCTAAGTCTAAATTGGATCTTATTATGGATTTTATGATTGAAAGTAAGAATGAACAAGAAAAGACCAATAATAAGTTAAGGGAATCCATAAAGTCGTTGAATGCTAGGTTTGATAATTTAGCCGCCCACAATAGAATGCTTGAAAATCAACAAGCTCAACAAGTCGGCACCTCGCATAGACCACAAGGGAGTTTTCCCGGTCAATCGCAAAGGCCCGATGAGCATGTTAGTGCGGTAGAAACTAGGAGTGGAAAAGAAATTGTAGATCCCCTTCCTAAGAAAAATATCAAACCGAGTAAGGAGAACATTAGTCCAACCCCACTGCTGGTTGAGACTAATGAAGATGTTGAAAATGGGACAGAATCCCCTAAGATTTCTAGAAATTTTAACCCTCCAATACCATACCCCCAAAGGTTGGTAAGAGCCAAACTTGATAAACAATTTGCAAAATTTTTAGAAGTCTTAAAGTCTATTTACATCAACATACCTTTTACCGATGCCCTTCAACAAATGCCGTCCTATGCTAAGTTCTTAAAGGATATTCTTGCAAATAAGAGGAAACTTGAGGAGCATAAGACTGTCACTTTGAGGAAGAAGTAAGTGCCATTTTACAAAGAGAACTTCCTCCTAAATTAAAAGATCCCGGCACTTTCTCTATTCCTTGCAAAATAGGTAAATATAATGTTGATAATGCTTTGTTAGATCTTGGGGCAAGTGTGAGCCTCATTCCGCTTTCGATAGGTAAGAAACTAGGTGTGGGGGAAATGAAACCCACCACTATTTCTCTCCAACTAGCGGATCGCTCCATTAAATACCCAATGGGTATTATGGAAGATGTCCCTTGTCAAATCGGGAAATTGATAATCCCGGTCGACTTTGTAGTCCTTGAGATGGAGGAAGATAACCAAATTCCAATCATTCTAGGAAGACCTTTTCTTGCCACCGCTGGTGCAGTAATAGATGTAAAGAATGGCACTCTTTCTCTAAACATTGGAAATAAGAAGGTCGAATTTAAAAACTTAAATCTCAAGAAGTCGTGTCATGAAGTCAACGCTCCTGAAAATGATAGCAAAAAGGGTGAGAAATCACAATCCAAGGACTCAAAAATAATAATTAAAAAGCCCTTAGATGATAGAGGTGAAAAAAATGTGCACCCTAAACAACCTAATAAAATTTAAAAATCAAAGGGTAGGGGGCCTAAGAAAAAAGGCACACCGGAATGTCGCGTGTGCATCAATCATAAGATCTCAATCATGACAAAGGGTAAGGAATGGCGAGTTGTTAAGGATAAGAGACCATTACAATACCACTCACCGCCCATTGTTACTGATAGAAAGGGGTCGAACTTATGACCTTAAACAAGCATCATCGGAATAGTAAACCGATGGATTATATTACTGTTTATCATAATTTTGTTTACCACCGCATGCTTATCTTTTTACTCTTTGTCCTTGAAACATTGAGGACAATGTTCGTTTCAAGTGTGGGGGGGTATATCTATCTTTTTACTTGCTTTTTAGTTTAAATTTACTTGCTTTCTAGTGTAATTTTTTCTTTTTTTTTAACTTAGTTGCATTTTTATTTATGCATGTATACTAGTATATAAAAAATATATATATATATAAAAATCCCTATGATGATCCATATCATTATTTCTTATGCTTGCCAATTGTCCTAGAATAATGCCATTGTCTTTCCTCTCATATTTTCTATAAACTTAGAAATTTAAAAAGAAGAAAAATATAGGGATAATTTTAGGAAATAATTTTAAAGCCTTATAAGTTAGTATAGCAAAATATAGGGTTTTATCAAGGAAAAGGCATTTGATTAGAAGGAATCTTTATCAATCTATACTTGGTCATTTTTATGCAAATATTGAAAATATTTCTTTGAAATTGTACATTTTAAATTTTATTAAATACTTATTCCCTTATTAGAAGCACCCTTTGTTTTGCACCCCTTGGATCACACCCCTTCATCAAAATTTCATATTTCCATTTTCGCTAATCAATTGAAAGTTAGACATCTTTATCTTATTGCTAAAAAGAGTGACTTTGTCACCAACCCTTAAAAGCAAAAAGAAACCTATTACTTCTTAAGTAACTCGGGGCACGGCGTTCGCTGCGACGATGCTTCCTTGCCAAAAGGGAGTAATATCCAAAAGTATTCTTGATATAAGTATTAGGAACACGGGGTTCGCAACCACAATGTCTCCTACTTGAAAGGATCAAAAATAACTTAGGTCTTTTGCAAAAATATAACACGTGCAAAGATAAGATAAATTTGTTTATACTTTGATGAGATTTTTCCACTACCATCATCCATTTTCCACCCTTGTGATTCAAGAATGTAATACAATTCTTCAGGAACTTCTAACTTGTGAATAAATATTTATACTTCCTCTTGTACATTTTAAAGAAATAAATTCATTTTTTCTCAAAATCACTCTAAAAAGTGAAAGCTTCTCTTCTACCAAGAAATGAATCTAAGATTTATCCTTCTAGCAAGCTTTACTTGGTCAAAATTCTATATATGATATATTAGGTTATAGTCTTATAAATTATCTCTTTAAAAATATCCCAAAATACTTCTTCCTAGATAAATTTTTAAAGGTATACAAAATATGATTAAAAAGATGAAGGCATTATCCAAAAGGCATTTAGGGCTTGCTACTTTATTTCTGAGGGATCATTCTTGCTTTTTCTCCCTCTCCGTATTTCATTCTAAGTTTGCTTGGGGACAAGCAAAAGCTTAAGTGTGGGGGAGTTTGATAAGTGACTATTATATAGTCATTTATCCTTAGTTTTATATACTTTTTAAAGCATAAAATATCATTTCTCATTTCATTTTATGTACTTTTTAGTTCCTTTTTCATATTTTCTAGATTTTACGCCTTTTGGTATATTTCTTGCATTTTAAAGACAGGTTTTAAGGTCTTTCTATCAAAAAGGATGCTTGGACACTTCAAGGCAAAAGACATGGAAGAGCACCAACCAAATCAAGAGCACAAAGTTAAATTCAGATGGAGCGGCCGTGCAGCCAACACGGAACGGCCGTGCGCCTAGCCATTTTCAGGCCATTTGTGGCCCTAAAATATAGAGCGGCCGTGTCTTGAAGATTGAGTGGCCGTGTCATTATTCAGAGCAGCCGTGCAGCTTAAAGTGGAGCGGCCGTGCGAAGTGTCAAAAACAAAAATTCAAATCTGGCGCCAAGGAGTGCACGGCCGTGCAACTTCCTTGACGCGGCCGTGCAAATCGTGACTGCAGAATGTAAAGGCACCTTTTGATGGCACCTTCTTGAAGAGTCCCCTCCCAATTATAAATAGGACCCTTGTAATCAGTCTTAGATACGAAATTTTAGAGAGAAATCACTGATACTTCATAGATAGAAAATACAAATACTTGTGACAACAATTTTCCAAAGAGATTTGAAGATCAAGTTCATTGTTTGTTCTTGGAATTACTTTGGAAGAAAAGCAATAAAGTGAAGCACCATTTCCAGCATTTGCCTTCTATATTCATAAGTCTTTCTTACTCAATCTTTTATTTTAATTGCTTGTTTATTATAAATGGCTTGTGAGTAATCCCCCTTATTCTTGGGGTTGGAAACTCAAAAGCATACTTGTTCATCATCTAGAAAATGAAAAGTCTTGTCTTCTTTCTTCATCTAAACAATTTCTTTATATTATTCTCTAAATGCCTTACATTTTGGAGATGTCCAATTTGTATGATTCAGTCAATTGAGAGAAGTACCTAGCGGAGAATCTCGATTGACGGAACCATATAAAGAAACTAGGTTTCATTGATCACGTAAGTAGTTCAATGGCCTAGGGATGTTCCTTTAATGGAAAATATGTCGACTCTCGTTCTTAAAGGATTCTTACTAATTATGGTCAGCTAGAGATAAGCCGGAACGCCCGTTTGTGACAGGGCGGGAACAACGTAAACGGAAATCTCAAAAAGTTAGGACATAATTAGTGAAGAATACAACACTACTTGCTTGACCGTGAGAATTAGTGCAAGCCGAATGTATCATCCTTGCTTTTTATGAAAACCTTTTATCTCTAAGACAATGACGATTTGATGAATAAAATTATGTGTATGATTTCCAATCCCGAGAATGCTTCGTTTTATAAGAATTTAATTAAAGTATTTTCTGTTTATGTTCTCTCTATTTTTCTGAAAACAAATTTTATCTCCCCCCCAATCTTTTCTATAATTTCTAAAGACAAAAATATTTCCTAAAGTAAACCTAGTCTCTGTGGGATCGACCCGTACTTGCACTCGCTATATTACAATAGCCCGTGCGCTTGCAGATATAAATAAATCGTTAGGTTTCGACCTCGAACAATGACCAGGTAAGTCGAACGGCTGGACCCTTTAATAGGATTCCAACGTATCCCTGAGTGGGAATCAAGCCAATCGTAGTTCGTGTGTGAGGTGATCATACGAGAAGGTGGGTAATTTCCCGAAAAGATGGGTAATCCCACGAAAAGATGGGTAATCTCACGAAAAGATGGGCAATCTCACGAAAAGATTGGTAATCTCACTAAAAGATGGGTAATCTCACTAAAAGATGGGTTAATCTTACGAGAAGATGGATAATCTCACTAAAAGATGGGTAATCTCACGAAAAGATGGGTAATCTCACTAAAAGATGGGTAATCTCACTAGAAGATGGGTAATCTCACTAAAAGATGGGCAATCTCACTAAAAGATGGGTAATCTCACTAGAAGATGGGTAATCTCACTAAAAGATGGGTTAATCTTACGAGAAGATGGATAATCTCACTAAAAAATGGGTAATTCGGACTGGGTAATTTAAAGCCTTCCGGGCTACGGATAATGATTTGGGAGATTTATACGGTCTTCCGGACCGGGTAATTTAAAGCCTTTCGGGCTACGGATAATGCTGGGGAAGGTTTATACGGTCTTTCGGACTGAGTGGTTTAAAGCCTTCCGGGCTGGAGATAGTGATGGGGGAGGTTTATACGGTGTTCCAGATCGAGTGGTTTAAAGCCTTCCGGGCTGGAAATAGTGATGGGGAAGGTTTATACGGTCTTCCGAACCAAGTGGTTTAAAGCCTTTCGGGCTGGAAATAGTGATGGGGGAGGTTTGTACGGTCTTCCGGACCGAGTGGTTTAAAGCCTTCCGGGCTGGAAATTGTGATGGGGGAGGTTTATGCAGTCTTTCGGACTGAGTGATTTAAAGCCTTCCGGGCTGCGAATATTGATTCGGGTGATTTATGCGGTCTCCCAGACCGAGTGATTTAAAGCCTTCCGAGCTCCCTGTGGTGAAGTTGTGAGGTTTGTGGTGAGTGGACGTGGTGATGTCCTGAGTTGAAGTTTGTGTGAAGGCGTCTATACCTAAGTTGAGGCTTAGTTCGGGAGTATGACCCTAAGTTGAGACTATTCTAAGGCGTCTAGACCTAAGTGAGACTTTTTGGGGATGTCTACCCTATGTGAGACTGTTTGGGGGTGTCTACCCTAAGTTGAGAGATGGCTAATCTTACGAAAAGATTGGTAATCTTACTAAAAGATAGCTAATCTTACTAAAAGATGGGTAATCTTACTAAAAGATATGCTAATCTTATGAAAAGGTGGGTAATCTTTCTAAAAGATATCTACCCTATGTGAAGGATGACCAATCTTACCAAAAGATTGGTAATCTTACTAAAAGATATGAGATATCTATCAGGGAGACAGGGGGACATATCTCACTACGAGGTAACAGAGGAAATATTTAAAGAAATAAGTATGATTTTTTTTCATACCTTTGTTGTGTTTACCTGCAGGAGGAAGGGCCTATGTGAGGAAGAAGTTGAGGACGTGGTATGCCTCTGATGGAGATAATGAGGACGTGGGGCGCCTCTGACCGAGATAGTGAGGATGTGGTGCCGCCTCTGGCTTAGATGATGAGGACGTGGTGGCGCCTCTGGCTGAGATGATGAAGTATTTGAGGACGTGTGGCGCCTCTGACCTAGTTGTTGAAATGTTGAGGGCGAGGTGGCACCTCTGTCTGAACTTGCGGTGAGGGCGAGGTTACGCCTCCGTCTGAACTTGCGGTGAGGGCGAGGTGGCGCCTCTGTCTGAACTTGCGGTGAGGGCGAGGTGGCGCCTCTGTCTGAACTTACGGTGAGGGCGAGGTGGCACCTCTGTCTGAACTTGCGGTGAGGGCAAGGTGGCGCCTCTGTCTGAACTTGCGGTGAGGGCGAGGTTCCACCTCTGTCTGAACTTGCTGTGAGGGCGAGGTTACGCCTCTGTCTGGACTTGTGGTGAGGGCGAGGTTACGCCTCTGTCTGAGATGATGAGGATGTGGGACGCCTCAGGTGCTGGACAAGGAGAGGAGGGATGGCTCATCTTTTTTTTTCTTCTTCTTTTCTGCGGACGTCTTGGAGTATCCTGTCAAGGAAGGTGCTGAGTTCACTGAGGGTGATGAGGTGGCTGGCGGAGGCGCCGAGATGCCGGATTTCTCGCTTGTGGAGGATGATGATGATGAGTCGGATTAGGGATCTTTCGCTTTCCCTCTTTCCGTTGTTTTTTTTTGTTTTGTAGAGCAACAGACATTTTGTACCTGTAATAAAACACTTGTATTTGCACAGCAAAGTATTTTATTTTAAGATGTAATGACGTATTTGTGATTCCCGGGATTGACCTAGGAATTGTTTCTAGCTTATTATTATTTTTGTGCATGTTGCATGAGCTGGGAATGCATTTGTGGTTAGTGGAGACTGAGGCAGCTTTGGCAGGTTTTACGAAAGGTTGGGGGCCGGGCAGCTTTGACAGTTTCATGAGCGGTAGCGGGAGTGATGTCTCCTGGGACGCGTTCGCTTTGTGCTTGATAGCCACTCTTTTCGAGGTTAGCTACCTCAGGATATGTGACGGTGCTCTGTTGGATGTGGCAGGCCATTGTCGGGCGGGCGAGGATATCGTTCCTTTGGTTCCGGGGGAAACCTTCCATGGTGTGGATCGTCTGGTGATGAGGGATCGATTCATGCGGGGGAAGCCCCTGCTTTGCTTGCATTATGGTCGTGAGAGAGGCTTCAAACCATACCTGAGTTTCTGGCGTCTCTTAGTTAGTGGACGTTTGCTCGGTGACCTCTTATCTTGGACATGGATTAGTCTGCTTGGGAGAGATGGATGGCACATCTTGGTACGCATCAGATCCGATGGTGGGTTTCCCTTTGGGGGATTGAGACTAGGAGGTCCTGTTAGGAAGGTTCCTATGTTGTCAGAATTCCAAGTTTGTCATGGTCCTCTTTCAATGTTCTGTTGCTTGTTTCTCGGCAGTTCGGGATGAGGCAGGAACCTTTGCTGGGCTGGGATGACATTGCCAATATGGAGGTAGCTTCTTTCTGCATGATAGATCCAGATGCCTTTTTGTATGGAAGTATTCCGCTTTCCCTCCTGTGGTGCTCCTTAGATGCCGGGAGAGTGTTGTGTTGACCACCGAGTACCTGGATGAGCAGCCTGTCGGGCAGTCCCAAGTGGTTTTGGGGAGCAGGCGCGAGACAATTCTGGGGCAAGATTGCCATTTCAACTGCAACTTTAGGAGCGCAAAAGCCTGGTCTAACCCTCAGGATGTCATGGGAGACGCTTTGTTCGACTATTGGACTCGAGTTGACAGATTGGCGGGGAGAGGTCCCCTTTTCCAGACTCGTAGGGAGGAGATCCGAGCCGAGGCACGGGTGAATGATGCTCTGAGAGCGACTGGTTTGTTTGACACGACTAGGAGGACTTCTGATCTCGGAATGAGGGAGACAGAACTCGCTCATGTGTAATGAAAGAAGACTCGTTGGGGACGAGGGAAGAAAGGAAAGAGTGATGAAGGGCCAAACGCGAGTAGCATGGAATGACCTTCTGAAACACTGAGTATCCATTCATCGTCATTGCAGACACATTGATTGTTAAATGTTTTAAGTTGTCTTTTAGCATGTTGTGAGTTTGAGAGTAGACCGTGCTTGAACTCATCAAGAAGTGTTTTAACTGTGATGATTTGTGATTTACTTTTAAAGCTTTGTCGAGACGCAAAATCTCTTGCTTGCTTCTTGCCTGAGCCTTGGTGGCGTCAATTTTTGGAATTTTGTGTATTCCTCAGACCGAACCAATGAAGGCTGCCTACGTTCCCCTTGAGGGGCTCAGGTCTACGTAGTTCGACTCTCTTTTGTGGGATAAATGACTCATAATGTACACTCGCAAGGGCGTATTTATTTTTGAAAAGATAGGAACGGGTCCCCTTTTGTGTGAATGCCTTCTTTGATGTAGGCACAAAAGAAATGCTTTTGGGTTTGACTCTTTTGAGAGAGTATGAGTACTGAAAAGCTTGTAAAAGTGTATGGGAGCCCTTGCTAACAGAAAATCAGTGTTTAGCTCTATTTTCCTATTTTGTAGAAAAAGAAGACTTGTCGAGACATTTGAAAACTTGATTTGTTCACATTGATCACATGTTTGCTTAAAACCCTTTGTTGATGTTCGGGTTATTCAACAATATAACCTGATATGCTTTGATTAATCGTGAGGAGAAAGTCAACTGGTATCAAGGATCGAGTTGGTCTGGTGTGAAAGAAGGTTTGTGTATAGGAGAGGTCATTGATGAGACCGGGTTTGTGGATTTGTATGTGTTTATGACTGGACCATTTCTGGTTGCCTACGTTCCCCTTAAGACAAGGAGCTCAGGTCGACGTAGATCAGGGTTGAACTGTGTTTGGCTTTGGGGCCAGGGCATGAATATTTGCGCGCCAGGGCATGAATATTTGCGCGGCCTTTGGCGAAAAGGCTCGGAAGGTTGAATGATGAGGCGCGGGCCTTGAGGTGATTCCTTGACAAGTCGTATTTGATGGCAGTTTCAATGAATCCATTGCTTCTTGATCGTTGGCTCTGGGTCCTTGACCTCATTTATTTTTGTGAAGCTTCTGCTTGAGCTCTTTTTTCTCTGTAGCTTCTGCTTGAGCTTTTTTTTTGTGTGTAGCTTCTGCTTGAGCCTTTTTTTTTTGAAGCATATGAGGGCGAAGGCAAGCCCCTGCTTGAACTTTCTTGATGCGCACGAGGGCGAAGGTAAGCCCCTAGATTTTTGTCGACATGGGGTCAATATTTTGATGCTGAGTGACCTGTTGTTGTCCTTTGATGTTGCCGCCATCGTTGACTTGGTCAAGGTGATGGTGGGGACATGTTTTGGAAAGTGTATGGCTTGATGGAGGCGTTTGTGTGGGGTATGGTAAGGTGTATGGGGAGCTATCGATTGACTTTCTCACACCAATTAATCAAAGCATTAATCATTTGTGGAATTACTTATTGAGAAATGCAAGTGATCACATAGAACAAAACCATTTCATTAAATGTAATGTGGGGTGCAAAATAATGTCTCAAGTCTAGCAAGAAAATAAAGAAGACTTATGTATGGAAAATTGAAGACTTAATTACAATGTCCAAGGAGGACTTGATTGAATGAGAAAGGTACTAGAACCTACGAGGTTTGACTGTGTGATTCTTTGATTTGCGTCTCTTCAGGCTCTTCAGCAGTTCCCAAATTCATTTTGGTTAGAACCTTCTCGGCAGCTTGGGCTCGATTTTCGTCTCGTTTGACAACATTCTTAAAGATTTGTTTAATGCATTGTTCATTTAATGTGTCTGCGTATTTATCAAGTGAATCATTATTAATTGTTTTGATTATTTAATTTATCATTTGTTAAAGTGGCAATGAGGGGATACTCAGAAAGGTCGGACTTTTATTCAAAGCATAAGGAAACATAGTTTTTTGCTACAAACGCGTAATCTTTAGGCGTAAGGCCATCAGACGACTCGAGAGACTCAAACTTAAATGCAACAGACTCGGGGTCTTTTATTTTCGAAGCTAGACTCTAGGAGATGGGGGGGGGGGGTTAGTCCAAGCTTCTCGTCCTATCTCTTCTTGCTGGCTGTGGGTCCGCGTTTGTGAAAGTTACACCGTTTTTTATGCTGCCACTTGCTCGGCCTGTCTCGAACTGCTTTATCTTTGGGGAGGGCTCGGTCCATCCCATGGTATGCTCCGATTCCAGAAAGGAATGTTGGGGAATAACCATTCTTGGATTCTTTCTTCCGAATTCTTCATTGCGGAAGCCCCAGGTTCCGTCTTTACGTCCCCAATCATCACGGGAGTTTGTAGAGGACTTACCCACCATGCTTATCCCGTCATTTCCAGGAAAAGGGTTTCCGAATGTGTCGGGACCGCGGGGGCATTCCAAATTTCCCTCTTCGATTAGCCCTTGGACAACTTGTTTTAGCACGAAGCAATTGTCGGTGGTGTGACCGGGGTAGTTGTGGAAGGCGCAGTGCTTGCTCATATCCATGTTGGGCTTGCGAGTCTTTGGTTGGAAATCCTCAAGGGGTTTGAGAATGTTCCTCTTTACTAGTGTCTCGAGGACTTGGCTCAAGGGCATCCAGAGGTTATCGAAATGCTGGAACTGCGGTATGCGAGGGGGTTTGTTGTTCCTCGGGGGTGTTTGGTCGCGGCTTACTTGGGCTCCGTTTTGGATGTAACGAACTGCTCTGGTAACCTCTTTCTTCTCGTTTGGAGGTGTTTTGTAACCTTTTTCCTTTTTCATAAGGAAACTCTTCCCTTGTATCTCCTTTGCATGTTCTACCAACCAAGCCATATGGGGGTCAGTAGGCAGAGGCAGGCTGCCATTTTCTGGGATGGAGACCGAAGATGGAGGTGGATTAGCTGATGGGATCGCCATTCGGGAGTCTCGAGGAGGCAGTTGGGCGTATACCAACCCGTATCCTGGATTATTGAAATTGGGGGCGTGATTGCCCGTACCGCTAAGGGTTGTGTTTGGGAATTGGGGAAATGTTTCACTAGCCCCAAGTGGTAGTCCAGCGAGTGGAAGGTTTGAAATGTTGGGATATCCACTTGGGATATCTGTCCCTGGTAAACATTGGGATTTCAAGTTGTGGCTGCAGGGCTCATACAGAGGCACATGATTGAATTCCAGGGGATATTGAGAGGTGTTAGGACCTAAGGGAGCGGGCCCATAGGTGTGCTGGTGATATTGAGTTTGCAGAGCAGGGCCGAAAAACATATTATGCTGAGGTTGACAAATCGGAGCCGCTTGACTGAGGCCCGAGTTAAGCTCTGAGCGGGAGCTATTTTGCATTGCTAGGTTTCCGTGGCTTGGCAGAGGTGGGACCTGCTGATAGCTTTGAGGACCCGGGGGAGCAGGTATTTCTTCGTCTTCTATGAGAACAAAGGTCCGATCAGGTTGGGGAACCGCGACGGTTCTGCGACGGCGCATGGCATATTCGATCCAAGCCTGCTGCTCTTCTTGGCGTTTCTCGAGAGCCTTGAAAGCTTGCCAAACGTCTTCCATCGTTTGGAAATTTCCCGAGAGCGGGGTTCCATTTCCCTCATTGTTATCTGTTGATCCCGCCATGGGGGAGTAGCGGACTGTTCGGACCGCTGAACCGAAAGGGTTATCGGACCTTGTGACCTCGATACTGTAAAGGCGGCTCCCGGGTACTCTCAACCACTCTCGGATTGCTGGAGGGGGTGACGGGTTAGGTTTATACACGGGAAGGCCTTTTGGGATAAAAGGGAGAAAGCTCACGTGACATGCGGTTTCCGCTTTTATTATTTTTTTTTTGTTGTTTTAATTTACTTAAAACAGTGTTTTCTCAGAATCCTAGGTAGGTTGGAAAAGATCGCTCTTCTTTTTCGCAACTATGCTAGATCCTGGGTTAGTGGAGACCATCTATGCGGCTATAAGCCCCTCATTTTGCAGCTGTATTTCGACATCCCAGGGTGGACATCCCCGGGCGAGGGTACTTTAGGGCAAGCAGTTTCCACCGGCCTAAAAGAAAAACCGAACCTAAGGACCGATCCTGTCATGTTCGTTTTAATGCGTTAGCCATGTGAATAGTGAGCCGAGCCGGCCCCTGAGTCAAGATCTGGTCGAGAGTTCGGCATGACCTCTCTTTACCTTGCTTGCGCAAGGGATCTGTGACGTTAGGCGTTGGCTGGGTCATATCGTCATGGCTGACGTATTAAAGGCTTGATGACATGGTGCATGTGGGCATGGATGTATATCCAGGATGGAACATCGTCCGGGTGTAGCTTCGAAAAATCAAGATCGGGTTAATATTTTAGCATGACCTTTCATCGCTTTGGTTGCGCAATGGATCTTGAGTTCCGAGCTTCGACTCAAAAAATGGCCGGCATAGGATATGTATCCAGGCTGTATGACACGGACTGGGTAAAAACCAATCGAGTCTGGATAGAGTGTGACTCAAGACTCAAACATGCAGGGTTGACACTTGGCTAGGATGGAATGTTTGGAATGATCCCGTGCGCATCCAAGAGGCCTAGGAAGACCAAACGGACTGCAACTGAGACCACTCCGGGTTAAGGGTTGTAGTGTGCAGTGTATCCGAGGAAGCAGTGCGCGTAGCGTGCGGTGTACCGAGGCAACAGTGCGAGTAGCGTGCGGTGTACCGAGGCAGCAGTGCGAGTAGTGTGCGGTCTCTAAAATTCTTTTTCTGAGTAAAACAGAAATTTTTGAAGAATTTTAAATGTATGTACACAGATGTATATTGATGCATTTTTTATTTTATTTTTTGTATTTTTTTTTTTGTAAAATAAAAAGTAAAGCACATGCACACACACACAACAGTTTAAAGAAAGGGGTAAAATGAAAGTTTGACCCTCATCATTGTTTTAAAAAAAATATTTTGTTTTGTTTAAAAGTTTTTAAAACAAATTATCCCCAGCGGAGTCGCCAACTGAAATTACCCGGATCCGAGAGGCAGCGCAATCGCGCCCCAGCATCTGGCATTTCCGCTTTGCAGCATTGTTGGTGGAGGTGTCTCGCTGTGTTTTTGCTTTGTAGAGTCGCCATGCCGTTTTGATTAAGCCCAAAACATTGAGAAAAGGCATCAGTTTAAAAACTGTTTTTGTGTGATGAGATTTTGAGTTCGGAGGTCAGATTACTCCTCGGGGAGAGAATATTAGAATATTAGAGCTCACCCGAGTCGCCTCGTAAAAGCGAGTCTTTCGGTACCCCTTATTCTTTAACTGTTGTGTGTGTGTGTGTGCTTTTAAAAATTCATGTTGTATCCGATGTCTACATTGTACACTGCATATTGAAATATATTGAAATAGTATAGGAAGGAAGCCTTACCAATGTTGGTTCGTGTCTGTCTTCCGCTGGGGAATAGTGTTTGGGGATGGAATAGTATTTTGGGACCGACCGGGATTGCTTCGGGATGTGCCGGTTGTCTGCGGATAGAGCTTCGGCGTGGCTTGGGATCGCAGGGATCGTTCAGGCAGAGGTTCGGCGTGCGTTGGGATCGTAGGGATCGTTCGGGCAGAGGTTCGGCGTGCGTCCGAATTGCCGGTTTGGCTCGGAAAGGGCCGGGACGCCTCGGGAAAGACCAGGTAAGGCTTCGGAGTACCACGAGGGGCCTCAGAATACCTCGAGAGTACCTCGGGGCAGCGTGGGAGCATCGCGGGAGCGCTCGGAAAGGGCTTCAGAGCACCACAAGAGCTCGGAAGGCCCCGAAAGGAACCGAAAGGGAACAGGAGTGCCCCGAGGGGTCTTAGAAGGGGAGCCTGAAGGCTTAGGGAGAGAAGAGAAGAGGGAGGTGTGAAAAATGAGGGAGGGGGAGCCCTCTATTTATAGTGTAGGAAAAAATGCAAGAAGGTCCGTACGGACCTCCCTGCTTAATCCAAATTTTTAGTTTTCCTCGATTGGAGGGAATAATGTGGACTTTAAGAGGATTTTTGTAATGATTATGTCTGGTGCAAAGAGGTCCGTACGGACCTTTTTGGCATGCAAAGATGTCCGTACGGACCTCCCATTCTTTTGTGATTATGTTGGCAAGCTAGCTTTCGTCGAGAGCTTTCCAACCATATATGGTACGTCTCAATCGGAGTTCGTATGAAGAAGTTATGACCTCCGGAAGTTTGCCCTTGGTTTTGTCGTATGCTTGGATGGAGAGCGATCCAGATTGGGGTACTTACACTAGGGCATTACACCAACAAATAGGATGAATCTCCCGAGTTAGCAGATTGGTAATACACCTTCCTCCTTTTCCCATCTTTAACAATCTCCTGAGATATCTTCTTCCCCACAGCTCCCTCAGATCTCGCTTTGGTGGCTTCCCGCCTTTCTACCCTTGGCCTATCCTTAGGTTAGCGACATGTCATGCTCTTGCTTATCTTCCCTCCTAGACACGCTTTGGCTAACAGCTTGCTCCTTTGTCGGGCTATTTCCAGATGTTCTCCCCATAACATTTGGCGGGATCTGAGTGGGCACTTGCCTCATTTCCATGAGTCTATGTTTGTTGGCGAGAATCTGCAGCAACAATTCGTTATTCGCTCTAATTTTGTCTGCCTTCGCTCTAACTTCATCGTCTACAAGGGGTAAAGGCTCTTGCCTGCCACATCTCGCCCTCCTGCCTTCATTGCGCTCTCTATCTTCCCGCTCCCTTATACGCCGCACTATAGACTCTATATCTGTTGAATGTGAACCACCTTCCAGTCCTGACCCAACAGGCACAAAGGCCTCACTACGCAAGTTTGGTGTGGCCAAGGTTAGATTACTATTTGGTATGGTTTTTGATGGGGTTCCTTTGTCATGAACCATTTTGGTATTGTTTTTTCTGGGTTTTTGGGTTTCAAGAATGAGAACACATAAGGATGAAACAAACAAAAAAGAAATTCAATCCCGACAACGGAACCAACTGATGCTGCCTCTGAAAATTGGTTGCACGAGCCTGAGAATATGAAGTCCAGCTGTGGATACTCCGGCGTCCTCTCCGTTGTCTTCTACACGTAAAACATATGTAACTAGGCCGGGGGCATCTCCAGCAAAGCCCCTCCGGCGTGAGAATAAGTTCAAGATTTATAGAACAAGAAAGATTACAATGGAAGCTTAACAATACTGCAGAAATGTACTTAGAAAACTTACCCAATCTATTTCTTGATGTCCCATTATTATAACAGATTTTGTGGCCCCTAGTGTAACATCCTTGGCATCTTCTGGAATATTGATGCATATCTAAATGTCGCCTATAGGCGGCAACCATGATAAAGTGGCAACCCTTGGCGATGTCGTTGATATGAACACACTAAGGCGAGATTCCTGCCTTGAGATTATATGATTTTCATCTAGTGACGGGCTTTAACGGGCTTCTTGCTAGGCCCGGTTCCCGCCAATTCTCTTAACTAAGTCGCCTAATTGCCCTTATCCTATCTTGGGCCTATTTTCTTGACCTTCACTCCATATTTATCATACTGAGCCTCTTATACCTGTACAGGCCCAAATATCATTTTCCATGATCTCATCAAACTCAGCCTTTAAATTACAGGAAACACGCATACAAGTCCTTATGACTTAATTTGGACCAATGTGATTAAAGTAACTAATCAACTTTTCTAAAGCAAGTCAAACAATGTAGACTACATATTAAATCCCATAGTAAAACTAATTACTGTTTTGGTCAATTTCTTGTGTGCTTTGAAACTGAACTTTTAGTGGAATGATTTTGGGCACAAATGGAATATAAGAATGAGAAAAATCAAGATGTGACACCAAGATGTAACGAGGAAAGTCCTTGATCAATTGATCTCTAGCACAAAACCTCGGGAGGTTTTAGGAAACCTACCTAAAACCAAAAATGTTTATAAATTTTCTTGAGTGAGTACAAGGTGGAAGTATAGAGAGAGTTACCAAATTGCCATCCATGGCGCCTATTCCTAGCTCTCCTTTTATACTCCAAAAATAATAAATAAATTAACTAGTAACCGAAAATCCCTAAAAATTCGGGGCAGGTTGCTAATGATAAGGAGTCGTTGCCATGACTTGATCTTCCGTTAGAAATGTGTTTGAAATGGGTAAGACTTGGTCATTGATCTTTGCGTAGTGTTTATCTCCTGAAAAATAGGAACAGTTGTACCTGCATCTTCAAGTTGTCAAAAATAGAATGTCATGTTAAAGAGGCTGAAGAATCAAGATGCTGAAGAATCAGATGCTGAAGAACTACACTATCCAAGATGTCAGTGCAGTCTTGAGTAAAAATTCTACCCCAAACAATTGCCCCCAAAATATTTGGATTTTCCAAGTGGAACCCGGAAAGCCTAATATTTTGCCAAGTTTCGTTTCACTTTCGTGGGTTTAATGAGGTGGCTGGTTTAGACGGTTAATAGGGAGTTGTAGAGTTGTAATGGGCCTAGAGGTCTATAAATGTTTGAATATCTCTTGTACGGCTTAAAAGGAAAACAAATCCTTTAAAATTTCTTCCAAGTTTGGCGTTCCACTATATTCCAGTAAGTTTTCTCAAAGGGCGTGGTCTTCTTCAACCTTTACTTTAATCCGACTTTATAGATTGCAAGTCCATCCGTATCACCTTCTGAAAATCTCCTTAGTAAGTACTCCCTTCGTCCCGCCCGAAAGGGCAATTTTGCCTCCTAGCACGGAAATTAAGAAATGAATAAGGAAAGTGATGTAAGAAAGAGAAAAAGGTTAAATGTTGTGAGTATGAAAAATTAAATAAGAGAGAGAATGAGTGGGAGGAATAGTTAGGAGAGAGAATGTTGTGAGTGAAAAAGTAAAGTAGGAGAGAGAATGAGTGGGGTAGGAAGAGTATAAAAATAATAAAAACTTTCCTTTTTGGGGTTGTGCCTTTTTAAATGGGACGCCCAAAAAGGAAATTTGTGCCCTTTCGGGCGGGACGGAGGGAGTATTTTTTATGGAAAACAAATCATCAATTTGCTTGGAGAGTTCATTCGTATTCCATATTTGTACTAATGTATTTGATATTCATCTTTGCAGTGACTCATTCTAAATCTGGGTTTGCAGAAGTGATATTGTGGCTAAGTATAAAAATAAGATGAAGATTGAAGGAAGTCTGCCTCTGATGCCAAATTTGGAAGCAGATAACAAGGTAGTGTTGAAAATAAAGAGAAGTAAACAAGTAGTAGATGTAGAGGAGGCAATACCAAGTGAAGAGGATTTAGAGAATAAGGTAATATGTTACTTTGATATTGTCTATATATCCTTCCTTGTTCTGATCAAATGCTGCTACCCTTGATGATAGGCTGTAGCTGTTGCCAGGATGATGGCCAACGAGATCAAGCTGTGGAAAGGAAAAGTTGATACTTTACTTATGGACAGGACGGAGTATGAGGAAGATCTTAAGGCGGCTTTCAAGATGTTGAAAGAGAAGAATGATGAGATAAAGGCAAAAGACAGTGATATTTCAAAATGGGTAGTTAGAGTAGCTATGGTTGGTAGGAGACATGCTAAGGAGATGGAGATTCTTCGTGATGACATGGTAACTGAGGCTGCAAAATCAATTTTTGAGTCTAGGATCGAGATGATCAAGAAATATTAGGCTGGTGAGCATATAAACTGGAATCTAGAAGAGGAATATGCAGCCTTACAGAGGATCGTAAGCGAAAAAATGGGTGAGGTCAACTCCCAAGATCAAGATGTGGAGGGAGCCGAGCGGGTTGGAGATAATCAAGATGATGAAACAGAATAAGAATCTTAGAAGGATGGTATGATTTTCTTTTAAAAACAATTAATTTAGTCAAAATGAGGGTGTGTCCTCAGAACAAGTTTTTGGTTTGTAATATTTGGTATGCCTTTGTTGGCATACAAATTAGGGTTTTTTGGGGTGTCATGTTGATGTTGGCATGACACTATTTTTGGTATCTCAGCAGGTGAACAGTTAGTTTTTTAATTTAGTAACTCTTTTGATCGTATGAAACACTGAATGTGTTTAACTTCTTGAACTTTATGAGTAATATGAAAATGTTACAACCTTAAGAACTTTTTTTCACATTGTGTGAAATACGTGCGCCCAGGCGAGGTTTTGATAACCAATTATGCTAGAGAAAAGGTGCATAATCTTTTATGCACTTAGAAGGTGTGTACCTTAAACTTCAGTTTATGGAATAGACTGGCTGGAGTAAATTATCTTCATCCTTTAGAAATAGATCTACTTGACATTTTGTCCTACATGTTGAACATATAATTGTGAAGAACCTTGCAATACAAACGAATGTTAGGGTTGGGTGTTAGCTTAGCTAACACCCCTCTGATGCTTAAGTTAGTAATGTTCTAAGAGGGATAAAAAATAAAAACGAAATGACATAAAAATTAAATTATTCAGCAATGCATACCTGATTTTGACTGGATTTTAACATGTTAGGCTTACATGACGTAATGTTTAAGATGAATAGCATTCCAACTTCTTTGGGTTCGTGTACCGTCTGGACTTGACAACCAATATGCCCCCTTTCCTGCTTCAACATCTATAAGATATAGTCCTTCCCACTTAGCAGCTAGCTTTCCAGCATTTAATTCCCCAGTATTTTGGAAGACCTTTCTGAGAACCAAGTCTCCAACTTGAAATCTTCTCACTCGAACATTCTTATTGTAAGCTCTAGTTATCCTTTGCTGATAAGCTGCCATCCTAATCTTAGCAATATCTCTTAATTCGTCCACAATGTCCAAGTCTTGTGTCAAAGCTCGTTGGTTGTCAGCTGGAGTCGTGAGACCATATCTTGCAGTTGGTATCACAACTTCAACAGGTATTACTGCTTCTGTCCCAAACAGCAGTGAGTAAGGAGTCTGACCTGTTGCATTCTTGAGAGTTGTCCTATTTGCCCAAAGTATGAAAGGTAATTCCTCAGCCCATCTTCCCTTCTTCTGATTAAGACGCTTCTTCAAGTTGTTAATAATCAACTTGTTGCTTGACTCAGCTTGTCCGTTTGTTTGAGGGTGGACTGGAGTTGACATTATCATCTTTATTCCCCATCTTGCACAAAAGTCCTTGGTTTTCTTGCTGATAAATTATGATCCATTGTCACAAATAATTTCTGATGGGATCCCAAACCTGCTCAGGATGTTCTTTTTTAAGAAGGAAATAACTTCTTTATCTCTGATCTGAACATATGATTCTGCTTCAATCCATTTCGAAAAGTAGTCTGTCATTACCAACATGAATACTTTGCCCCCAGGAGCTTTAGGTAACTTTCCCACAATGTCCATCCCCACTGCATGAAAGGCCAGGATGACACTATAGGATACAGAGGTTCTGCAGGCTGATGTAAAATGTTGCTATGCCTTTGACAAGAGTCATATTTTTGAACATAGGCTACAATATCTTGTCTTATTGTTGGCTAGTAATATCCTGATCTCAGAGCCTTAGATGATAACGATCTGACCCTAGAGTATTCCCACACTCGCCATCATGCAGTTCTTTTAAGATAACAACTTGATCAGGTTCTAGGCATCTCATCTACAAACCTGAATATGACTTCCCGAAGAGTATTCCCTCAATTAGAGTAAACCTAGATGCCCTCATTATGAAAGCCCTTGCTGCCTTAGAATCCTGAGGAATCATATTATTGTGAAGGTATTCATAATAGGGTTGAGTCCAAGATGCTTCTTGATTGTTATCTTTTGATGACGTTGCTGGATCATCAATCTGTTTGCAATCTTCAGGCTGCTCTATAGCCGGATATTTGATGTAAGTAATAGGGATTGTATTGCTTAACATTGCTCTACATGATGACCGTAGATTAGCCAATGCATCTACTTCTGTATTTTCCTCCCTAGGCACTTATTCAAAGGTGAAAGTGATGAAGCGGCTTGCAAGTATCTTCACATGTTGAAGATATACTGTCATTTTAGAGTTTTTTGCTGCATAAGATCCATTGAAATGGTTAACCAGTAATAGGGAATCACTATAGACATTAATATGTTTAATATTTAAATCTAAAGCAGTTGATAAACCCATAATGAGGGCCTCATATTTGACCTCATTGTTCGTTGCATGAAATTCACACGACACAGCTTGAGGAAAGATATCACCTTGTGGGGATCTTAATACTATGCCAGACATGTTCCTCTCATATTTGAAGCACCATCAGTGTACAAGGTCCAACATGTTGAGTGTATGTCACCTTCAAGTTGCTGCACCTCCAACTCTACTTCAGGTTGTAAGCTGGGGCTAAAGTCTGCTACGAAATCAGCCAAAGATTGGGATTTGATAGCGGTCCTAGGCTCGTACTGGATGTCATATGTACTAAGTTGTATGGACCATTTTGCCATCCTTCCTGATAATTCTGGTTTTCTCATAACATTTCTAATGGGAATGTTAGTTTTGACAGATATAGGATGAGTTTCAAAATAGTGACGTAATTTAATTGAATCAGTTATTAAGGCAATGCCAAGTTTTTCAAGATGAGTGTACCTGTGTAAGTACCCAAATCCGGATCGTCAAAATCCGTTAAAAGTTAACCGGAATTCGTTAACCGGCCCTTTCCAGGTTAATCGGAACCCGTTAAACTCCCCATTCCCGAGTCAACGAGACATCCCAGGACTGCCCCGTGCATCCCGACACCAAAGTGTACTCAACACACGTTATCACACGTAAAAGTACCACTTTTCTCAAAAAACGCAATTTTCGGGACTTTTCGGGGGCATTTCGGACATTTTCCATACAGTTATTTAGAAAACAGTCAAAATCTGGATTAACGGGACAAAAACCCTAGCCTTGGTGACTCACAGGGACACGTGGCACACATGCACAACCTCCCCCATCCCCATCAATCAAATTCAAGGGTGAAAAGACCAAAATACCCCTGAAATTGATAGTTAGGCCGTCCGGCCTGTTTTACATGAAAAACCAGAATTCTCATTAAGTCCCTGCAATTTCCAAAATACCCAAAAACCCCCCAAATTGAAACATAGGTCATCCGGCATGTTTTACAAATTTACCCCTATAAATACAAGGGCTGTCATTCAGTTAAAAAGAGGAAAAAATATTACCCCTCTCCCCAAACCCCACGGTTCTAGGCAGTCTCTCCCCCTCCCGAGCCCCGTTTTGTCTCGATTTGCGTAAAAATCCCATTTTCTGACCAAACACGAGCCAAAAATCTTCAAAACACCTCCCAAACACTAAATTGTATCCCGTATACGCCTTTTCGATTCAAAGAGTTGGTCCCTAGCCATAGGTAACACTCTCTCTCTCTCTCTAAAACTCTGTTTCGCCTCGATTTACGCGTTAAACGCTATTTTTGATCCGATCGAAACTCTCAAAATATAGACGTAACGTCGTCTAAAAGATTCGTTACATTTTAGTCCCTAATCATCTTCTCTCCCGTAAGAGAAGTAATTTCGGGTTAAAACGGCGTTCTAGTCCCGTTTTTACGTTTCTGTCATTTACAGTCCGGATCGTTCGATCCGTTGATTCGCTTTTTTTACCGTCCGAACCATTTGGTTCGTGATTGTCATTTACAAAGTCCGGATCGTTTGATCTGTTGATATCGTTATTTACTTTATGCACCTTTACAAATCCGAGCCATTTGGCTCGTCGATCGTATCTTTCTTGTCCCGATCGTTCGATTCTGTCGATACCGCACTTTTAATACTGTCATTTACAAGTCCGAGCCAATTAGTTTGTGATAGTATTTACTTATAAATGTCCGAGTCTCAAAATGACTCGTTGATCGCATATCATTTATCGTCTTTTTTCATAAAATTGGTAACAATGTAATGCCCGGTTCAAAACCAAAGTTCGTCATTCGAACTCCTTTTCAAAACAACGTAAAAACTCGACGTTTGACATTCAAATTCTCTTTTATAAAAATCAACGTTTTTCACTCAAACTAAAGATTTAAGTTCGTCATTTGAACTCCATTTTCAAAACAGCTCAAAATCGACGTTTGAAATTCAAACGCTCATCTCCGACTCAAAACCCGACGTTTGACATTCAAACGCTCTTTTACCAAAAATCAACGTTTGTCATTCAAACTAAATATTTAAGTTCGTCATTAGAACTCCTTTTCAAAACAACATAAAAATTCGACGTTTGACATTCAAACGCACTTTTACCAAAAATCAACGTTTGTCATTCAAACTAAAGATTTAAGTTCGTCATTCGAACCCCTTTTCAAACTCAAAAAAGACGTTTGTCATTCAAACGCTCGTTTTTATCACAAATCAATGTTTTCCATTCAAACCAAGATGAAAGCTTGTCATTCAAGCTCCTTTTCAAAATGCAACACACACACACACACAAAAAAATCTCGAGAAAGGTAGAAACACTCGTCATACGAGGCGTTTCAGGTGATCTCAATATACTCTTCCCGAAACGTAACGTGACCTCCGAACCTAACAATCTTTAGTCCTAAAAGCCTTTTTTCAAGTTTTGGCTACCAATCAAAATGTCCCATTTTCAAAGCCTTTTTCAAGTTTTGGCTACCAATTAAAATGTCCCATTTTCAAAGCCTTTTCCAAGTTTTGGCTATCAATCAAAACATCCCCTTTTAAAAGTCTTTTTCAAGTTTTGGATACCAATCAAAATGAAGCCCCTTTTTTCAAAACTAGACATTTTCAAAGTTTGGGCTCATAATACAAAACGGCGTGGCGACTCTCTCTTTTCAGCGAGGTCCAAGTTGCAAAAGCCACTCGCCGAGTTCCGCTTGCGCTTCGGGTAATTTCAGTTGGCGACTCTGCTGGGGATCGAAGCATGTTTTTTCAAAACTCCCTCGTTTTAAAAAGTATTTCGTGGGTCAAACTTTCGTTTACCCTTCCTAATTTTCGGTGTGCGTGTGTGTCTTCAAAACACCGGACTGTTTTCAAAAGAAAGATTTTGTATTTTTATCTCGTTCAAAATCATAACATGTTCGTGCATTTCCGTTCATATTTGATTTTTGTACTATATTTTGAACTGTGCATGAATTCTTTAAAACGCATTCTGAAAATCTCTATTTTACTCAGAAAAAAGAATTTAGTGACCGCACACTACTTGCACTGCTGCCTCGGTACACAGCACGCTACGTGCACTTGCTGCCTCGGTACACTGCACACTACAACCCTCAACCCGGGGTGACTGTTCAGTTGCAGCTTGATTGGTCTGCCAGACACCTTTCTAGCGCGCACGGAGTCATCCCAAACATCCCATCCTAGCCCGGGTAATCCATGCACTCTTTGTGTCACACTTCGTCCAAGACCTCGGTTGGTTTTTGGCTTAGTTCTTGTCATAAAGCCTAAGTGTATGCCTTTACGCCAATCTCCCTCACAAGTAAAACTTAAAAGTTGAGATCGAAGGTCATTCTCGACCTGAAGTCTTAGCATTTCAGCCTTGACTTTAACCCAGAGCCGCGCTAAAAACATACCCGAAGGTTCAATGTGACACCGTGTCATCAAACCCTCAACTTATGCACCATGCCAGCCACAACTTGGCCAACGCCAAAAGCTAAGGCTCATCGCGCAAGCGAGTCAAGAGAGGTCATGCCAAAATTTTGGCATGATTTCTGCCTTAACTTAAGGATGTTGACTTCGACCGTGACCCGCATGTCACACACGTTGAAAGTTTACATGACCAGCTAGCCTTAAGTTCACTTTTTCCTTTATCGGTGGAACTCGCTTACCTTATAGGACCCTCGCTGGGGATTATCCATCCCAGGAAGACGATTTACAGGTGAAAAATGAGGGGCTTATAAACGTAGTGCCGGGATCCACTGATTCAAGCCCTAGGTTAGTTGCGAAAAAGAAGATGCAATCTTCTCCAACCAATTAGGACTCTGAGAAAATGCGTTTTAAGTAAACATTAAGCGGTAACTTCACATTACACAAGCCCGAAACCCTAAGCCAAATACCCTTTCCGAAACCTAAGCCCTGTTTTTTGTTCCCTGCAGCAAGCAGAAAGTGGTTCAGAATTCTGGGTCAGTGTGATATGTGTGGTGCCCAAGATTGCGGCGCTTTTTTGTTTTGAACTGCTTTCTCATGTAAGGGGTCACCACCTCACATCGGTTTGAAGACATCCGGTTTAAATTAAAAAACGTAGTTGCCATGCCATTTTGATTTCCTCAAAACATTGAAAAAAAGGATTAGGGTCCGGAGGTTAAGTTATCCCTTGGGAAGAACGTTTGGCGTTCACCCAAGGAGCCTTGCCGAAGCAAGTCTTACAAGATCCGACTTTTGTGCTTGCCTTTGTGCTTTCGTGTGTGGGGTATGTTTTGATAAAAGGGGGGGGGGGAATGTGCCAAGTGGTCTTCCGGACGTATAAACCATGAGTTGGTTATCGCTCGGGATTCCTTGGATTTTTATATGTTCGGGACTTTGATCCCGTCCTCATCTTGGACTTACGATCATCATTATGAGACCTTGGGCCACATGTGATTGGAATAGGGACACCTCTTTTATAGTCCAAGCGTGAGACACTTTAGAAAGGAAGGACCTTTGCCCATCAATCCTACATCTTGAGACGATTTGAGCTTGATAGGGACATTTGTGCTTGTCTCAAGTGATGATCGGAGATGTAGGGGCTCAAGTTCATCCTTTTCTAAAGGGATATCCGACTATGGCAACTTTATGTGGAGGAAACGATGTAAAGATATGACCTTTACACCATTATGCCCCAAGAGATGCTTCAAGTACCAAAGGGACTAAGGGGAGGGGTATAAAGATTGGATCTTTATACTCATCCTATGCCTTTTTGTGCCTTAAGAAGGTCACTAGGCAATCCTTGGAGAGTGATCCAACCATGAGGGACATGGGGAATGCATTTTTAAAGTAAAGATGACATTTTTATGCAAACATGTGTAAGGAACACTAGAACACTATGCAAGCTAAGACTAGGAATGTAAAGGGAGGACCTTTATGGCTTTCCTATGTCCTTTAAGAACCATTTAGGTGGACAATCCTTGGAAGAAAGGTCTATGGGAAGGGGATGTGTGAGTACGCCAATCCAATTTGCGACCCTTTAAAAGTGCTTTTTAATGTAATAAAGCGGCACTAGGGGCATTTCAGTAAATTCTCGGTCAATTCCAAGTCTTTCGGAAACTTATCTTAAAGTTCTTATGAAGGAAGTACTTGTGAGGGATTTTTTCCACATAAAAGGACCTATCAGGAATTATCAGATTTGGACCTGTTGGGAATTATCACAGAAGGTTCCAGAAGCAGTTGTTAACGCCAAAAACGGTTACATGGCTGGACAAGTCGTGCGGCACAATTGACCATGGAAAAGCGAAGCAAAAGGCCGTGTGATACAAGTTACCTCCTCCATGCAGCCTATAAATTGGACCCTCCCCCCTCTCATATCAGGATCCTTTTCCAATACCCTAAAGTTACTCTGCCCAATTGACGACAGAAAACCCTCTCTCTCCTCAAACCACACCAAATCTCCTCAATTCCATCTCTTCTTCACCCAAACCATAAACCCACCTTCATACAATCTACATCCCTTTGAAGATCTAAAGAGAAGCAGCCAATTGGTGTTCATTTGCACTTCCTAGCAGCTGAATTGAAGGCTTCCACACCTAACTTGGTGTAGAAGTAGAGGACTACAAGGGTAACGAGTTTCTCCACTCTTTCTCTCTCGTTTTACTTTATTATTTGTAATTGTTCTTCCTCCACTTGATAATCAAGCTCCATCTGCTTTAGATTATCAAGTGGCAACTGCCATATCTCTGTTTAATTGGTTTTGCTTGATTTAATTGCATATTGGTGTTGTGGTTGTACCTCCCTTGGTTGCTTGGTGCTCAAGGGAGTGTGGATCTCCCATATCCATGCTCCCTTGGGTAATCTGTTACTAATCTGTGCTATTCCGAGTTGATTTGGTATATTAATTAGATTTGAATCGATCCTTGTCAGCTTCTGATTTAAAATTGTGAGATTCCTGCAGATGGTCTACTTATGTCACGCGACACAAGTGACTCATCAAGTCCTGTGTCACGCGACATAAGTGACCTATCTGCAGAGAATCATCGTTCAGTTGTAAGTTTGTTCCTCCTTTTCCCCCTTTTGTTTGTCACTCAAATTAGGGTGTGGATCTTCCATATCCACATTCATTTTGAAGTGATTAGATAGCTTTACTTCCCTTTTGTTCAATAATGTAAAATCTCTTCAAAGTGTCTGTAGTGTCACGCGACACAAGTAACCTCTCAGGTCCTGTGTCACGCGACACAACAAGCCTCTGCAGTAGGTTCACTTTAGTTGTAAGTTTTGTTAATCCTTTTTGTAATATGGGATGTAGCCTCCCATTGTCAATGGCTTACAAGTTATTTTTTCCTCCCTTTGAGCAATAAAACAAAGCACTTCTATGCGTTCCGTACATATCTTGTCATACACACTAGCACACACGTTTGAATGAATTAAATGTTGAACGTTAGAAAGACTCGTCTATGGACGAGGCGTGTTGGGTGAACTCTCGGTTCTTCCCAACACGTAACTTGACCCTCGGACACAAAAATCTCTACAAAAAAAGGTTTTCAATGTTTCCTCTTAAAAACGGCATGGCGACTCCTTTTCATTTTTTGGGGCGAGCGCACATTCAGTGGCGACTCCGCTGGGGACTTGAAACCTGTTTTCAAAAGTGGGTCAAACTTTCGTGTACGTTCAACATCCAATTCATTCACTCGTATGTGCTTTGTTTGTGACATTATATGTATTGTTTGCATCTTATGTGCTTTGTTTGATTGTCCTCGTTTTCTGCTTTTGTTGTTCTTTTGCTTGGGCTTGAGTTGTGCTGTTAAGCTTCGAGGCTGGGGCTGTTCCTAGGTGTAATCTTCAGAATTCTGGAATTGGACCCTTCTGTCACGCGACAGAACTTGCATTTGCTGTCCTGTGTCACGCGACAGAAGTGGCCAGTTTGCAGGATTTTGGTTTTCTTGGTTCAGTTGATGATTTTGGGCAGTCCCTGTGATCGATTTATTGGTTTTTCGCTTATTGTACTCTGTGGGGTGTGTGTGTGTAGTTTCCCTTTTCTTCCTTCTTTTTTAAATAAAACAAATAAAAAATATATATAAAAAATCATTTTTCGCAAAATAAAGGAACATAGCCATCCCGCACACTACTTCACGTAGATTTTAGAACTCTCGGGTGCGATTGACGGCATCGCGGACAGTGATGTATGTCGCTTACGCTTGAGCGCCTAATGTCAAACCCATCCCCCTAGCGCGTTATAGGTGGCACCACACTTAAACCTCACCCAAAATGGTTGGTTTTTGACACGACATTTTTCAAATACATTAAAATGAATTGCTTCAAAAATTTTAATAGACTATCGTACCTATTCCCAAAAACCTAGCACGTGTGGGCATGTTGCCATCGCAATATGGTTTCACGAGAGGACATGTCATTCCCATGGCATGTTCTAACGATGGATCATGTCTCTTTGTCAGCATGCACCGACGAGAGGTCATGTCGGATTTTTCCTTGAAATTCTTCAGGAAATACCCGTTATGCTGCCCAAATTTTTCCAAAAATTGGGGCTGCTCGTTCATCCCATAAATGCTTTGGTTTTGTTTAGGTATTATCGCCTGTTATTAGTTTTGAACCAATACGTTCGGTGTATTTGTGGATGATGTGTCCCTAGGGTTCCCCAAGGTATAGTGTGCATAAATAAAGGGTTAGCCTTTCCCAACCGTTCCTAGGATTTAAATCACCAATTTATTCTTGAAGATAAATAATTTGTTTGCGTGAGTCTGTTCTCTCCTTTTTCTTCTCCCTCTCCCGTATTTCCTCCTCTTTCCCTACCTTATAAACCCGTATATACCCCTGCAGCTACGGCGAGTTGGAGTCGATCATGTGTACCGGGAGCTCGTTTAGTTCGGGTTGTCAAAGAAGTTCAAGCAGTTTCCGAAGCTTTAGTCAGTGCAGAATCAAGCATGTCAAGAAATGGAGATGTGTTTTCCGCTCAGTCTGCTGGAGGGTCAGGTCCGTTGAGTCAACCAAGCTTGAATGATCTGTCTACAGATGAGTTGAGGATGAATCTGGAAGCCGCTTTGACAAGGGAGCGTGAGGCCCGCCCGTCGCCCTCGTAATGCCAAAATCCGAGAAGAAGAAGCCCATAACCGCTTTGTTGAGGCCATGAGAGCCCTGGGAATAGCAAAGGTTCCGTAGAGAAGATGGTTCCTATGAAGAAATTACCGAAGAGGGCAATAACGAAATTGGATCCGCTTCTCCGTCCGGCACTCGCTCCACTCAGTTACAATGCTATGCCTCCTCCCACAAGCTATGTCCCGCGCCCCGAGCAAATGCCATCTCCAGGAGTGATCATGAATGTCCAAGGAAAGTTTCCTCCCCCTTCTTCCCAAGCATATAACCATGTGGCTCAGCAAGGTCTTAGCAAGAGTGGTGGTCATCCAGTGAACTTCCTTGATCTCACTTCCTCTCCGACTCCCAATGCCCCGATGCCACAAGTTCAGTATGGGTCTCAGTTCCAAGCCAGTTACTCCCAACCTCAGTTCAGTGTGTATCCCGACGGCTATCGTGGTGGCCGTATAATGTGCACCGAATGGTCGCACCGTCTCTCAGTGGAATCAGTTTGCCAAGATAGTATTCCAAGGTATCGCAGCTGCACTCCAAGGCAGTTTTTCTCAACCCGCCGTGTGTTCTCCCCTTACTCAACATCTTTATGGTCTACCCTCTATTCAGCTCCGTGTGTCAGTACAGGATTTTCTTCTCTTGGTCAATTCAGAGATCAATCAGCGCAATACATGCCTCTTAACCCCAAAGATGCGCTTTAATGGCTATGATATGTACGAAAACAGAATTCCCAGCTCTGTTAGTTTGTTGGATGGTAACATTAATATCCCCAGTACCCTCGGTCTCCCACCAGCCGCTTTGCCCGTTGGGCCTAAATCAAATTTTCCCATACCGTCTTCAACAGTAGCTCCCGCTATCCCCCAGATTCCAGGTTTAACCCCAGAAGTAATGGCCTTATTGAAGCAGATGCAACAGCAAATAGACAGACTGACTGTGGGTTCTAGCGGTCTCAGAGTGGTGGATCCAGCCCAGGTAACGCCTTTGCCTCACAAATTCAAGATGCCGAAAATGGACTTCGATGGTACTGCTTGTCCAAAAACGCATGTGGATACTTATGTAATGACTATGGGAGCGATGGGCTGCATGCCCGAGTTTATGGCTTCCCACTTTCATTTGACTTTGAAAGGACCAGCTCTCACATGGTTTTTGGCCCTGAAACAAGAATGCCGCTCTACTTGGAGCCAGATCACGGAGACCTTTTTGGAGAAGTACAGAGGCAATTTAGAATGGCGCACTACTCGGGATGATTTAGTGGGAACTATCCAGAAGGCTGATGAATCAATTACAGAATTTTATAACCATTGGAATGCTAAGCTTAATGAGCTATCGGAGCCCATTCCCCTACAGGACCAAAAAGATATCTTCTTGTCATGTGTGAAGCCAGTACTCAGGGAAGCCATCGGGAAGGGTTGGTATCCTGATTTGCGAGAGATGGTCGGGATGGGAGCAAGAAGTGAAAATAGATTGTTTAATCAGACTCCGAATGTGAATGCTAGTGGAAACAGTGGTAATGGAGGTTTCAGATACTGAACAGCAAACCCAGTCTCAGCCATAGCACCAAAAGGAAGAGAAATTGTTAAGGACAACATTGTAAACAACTTGCAAGGAGGGGGAAATAATGGTTCTAATGGTGGAAGATTTCAGCCAAGGCAACAGAGAAAGTTTGATGATTTAGGTATGACTACAGAGGAGGTCTACAATGGATTACTCAGGACTGGGATGATAAAGCCGTTGGAGAACTACAGACCTGCCAATCCCAATCCCAATCTGGATACAAGCAAATATTGTCGGTTCCACCAGTTTTCGGGACACACCACCAATACTTGCTTCTCGCTCAAAAAGATTATCCAAGGGTTGGTAGATGAAAAGAAGATTGAAACGTCCCCTCGTCCTAATGTCGTCAGCAACCCCCTGCCTAACAACACTGTGAATCTCATGGATTTTGGCCAAGACTATTTTGTTAATGTAATAGAATTTGGAGAACCCATAGATGGAAAGGTTAGTGATGATTGTAGTAAGGTTGTGACTGATGTAATCTCTTGTTCTGATGAAATGAAAGATAATTTCTGCTATGTTTTGTATCTTGACGATCTGTATGATTTGAATAATACTGTTGATTATGACGATTGCGAAGAGAGTTTGATTGCCAACACCATATCTTCCATGGTTCCTAGGGATTCCCAAATCTCTCTAGAGGAACTCAGGATAGCGGCTAATGTAGAGGCTCCATTGTCCATACAAGAGATAAGGCAGGCAGAATGGCCATACAAAACTCGTCCTCTCCCGATTTTGCTAGCAGAGCTCAAGGAGGCCTGTAAAGATTTTGTGGTTGAGAAAGATCAAGAAGTTAATTTGCTGACTAGATCTGGAAGAATGTTGGGAACTAGTGATGCAGATCCCTCCGGGAAAGGTAAAGCAGTTGCAGTTGCGAGTCCCCAGTCCTCTCAGAATCCATACAAACTGGCAGGAGATGAAGAAGTTCAGGAAGATCCAATCTTGACACAGCTGAAGAGAACACAAGCCGATATCTCCTTATGGTCTCTACTTACATCCTCCTACCCTCATAAACTGAAATTAGAAGAGGCCCTGGCCAAAATGAAAGTGTCTGTCAATGCCACCCCAGACGAAGCCTGTCAGCTAATCGGGACTGCCCAGTATGGGAATATCATTACTTTTACGGATCTTGACCTGCCTGCTTATGGTGCGAAGCATAACGAATCTCTACACATCACGGTACCCCTGGAAGGACGGCGGATTCCCCACGTATTGGTAGATAATGGGTCGGCTATGAATGTGCTCCCTGCTAAAATGATGAGTATGTTGGACATTAATGCACAAAACCTTAAACCATCCAATCAAACCATAAAGGCCTACGATTCCACGTCTAGGGCAGTGTTGGGAATAGTCTCTCTGAATTTGATGTTTGGGGGCAAAGAAATGGTGGTAGACTTTCAAGTTATCGATATTCCGGTCACATTCTCAGCATTATTGGGCAGACCCTGGATTCATGAGATTGGAGCGGTAGCCTCCACTCTTCACCAGTGTTTAAAATTTGTGCAAGATGGAGTGTTGACGACCATCTATTGTGATAGCGTTACGATTGGGGAAACCAGTACCAACACCATACCAGTAATGGAAATCAAGCTCGACCAGGAAAACCCTATGCTCAGTGGATTCACAATTGAGAAACCTAAAGGGCAGGTCTGCACCATAGATTTGACGACGTCTTCAGACAAGATTCCCCATGTGTTGAAAATGCTGAGAGGTATGAGCTACATCCCTGGTCTGGGGCTGGGAAAACGCCAACAGGGATCGTGTAGGCTTGTGTTGCCAGAAGCCAAGAGAAACAAGCAAGGCCTAGGATATGCCATGACTAAGGAAGACAAAGCATATGATAAGACTGAAGCGTTCAAAGAAAAGATGACCTCAGCGGCTGGTAAGAGGTATAAGAAGCCTGAGATGAGCCTGTACAGCTGGTCGTTGAACCAACACTTTGTCAAAGAAGATGGAGAAATGTTTGTTTGACCAGAGCCGAAGCTGAGCCAAATGGAAGAAAGAATGAGAACAATTCGGAGGCTTGCCAATAGCCAAAGTCCGGTGAAGAAAATGTTTGATAACTTGCCCAAAAGGCCAGGTGTGACCGCCACTTACGAGAACAGTTACCATCTCTGGGGACCTGATTATGTGAACCAGCTTGAGAAGCTTGCTTTGGATGAATCTGTTGTACACAAAATCCATGGGGCGGACCCTTTAGATATTGACGGTGATTTGGCAGAATTGTTTGAGAATCAGGGGTTGGCTGAACCCGAAGGTTGCGTATCTACAGAGAAGTTGCCTGTAGAAGGGTTTGTTCTTGTTGAAGATCTCAAAGATTTGATTGACTTTTCCTCTGATAGTGAGGTGATAGTTGTGCTGGAGTTTGAGAAGGGACCAGTTGCAGATCTGAATAGTTTGAAGACCATCACAGAGGGGCCGCTACAGAACTGGACTTCATTCTGGGGGCCGGTTGCAGACAGGGAGAATATGATTGGAAAGCTTGGGCTCAAACCTCGTCCTTGTCCACCCGAGTCTAAAGTTGTTCCTCGTGTCCTGAGTCAGTCCCCAGAGTCCCTTGTGATTGAATTTGAGTCCTCCGATTGGTCCGATGTCCTCACGACAGAAGACCGTCTTCGAGTTGTAAACACTGTTTTTCCCTACGCCTTGAATAAAATGGTCGATCTTTCTGAGTATCCTGTGATTGCCAATCTAACAATTGAACGCTTAACTAAAATTAATCATCAAGATTTAAAAATAATTAAGCCAGATTCAATTGAAGATAATGCAGACTTAATAGATAAACAATTTTTAGAAAATAATTCAAAGCAGGTTTGCGAACAAAAGGAAAGCCGGGCCCAAGCTACCGATGAGGTATTGACGACGGTGAACCTGGGAACAGCCGAAGAACCCAAAGAAACGCAGATTGGTAGTTTCTTCTCTGGAGATGAATGGGTTGCTTTGATTGAGTTGCTTAGAGAATTTATGGACGTTTTTGCCTGGTCCTACAAAGATATGCCCGGTCTGGATTCATCTATCGTAGAGCACCGGATACCTCTAAATCCAGAAATTAAGCCGATCAAGCAGAAGCTGAGGCGGATCAAGCCCGAGTGGTCCTTACAAGTGAAAGAAGAGATTGAGAAACTCTTACGGGTAGGCTTCATCAAAGTGATTGAATATCCGACCTGTTTAGCAAACATAGTCACGGTTACAAAAGCGAATGGAAAGGTTCGAGTTTGCGTAGACTTCCGGGATCTTAATAAGGCTAGTCCCAAAGATGACTTCCCTTTGCCCAACATTGATATGCTGGTAGATGCAACTGCGAACTACGAGGTAAAATCTTTCGTTGATGGCTTTGCTAGTTATAACCAGATTAAAATGGCTGAGGAAGATCAAGACAAAACAGCATTTACAACTCCATGGGGTACTTATTGTTACACTGTGATGCCATTTGGGTTGAAGAATGCTGGGGCTACCTATCAGAGAGTCGTCACTACCCTATTTCATGACATGATCCACAAGGAGATTGAAGTGTATGTGGACGATATGATTATTCACTCAAAAGGGTCGAACGGGCAGCACTTCACGGATTTAAGAAAGTTCTTCAATAGACTCCGGGAACATTCTATGAGGCTAAATCCCACCAAGTGTACCTTTGGGGTTATCCGGGGTAAAGTTTTGGGCTACATGGTCACAGAGAGAGGCATCAAAGTAGATCCCAAAAAAGTCAAAGCGATTGTCGAGATGAAGCCACCCAGAACTGTCTCCGAAGTGAAAGGTTTCATGGGCCGTCTGCAGTACATCAACAGATTCATCAACCAGCTGACCTCTATATGTGAGCCAATCTTTAAGCTATTGAAGAAGAATCAGGAAGTGGTTTGGGATGAAGAATGTCAGCTAGCTTTCGAGAGAATTAAAGCTTACCTTGTTAATCCTCCTATTCTCTGCCCACCTCACGGAAGCAAGCCTTTACTTCAATACCTGACGGTCACAGACACAGCTATCGGAGCCATGCTAGCGCAAGAGAAGAAGGACTCCAAGATCGAGAATGCCATATATTTCGTCAGTCGTAAATTCCAAGGTAGTGAATTGAATTACTCTGCCCTCTAGAAGACATGCGCAGCTCTGGTTTGGGTGGTCGGAAAATTGAAGCATTATATGTTATCCCATACTGTACACCTAGTTTCTAAGATGGACCCGATCAGATACTTGTTCCAGGGAGACAGAGGTAACATCTCTACCAGATTGGCAAAATGGACTTTCTTCTTAACTATGTTTGATATCAAATATGTGATTCGGAAGTCAATCAAGGGACAAGCTCTAGCAGACCAATTGGCTGATTTCCCCAGTACAGAACCCCGAGGGCCGGATCTCCAGTTTCAAGATGAAGGGATTCTTGTTATAGAAAATGGCAATCGATGGCAGTTATTCTTCGACGGTACGGCAAACAAAAGAGGTAATGGCATCGGGATGGTACTGGTAGACCCGAATGATATGCATACCCCCATTGCTATCAAGCTGAATTTCTCGGTCACCAACAATGCGGCCGAATATGAAGCCTGCATAGCTGGTCTTGAGGCTGCCCTAGAGCGACATGTGGATGAGTTTGAAGTATTCGGTGATTCCCAATTGATAATCAATCAGGCTGCTAACAGATGGAAAACCTCAGATCCATGTCTCCAGAAGTATCACACTTACATTGCAGAGCTCGTCGGCCAGTTCAAGGAAGTGTCATTCCAATTCCTGCCGCGAGATAAGAACAGATTTTCCGATGCCCTAGCTACTCTAGCCTCCTTGATAGAGATCCCAGAAGGAAAGTCAATTAAACCGTTCAGGGTCAGTAGGCGAGAAAATCCTCCATACTGCTGTGAAATAGAGATTGAAACCGTCAATGAGCCGTGGTATAGTCAAATTTTCCAATATCTCAAGCATGGTGAAGCATCTTTCCCAGTCGATAAAGAAGGAGACCTAAAGGGTATTCATGCCAAGAGTCTGCAAGCTTTGAAAAGGCTATCGGCTCAGTATGTCATACTTGGCAATGAGTTGTGGAAGAAAAGGGAAGGTTGCCCTCTCCTGCTCTGTATCAGCAAAGAAAAGGCTCAAAAAGTAATGGAAGATGTTCACAATGGCACCTGCGGGCCTCATATGAATGCTTGATCCCTTATGCACAGCATTATCAGACTGGGATACTTCTGGATTACTATGGAAACTGATTGTATTCAATTTGTGCGAACCTGTGACAAATGCCAACGATTCTCCAATCTGAACCATATCCCTCCTCATGGTCTCTACTGCATGACAACTCCCTGGCCCTTCGCAACATGGGGAATTGACGTCATTGGGAAGATAACTCCAGCCGGAATCAATGGGCACTCATTTTTTTTTGTTGCAGTAGATTACTTCACAAAGTGGGTGGAAACCGCATCCTACAAAGTGCTCACAGCTAAGAAAGTGGCTCGTTTCATAAAGGAACAGATCTTCTGCCGCTACGGAGTCCCTAATGAGATTATTTCTGACAATGGAACCCACTTCGAAGGAGAAACTGATCGGTTACTCACTGAGTACAGGGTCAAGCGTCACAAGTCTTCACCGTACAGACCGCAGACAAATGGTGCTGTTGAAGCTGCCAATAAGAACTTGGAAAGGATCATAAAGAAGATGGCTGAGCGAGGAAGGGATTGGCCGAAAAAGCTACATTTAGCATTGTGGGGCTACCGCACTTCAATTCGGACCGCTACTGGTGCAACCCCATACGCCTTAACCTATTGAATGGAGGCTGTTATGCCCATTGAGCTAGAGATTCCATCCCTCAGGGTGTTGCTTGAGAATGAGATAAATGAAATTGATTGGCTCCAAAGTCGATACAACGAGTTGGCACTGTTGGATGAACGTAGATTAAAAGCCATGGAGCACAATCGGGCATATCAGAGAAGAATGGCCCGTGCTTTTGATAAGAAAGTGAAGCCCAGAGACATCAAGGTTGGTGATTTAGTTCTCAAGATGAAGCCTGCAAATCAGAGCAGTGCATTGGGTAAGTGGGCACCTGTTTGGGTTGGACCGTTCCTAGTCAAGAAGATATTCTCTGGAGGAGCAATGCAGCTAGCGGATCTAGATGGTAACCCATTTTTGCACCCCGTCAATGGAGACAAGTTGCGGCGGTATTATGTGTAATTGAGTCTTTCTCCCCTCTGTAAATAAAATAAAAATAAAAAAAAGGAAATAAAAATAAAGGCGCAACAAAATTGTCCCAGATGAGACTGAAAACCTCTCAAAAGGCAATCCATGCAAAAATAAGGGACGCGCCCGGTGCTAAAAGAATATACCCTGCTAGGCCGAAGACCCTAAAAAGGGCGGTCTAGGTAAAAAATAGGGTTGCACCATGTCCCCCTTCTGTCTTCCCCTTTCTTTAAACACATAGTGGATTGAGTCAAACTACGGAGACCTGAGCCCCTTAGTTCTCTTACAAAAGGGGAACGTAGGCAACCACTTGTGGTTCGGTCTAAAAATGATGTAAAATCTTATGTCTTGCCAAAATGTGTTTTGATTACAGTCCTAAGGCTTTTCAAAGGTTTATTTGGAGTTAATATTCTTTTTGATGAGTTCAAGCACGGCCTACTTTTGACTCAAATAACTTGCTGCGAATAAAAGAGAAATAAAATTTCAATATCCATTTTGTCTGCATTAAGGTAATCAAGGGATACTCAAATTCTGTTCAAATAAATCTCTCTCCCAAAGTACAAGCAAAAGAAAAAAAATAAGGAGTCTTCTATCTCTCAAAAAGGTGTCTAGATGCTCGTCCCCGCTCCCGAACTCGTACCTCTGTCTTTCCTCTTCCTTGGTCCCCGGGAGGTCTTTGGCTTAGGAATGTCGAATAAGTCAGTTTGAGCCCGTCCCAACTCAGGAATAATGCGCGCCGGTGGTTCAATCAGACCAGTCTCCCTCAAAGCAGCCCTGGCAGCTCTCTCTTGTCGCAAGGCCTCTCTGCGTGCACTCACCTCTGGATCATCCCTCAGAGCAGCTCTCCGAATTTCTTGCCTCCAATAATCCTCAGCAACATCATCGGTGACATTATCTGGATTCCCTCGGGCCTCTGTATCTCGAAAAGATCGGCTGGATGAGTAGTCAGCTCCTAAGTATTCCCAACGGCGAGCCTCTATAGCCAGTTATACGGAACCATGCTGCTCTTCATACCAAATCAGGTACTCTGTGGTCAAAAATGTAAACCCTTTTGCCTGACGAAGGAGCGTCCGTGTGGGAAGGAAACCCTCCAAGAAGGATTTATTGAAGAATTGCACAGTCTGGGGCTCGGTCATGACCATCGGAACAGCATCAGTCATCAACCTGTCTCTCAAATCCCGGATAATTTGCTGAGGGTATCTATATTGCCTGCTCACCAGTGATGGGACACAGAAAGAAGACACATGCAAGCCTGGCAGTCTGACTACCACTGACCCCTCCTGAATGTCCCTCATAGTATGTAAATTCCACGCCGGAATCTAGAAACTCAGATCAACCATCCTGTATCGCGCCAATCTAATTTGCCAGCTATCAGCGGCCGCACCTCTTAGCACTCTACGTTGTCCAGTCATCCAGGGAATAGCTGTCTGACCCTCCGGAAGGGGCATTATCAGGCGCAGCCGCTCAAAAAGCCATAAAGATAACAAATCGGGGCTGCCCGCACCCATGAAGTCTGATCCCCTCGCTAGCCTGTCAATGCCATGGTAGGTCTCAGCCAGCAATAGTGGTACAATGTCCATCTCCCCTTGGCCGGATCGAAATTGACGAAGATCTACGCCTCGAGTACCCCTAAGTTGCCTGACAATCTCCAACAACATACCTGGACAGACTCCAATGTACTTGCAGAAATAATGAGTCGATAAGGTGAGCAGCATGAATATGTCCAAAGATGTGGAAAGGTCGAACAGCTCAGGATTGGATAAGCGCAACCTGGCTACCCGAGTCAAATCTATGAGCCCACCATCCAGAATAGTAGATGACACCTGATCTGCAGTCAAGCCCAAGAAATCTGATAGTTGCTCTGTGACTGATCGTCTGTTCCGAGGAAATGCTACGATCGTCGACCCCTTCAAGCCTGTTAATGCTCTAAAATCCTCCATGGTCGGTGTCAAATCATTATATGATAGATGAAGACATGTCGCTCCAAATCCCAAAAGCAAGATGCAGCCCGGAGCAATTCCCAATCGATCCTCCAGTCCTTCAGAGACCAGATGCTGGGCATGCCATACCTTGTATCAATAAGCTTCCTATGTTGTTTCTGGTGAAGATGAGTAATTTCAATGAAATATTGACGAAATTGACGTTCCTGGGAAGTAATTTCTTCATTATAATGTTCCATTGCAGTCAAAAGTTCCAATCTTGGCTAGAGAAGTCGATTAACTTTCAAACTGGGTTGTTGAAGAGACAGTTTTTTTTTGCAAAGTGAACTCGAAGCTGGCTTAAAAGGGGATCTGTTACGAACTTCCTCAAGCCGTGTGACACAACATGCCATGCTTTTCTGGGATGTCGGGCTACACTTCTGGCCCTCACCAAGCACCAGCCATTAAATTCCCAACTCGCCGTTGCTGTCATACACCTAGCCATGCATGTTCTATCCTAAAATACACAACGCTCGGGAGAGGGCCCATTTCATCACATGTACCACTATGCACGCCCTAGCCGATGCAATTTCGTCATCTCATGAGCAAGTCCGGCATAGCCTATCATTCAATACGATCATTTTTCTCCATTTAACCATCGTCCTGTCCCTTGAGCAGATAGACTTGCGCATATAAACTAACATAGTTTAATCTTTGCTAACAAGGAAATATCATAATCAAAGTTTACTGCTTAGAAGTGTTGTGTTCCCCGCAGAGTACAATTAAGCACAATTGAATCTTGGGGACTGTACCTCAAGCAAAAATTGAGACAAAAGAAGTGCAAATCCAGCAATCTTTCCAAAAAAATGTTCATCAAGTTGAAAATTATCAGCCCCGTTGCCAAATTGTCAGCAAAGTCTGTTGTTCTCTGATAATTCAACAAGCAGGATTCTTGCCCTACCAAGCAAAGGTCGGTGATCCCAAAGTCAGCCAAGAGTCAATAAAGGCCGTACCCTGACAAAACAACAATCGTCAACAACAGCAGTGTGAATCCCCGGCAGTCACATCTATCCCCAGCAGCAAACGTCAGCAACAGTAGCATTAGTCCCTCCGGCAGCTACAGGTAAGCACAGCACAGGTATGAAAACATGTCTCGTCAAAACCGTCAAATCATTATGTCTAAAAATCACTCCCTTCAGTTCATTTCAGTCTCTTCGGGTCAAACGCCTCCTAATAGTCTCTTCGGGTCAGACGCCTCCTATGGTCTATTCGGGTCAGACACCTCCTAATGGTCTATTCGGGTCAGACACCTCCTAATGGTCTATTCGGGTCAAGACGCCTCCTAACAGTCTTCTATCGGGTCAGACACCTCCTAATGGTCTATTCGGGTCAAGGTGCCTCCTAATAGTCTTCTATCGGGTCAAGACGCCTCCTAATAGTCTTCTATCGGGTCAGACACCTCCTAATATTCTATTCGGGTCAAGACGCCCCCTAATAGTCTCTTCGGGTTAGACACCTCCTAATGGTCTAGTCGGGTCAAGATGCCTCCTAACAGTCTTCTATCGGGTCAGACGCCTCCTAATAGTCTTCTATCGGGTCAGACACCTCCTAATCGTCTCCTTCGAATACTCTGAACAACGATTTGGCTTGATTCCCTCCCAGGGATAAGTAGGAATCCTTTCTTAAAAAGGTCCAGCCATCCGATCCACCAAGTCATCATCCAGCCCTCCGCCTTACCCCCCAGCCGCTCATTAGAATTGGGTCCTGTTTGTCGACAACCTCACTTCTTCCATAAGTGACATTGCCGAGGGGCTCTGTGAGTATGCCAATCCAATTCACGACCCTTTAAAAGTGCTTTTTAATGTAATAAAATGGCACTAGGGGCGTTTTGGTAAATTCCCGGTCAATTCCAAGTCTTCCGGAAACTTCTCTTAAAGTTCTTATGAAGGAAGTACTTGTGAGGGATTTTTTCCACATAAAAGGACCTATCAGGAATTATCAGATTTGGACCTATTGGGAATTATCACAGAAGGTTCCAGAAGCAGTTGTTAACGCCAAAAACGGTTACATGGCTGGACAAGTCGTGCGGCACAATTGACCATGGAAAAGTGAAGCGAAAGGCCGTGCGACACAAGTTACCTCCTCCATGCAGCCTATAAATTGGACCCTCTCCCTCTCATATCAGGATCCTTTTCCAATACCCTAAAGTTACTCTGCCCAATTGACGACAGAAAACCCTCTCTCTCCTCAAACCACACCAAATCTCATTAATTCCATCTCTTCTTCACCCAAACCATAAACCCACCTTCATATAATCTACATCCCTTTGAAGATCTGAAGAGAAGCAGACAATTGGTGTTCATTTGCACTTCCTAGCAGCTGAATTGAAGGCTTCCACACCTAACTTGGTGTAGAAGTAGAGGACTACAAGGGTAACGAGTTTCTCCACTCTTTCTCTCTCATTTTACTTGATTATTTGTAATTGTTCTTCCTCCACTTGATAATCAAGCTCCATCTACTTTAGATTATCAAGTGGCAACTGCCATATCTCTGTTTAATTGGTTTTGCTTGATTTAATTGCATATTGGTGTTGTGGTTGTACCTCCCTTGGTTGCTTGGTGCTCAAGGGAGTGTGGATCTCCCATATCCATGCTCCCTTGGGTAATCTGTTACTAATCTGTGCTATTCCGAGTTGATTTGGTATATTAATTAGATCTGAATCGATCCTTGTCGGCTTACGATTTAAAATTGTGAGATTCCCCGCAGATGGTCTACTTATGTCACGCGACACAAGTGACTCATCAAGTTCTGTGTCACGCGACACAAGTGACCTATCTGCAGAGAATCATCTTTCAGTTGTAAGTTTGTTCCTCCTTTTCCCCCTTTTGTTTGTCACTCAAATTAGGGTGTGGATCTTCCATATCCACATTCATTTTGAAGTGATTAGATAGCTTTACTTACCTTTTGTTCAATAATGTAAAATCTCTGCAAAGTGTCTGTAGTGTCACGCGACACAAGTAACCTCTCAGGTCCTGTGTCACGCGACACAACAAGCCTCTGCAGTAGGTTCACTTTAGTTGTAAGTTTTGTTAATCCTTTTTGTAATATGGGATGTAGCCTCCCATTGTCAATGGCTTACAAGTTGTTTTTTCCTCCCTTTGAGTAATAAAACAAAGCACTTCTATGCATTCCGTACATATCTTGTCATACACACTAGCACACACGTTTGAATGAATTAAATGTTGAACGTTAGAAAGACTCATCTATGGACGAGGCGTGTTGGGTGAACTATCGGTTCTTCCCAACACGTAACTTGACCCCCGGACCCAAAAATCTCTACAAAAAAAGGTTTTCAATGTTTCCTCTTAAAAACGGCGTGGCGACTCCTTTTCATTTTTTCGGGCGAGCGCACATTCAGGATGACATTAATATGAATAAAGATGACAATTTTAATGTAAAGATGATATTTTTATAAGATAAAGATGACATTTTCACATCATTATATGAGAGATCCACCCTAGAACAAGCCATTTGTGGTCTTACTGTTCATCCTTGGGATGGATCCTCCATGAATCCTATGTGATAGGGAAATGGGGGGTATTATGACCTACATAGTAAAGACTTGATTTTTATAGCAATAAATCACACATAAAGCAAGTAAATAGCAATATAAATGGCAAGGAGCAATATAACAAGAATAACAAGTATATTTCAAGGAGAAAAGGAGGAGAGGTTACCAATGGTGGTGTTCCTCTATCTCCCTTGAAGCTTTCCTAAGGAAGGAGTAACTTTAGAGGGATTTTGGAGAGGAGGGAGGTGATTTTGAGAGGTTTCAGCTTTTTGGAAACTCGTGGCTCTATTTTGGCAGAGTAACAGTGCAAAAATTGTCTTTCAAAATGAATAGAGGAGGCCTCTATTTATAGGAAGATTTGTGCTTCCTAATGAAGCCGTGCGGCTGTAACCCTTGGCTAATGAAGCCGTGCGGTCTTATCCATTAGTGACTCAACCTGTTTCTAGAATCATGCAAGGTGGCATTCTAGAAGCTCTTTCCAACGAGGGACTACATGGAATTTTAATTCCTAACAAGTCCTTCACCCTTTGGAAGGTTTGGGAAAGTTCCCAAATTGCCCCTGAACTTTAGGAAAGTCCGGGGAATTGCTGGGAAACTTAACCAGAAGGCATGAGCCAGATTTGGGTACTTACAATTAGCGCCTCACCAGAATTACAGTTATGGCCGCATCAGACAGTTCTTCGGTTCTCTCAATTCCTTCAGCCAGACTCTTCAATATGTCAGACTCACCGAGAAATCGTGACTGGAACGGAAACCCGCCACCGGTAACAGGTATGACACTGGAAGAATCCATCCGGGCCTGTGAGGTTCACAAGAGGCATAAAAAAGATCAGCAAAGTTTCGTGGTACAGCTTCTGAATGAACGAGGTATAGCAGCTATCCCTCAACCAGACGGTACTTTCGTTCTAATCGAGGATGACGATCCTCCCCGATCAGCTCCTCAAACCTTCAACCAGGTTCCTACCCTACCAAATTACGGGATTCCTTCAAATCAAGGAAACAATCGACCAAGGCTTCATATTTCCACCTCTCAAGGCACCCCCATCATATATGGCCAAGCCAGTACTACTCCTATCACTCAATACAACCAGCGCAGTGCTGGTGAAATTTCCCGGATCCGAGAGGCGCAGCGATTGCGCCCCATCATCTGGCATTCCGTTTTGCGTTGGTCAGTGGAAGTGTCTCGCTGTTTTTTTGCTTTGTAGAGTCGCCACGCCGTTTTGATTAAGCCCAAAACATTGAGAAAAGGCATCAGTTTAAAAACTATTTTTGTGTGATGAGATTTTTGAGTTCGGAGGTCAGGTTACTCCTCGGGAAGAGAATATTAGAATATTAGAGCTCACCCGAGTTGTCTCGTAAAAACGAGTCTTTCGGTACCCCTTCTTTCTTTAAATGTTTTGTGTGTATGTGTATGTGCTTTTAAAAATGCATGTTGTATCGAATGTCTACAGTGTACACTACGTATTGAAATGTATGGAAATAGTAATGGAAGGAAGTCTTACCAATATTGGTTCGTGTCTGTCTTCCGCTGGGGAATAGTATTTGAGGATGGAATAGTATTCTGGGACGGATCGGGATTGCTTCAGGATGTGCCGGTTGTCTGCGGACAGAGCTTCGGCGTGCGTTGGGATTGTCAAGTGTGCACTCGGGCAGAGTTTTGGCATGCGTTGGGATCACAGGGATCGTTGGTTGGATTCGGGCAGAGGTTCGGCATGCATCGGGATCGTCGGTTGCGTTCGGGCAGAGTTCCGGCGTGCGTCGAAATCGTCTGTTTGGCTCGGAAAGGGCCGGGACGCCTCAGGAAAGACCAAGCAAGGCTTCAGAGTACCACGAGGGGCCTCAAAATACCTCGAGAGTGCCTCGGGGCAGCGCGGGAGCGTCTCGGGAGCGCTCGGTAGGGCTTCGGAGCACCGCGAGGGAGCTCGGAAGGCCCCGGAAGGAACCGAAAGGGACCGGGAGTGCCCCGAGGGGTCTTAGAAGGGCAGCCAGAAGGCTTAGGGAGAGAGGAGAAGAGGGAGATGTGTCAAATGAGGAAGGGGGAGCCCTCTATTTATAGTTTTCAAAAATGTGCAAGAAGGTCCGTACGAACCTTCCATGAAATCCGAAATTTTTGATTTTCCCGGATTTGAGGGAATAATGTGGACTTTAAGAGGATTTTGTCATAATTGTGTCTGGTAGCAAAGAGGTCCGTACGGACATACGTGCATGCAAAGAGGTCCGTACGGACCTTCTGTGCTTTTCCAAATTTTGCAAAATTTCTAAAAAGTCCTTTTGTCCTTTTTTGTCCCAGAAAGGCCCCCTTGGTTTGGTTGGTGGTTTTTTGGGCTTTTGAGGGTTTTTAAGGGTTTTTGAGGGTTTCGGGTCTTCGAGACTGCATTTGCGTGAGTCTGCAGTGTTTCCCGTGCGTTCGGAAGAGGGTGATCCAAATTGGGGTACTTGCAGAAGCCCCTCGACGACGTCACTTACAGAGGAAGCGGGGTCGTCGATAAGATAAGGGTCCTGATCTAGATTGCATGCTGAGAGAAGGTGACCATGTAGGTCGGTTTGTGAGGACGTGGCAGTGTCCTGTTGTGTGACCGTTTAGGTTAGTTGGCTGGACCCTGTGATAGGATTCCTACGTATCCCATATGGGAATCAAGCCTAATCATAGTTCGTGATTGGGATGAGTGTTGTTGTGTACGAGGACGTGTGATGTCCTCTAACTGAGACTCTATGTGTGGACGTGTCAGTATCCTATGGGTGACCATTTAGGTTGGTTGTGAGGACGTGGAGGCATCCTGTATGACCGTATAGGTCGGTTGTGGGGACGTGGTGGCATCCCAGGTGACCGTATAGGTCAGTTGTGAGGACGTGGTGGCATCCTGTGTGATCGTATAGGTCGGTTGTGAGGACGTGGTGGGGTCCTGGGTGACCATATAGGTCGGTTGGCTGGACCGTGTAATAGGATTCCTATGTATCCCTAGCGGGAATCAAGCCTAATCATAGTTCGAACGTCGTGAAATTGTGAGTGTATGCGGGCGTGGTGGTGCCCTGAAGTGTCGTGACCGCTGAGGTCGACTGTGAGGACGTGGTGGTGTCCTGGAGTGGAAATTTTACGGTTTTCCGAACCGGGTTGTTTAAAGCCTTCCGGGATGGAGATGATGATTTGAGAGGTTTATACGGTCTTTCTGACCGAGTGGTTTAGAGCCTTCCGGGCTGCGGATAGTGATTTGGTTGATTTATGCGGTCTTCCGAACCGAATGGTTTAAAGCCTTTCGGGCTGCGGATATTGATTTGGCTGATTTATGCGGTCTTCCGGACCGAGTGGTTTAAAGCCTTCCGGGCAGCGGATAGTGATGAGGACGTGTTATGCCCTCTGACTTGTGGTTGTGCGCGAGGATGTGTTGTGTCCTCTGACTGTGGTTGTGTCGTGCGTGAGGATGTGTTGTGCCCTCTGACTGTAGTTGTGTCGTACGTGAGGATGTGTTGTGTCCTCTGACTGTGGTTGTGTCGTGCATGAGGATGCGTTGTGTCCTCTGACTGTAGTTGTGTCATGCGAGAGGATGTGTTGTGTCCTCTGACTGTAGTTATGTCGTGCGTGAGGATGTGTTGTGTCCTCTGACTGTAGTTGTGTCGTACGTGAGGATGTGTTGTGTCCTCTGACTGTAGTTGTGTCGTGCGTGAGGATGTGTTGTGTCCTTTGACTGTAGTTGTGTCGTGCATGAGGATGTGTTGTGTCCTCTGACTGTAGTTGTGTCGTGCGTGAGGATGTGTTGTGTCTCCTGACTGTGGTTGTAGGAGGCGTGATTGCCTTGTGTTTTTATTTTGAGAGGCGTGATTGCCTTGTGTTTTGATCTTGAGAGGCGTGAATGTCTCGTGTTTTGATTTTGAGAGGCGTGATTGCCTTGTGTTTTGATCTTGAGAGGCGTGAATGCCTCGTGTTTTGATTTTGAGAGGCGTGAGTGCCTCATGTTTTGTCCGCTAGGGAAAGGTTGGACTTACGATGACTGCCAGTGTTCATCTGCTGGGGACGCGTAGTCACGTATGGGCTTTCAAGAGTTTTGCCATTTGAGTTTTGTCCGCTGAGGAGGGGATTTTGGGCTTACTTTGATGGCTGGTGTTTGGTTCACCGTTTTGTGTTTTGGAGGCATTTTGTGCCTTGGGATTTGTGTTTGGAGGCGTTTGCGCCTTTTGTGGTTGTTTTACCGTTTAGTGGGCGAGGTTCGGGCTTACGATGACGGCCGGTGTTTGGTTTACCGTTTGGTAGGCAAAATTCGGACTTACGATGACGGCCGGGGTGTGTTTTGTTGGGTTAAAGACCAAACTGCATTGAATCTGCTGAAAAAGGCCTTTGGACAGCCTGGGGCAAAGATTATAAGGGCAAAGGAGTAATTTGGCCAAATAATGCAAAGAGGTCCGTACGGATCTTCTTTGTTTGCAAAGAGGTCCGTACGGACCTTCGTGGAATTTTGATTTCCCAGGCTTTGACCAGCTTCAGCAACGAGGCATTCCCCATTGTTCCCCCTTCCAGTTCGTGACAAACAGAGAGAGAAGGAGAGAAAACCTTAGTTTTTGACCAAAATTCCCCAAGTAAATCCTCCGCATTTGTTTGAATTGCTCGTTATGCGGAAAGAGTGAGAAGAGGTCGTCGTCAAAGGGGCCCAGAGGCGATTGAACGGAGGTCGGACCTTCAAAGGAATTGCACTTCCTTTATGCCTTCGTCGAGGAATCCGGATGTGTTGTATCCGGATCCGGAGGTGCACAATATGCGAGATAGGACCGCCGGGGAGGTAATAAATCAATTTTGTCTTGTTTCTTATTCGAATTGTTGTATGCTAGAACTAGGTTTTAGTTTTTCGCATATTTGGGGCTTTTGTTATTGCCATGCTTTTTTGTGAAATTCGTGATGAATTGTTGAAATTGAGCATGTAAGAATTGTGGGTATGTGATTTTTGTGCAAAAATGTGGAGATTAGCACTTATTTGTGAAAATAAAGTGCCTCTCTTTGAAATGCATGCTTTAGTATTTTGTACCTTATGTTATTTCTGTATGTACATTGTGAAAAATTGTCGCGTAGGAACGGACTTTGTAAAGAGTGTGACGTGTGCCGTGTTTTGTGACAGGTTTTGTCTGAAAGTGTGTGCCGTGTAGGGACGGACTTCTTGAAAATGTGTCATGTAGTGTGTGCCATGTTTTTGTGACAGACTCTGTGGGAAGTTTATGTGCAATGTGCGCCGTGTTTTATGACGGGTTTTTTTTTTTTTTTGAAAATGTGTCGTGTAGGTCCTAATCCCTCTTTTGAGAAAATTTGTATAGTGTGTGCCGTGTTTTGTGACGGACTACATGGGGAAAATTATGTGCAATGTGTGCCGTGTTTCGTGACGGGTTTTTTTGTTTTGTTTTGCCGTGTTGGGACGGACTTTTTATGCTTTGCCGTGTTAGGACGGACTTTTTATGCTTTGCCGTGTTGGGGCGGACTTTTTATGCTTTGCCGTGTTGGGACGGACTTTTTGTGCTTTGCCGTATTGGGACGGACTTTTTGTGATTTGCCGTGTTGGGATGGACTTTTTATGCTTTGCCGTGTTGGTACGGACTTTTTATGCTTTGCCGTGGTGGGATGGACTTTTTATGCTTTCGTTTCCTTTTGGTATTTTGCATTAATTACTGTGATTGACGTACATTTGCTGTGTTTACCTACAGGATGAAGGGCCTTTGTCCGGAAAGGCAAAGAAGATGAAGTCTCGGGGGTCACTCGAGGCTGTAGTTGAGCTGTGGCAACATTTGACGGACATCTCCAGGGAGGGTAGACCGAGTCCTAAGAGGCTGGTCTTTGGTTTTGGTTTGGGCGCGTTCGTTGAGAACCTTGCCGGGATTGCAGAGACGAGGAAGAACAAGAGTATCTTCCTGGCCTTGTCTGAGTATTGATAGGACACCACGCATTACCTTCCATCGAGGCGGGGAGAAGTAGCGGTGACTCCCACCGAGCTTTGCGGCGATGCTGGGCTTTCCTTGAAGGAGGGCCGGTGAGATGGCGGGGCAAGGGATGTCCGATGGGATCTTTGGCGGAGCTCTTGGGCTTCGCACCTTCTCCTCGTAGGGGCCTGGGCATGTTATATGGCGATGTGGAGGCGCAGATTACGGCCAACATCGGGGCCTATCGCCGGGGCACCGGCTTGGTGACGGCTGAGCAGCTGGCACGCTCTTTCTTGTGGTTCGCTCTTTCCGAGACTTTGATCTCGAATCACTCTACCTCGGCTCCTTTTCCTCTACTGGAGAGCTTGGTGGATTTGGGGAGAGTCTGTGAGATTGCTTGGAGCGAGGCAGGCTTGGCCGAGCTCTATTTTTTCTTGGACCGGTTTAGCCGAGGCGTGGCCAGTTCTCTGGGATGCTTCGATTTTGCGTTGGAGGTATGAGTTTATTGTTGTTTGTGATTTAGCAGTTTGTCATTTCTCCGTCTTCTTTTGCCCTGAGATTTATCTGCTTTTGTTGCAGGTGTGGTTTTATAAGATCTTTTGGTGTTTTCCGTGGGATCGGGATGCTGAGGCCATGGGGGCCTATCCTGCTATGCTGGGCTGGGCCCGTCCGTTGAGGAGGAGGAGGACGGTCAAGGGGAAGCTCACCATCACCTATAGGGATGTGCAGGAGTTCTTGGAGAGAGACAGCCTGGCGTAGTTTGAGCTGTACCCCTGGGCTCGGTATGGCGGCGACGAGCTCGAGGGTGGTCCCATGATGACGGTGCAAAGGAAGATGCTGCGGGGCTTGACTTGTGATGTCATGTACTTGGGGGAGATGGTCTTCTGGCAGCATGGCCCAGGTGTGCCCCCTATGGATTCGAGGGATCCGCCCTTTGGGATGATGCGTCCCCGCGACATGGACGTCCTTTGGAGTACGGCAGTACACCGGGCGGCGTGAGTGCCGAGGAGTTTATTTTTGTATGGCGAGGAGTACCGGGCCTTCGTTAGGAGGAAGCTGAGGACGCCACAGGTGTTGGCGAGGGAGAGGCGGGATGGCCCACCACGTCCCAGGATGTTCCGGTGCCTGGGCCGGACTACACATATGTACGCGGGGATTCGTCGAGGCTGCAGGTGCTCTGCATTCGTCCCCGAGCAGT